>CM045496.1:33036966-33188267 GCA_024704745.1 Rosa lucieae | reverse complement strand
CCCCCTAATGGCGGGAAGACTGTCCTCATCAAAGTGACAATCCGCAAATCTAGCGGTAAAGAGATCGCCTGTCAAGGCTCGAAAGAGCACATAATGGATGGGATTCATAATCGACATGTATGCCCATCCTTTGTTGAGGGACCCATGTTTGTACGTTGTGACGGCACAATTGGCACGAGGACTGCATACAAAATACCCGTAAGTGCGAAACATCAGGTTCGTTCCCAGTCACCAGCTGTAACGCTGAGTAAGGTTGGTAGCAGTGGGCCTCAACGGGACCAACATAGCTGCATGTAAGATTGCATAGCTCCATGCAGAAATTAGAAGCTTGGTGCGCATTACCAAAATTCTATCTACGAGACCATCTTAGGTGTGAACATAGGGAACTAAATGTTCAGCATCAATCCCAAAGGATATGCAATAATCATCGAAAGACTTCGATGTAAACTCTCCGGTATTATCAAGTCTTATGGACTTTATGGGATAATCCGAGTGATGAGCCCTCAATTTCATGATTTGGGCGAGAGTTTAGCAAAAGCAGTATTTTCTTATGGATAGTAGTGTAACATGTGATCACTTTGTCGATACATCAACCAAAACCATTAATATTTAACTGGTCCACATGGTGGTTGGATATGTCCACAAATTCCCTTGCATTCTGTGCAGAAAAATGGTGGTGTATGTACTAGTCTTTGCATATGATGGTCTAGTATTAAATATTCTTAATGAGTATGGCTTAGTGTGTCATTATATACAGGACCCTTATTCAAAAGGGGATGCACCTGTGATGAGTTGAGGATACAATGCATCATACTTTGACCTGGGTGTCCCAAAAGGTCATGCCATAGCAAGTAGTTGCTTGAATTATTGGTTAGCTTCTAGCTAACAGATTTCAATTTCTCCAATGTACGCTTCTGGCCGCACACTCGGAGGTTATGTAAAGATATTCCACGCATTTTTCTCAATGGTTTCAACGTGATAACTGTTGGTTCGAATATCCTTAATACTCAATAACGTTCTTCTGGAACGTGGAGAATATAAGGCCTCATTAATGGTAAGTTTAGTACCATTGGACAACATAAAGTAGGCTTTTGCCATAGCCCTCTATCAGGTTGGATTGCCCTGATAACGGTTGTCACAGAGGTATGAATAGACAATAAGTTTGAAAAATCTTCGATCTGGGAGTATGGTGTGTGTAATAGCACTTTTAACCAGACAACAAACTTTCCCACAGAATATGTCTATTAATTTATTTAATTCAATGGATCCACATGTATGAATAAGTTTATTGAATTAAATACATTCGAACATAACCACATTTTCATAATCCAAAATGATTGAAACATAAATCACCAAAAAATAATCCGAAGATGTTTCATTCATTAAGATGAAATAGATATGACACAAGGGATCAATTATACCCATGTCTTCGAGTTCTAATCCTCGGTATGTTCAGTAACTGCTTGAAATCCATGATCTCTAGTGTGGAATCGATAGAAAATTACCATTCAATAAAGTTAGTATTTCGAGTTCCGCGACCGGCGTAATACTCATCTACTGCTTCGGCTATAGTACAACAGGTGCGGGACCAACAGTCAATTCCTCCACATCAATAACAAAGATCATGCTGATTCTGGTGGCAGGCAGCGGGCCACCAGTGTTCCCTTCAACTCGGGCTTGCTGAGTTATGGCATGATTCTTACCACGTGGGCCTTGGACACGTGGAGCCTGATTACATGGTCTCTTGGGCTTTGGCCAAGTGGCAAATGGTCATATGGGCTAATTTCGTTCTGCCAATCATGTCTTGCTTCAAGCAAGAAAATGGTCATCTAATGGTGAAAGTACTCTTCCAGAGCGACCCAAAGAGTCTGTATATCATCTTCATCGGATACTCAACTTGGAGTGTTTACTCCATATGTTTCCTTTTTGAAAATATGGCACTCATATTAAAAGCCTCAATGATGACATTGTTAGCATTGATTGTTGATCTTATCTTCTTTGCAGTCAGATGAATTTTTACACCTTGAGTTCACTTTAGATAGTTTCTTCTGGAGACCTCCAAAGCAACAAAGTCAAACATGTTGAGATTTGACATTTCTTACAGGAAAGGAACAAATAATATTAGTGCTTTGGGTAATATATCCATAAGCAAGTAATGAGAACTTCAGGTTCTATAACATGGTATGAAAAATCGGATTAGACATGTAAAATCTACTCTACTGGTTTTATCATGTGTGGTGAATTTATGAAAGGAAACTTCAAGTTTCTTAAATGGCATTATCAAAACTACAAGTTCGATTTATATATGAACTACGGGTTCATTTAGAACTTCTAGTTCATTAGGTACCTGCATTTTCTACACATATATTCTAGTGCGAAAATTTGGCAAGTAACAAAATGATATTGAATAGAGAAAATTGTAATAATATCTCACAAATTGGATAAATAAAATCACAAATCAATTGAGATATTAATTGCATGCTAGTAATATAACAGATTAATTATTACACAATTATGTAAATAAATGCTTCTGACAATTAATTACACATATTAGATATGGTGAATCTATTTGCAATATGAAATCATTTTTCCTTTTATTTTGATTTTGCTGGACCAAAGAAGAAGTGGGCTTGATAGTGAAGCCTATCGGACTTAGTCTGCGGGCTCGTGACCTAGGCTTTCATGCGCTAGTCAAAGAGTATGTGAAGCCTGCTGGGCTGCTAGGTCCTGCAGAGGGAGAGTGGGCCTGCTAGGCTCAGGCTAGTCTGCCAAAGAATGAAAAGTTATTACCCAACCCTTTCGGTAACTCTAATTGAATACGACCAGGTAAGGAAAGATGAGGTTTAGGTGGAGCGAGGCTCGCTTAAGTACACGACCTCATCTGAACCTTTCCTAGACATCGCATCCAACTAGATGAGCCTAGTTTGAGAAGATTCATAACTTTTGTCATGGTAACATGTAGTGAGCTTCTATTATGGCCTTGCAACTTGGGCCTGAGCTTCTGGCTCGAATTTGTTGTTATGACTTTGGGCTTGATTTGAGCTTCTGACTCAGCCTCTATTAATATTCACAATTATAACATAACAAAATTCAATATATGTTATTAAATCGTAACATAAATAAATTAATGCAGCTTTTATATACCTAAGGAAATGGGTTCAAATCCCATTAATGCTTCTGGCATTACGTACAGGTAATAAATTTGGCAAATGCTTCTGGCACAATGTTTATGTAATAATCGCGTAATAATTTATCTCATAATGCTTCTAGCATAAAGAATTATAATGGCAGATTTAAATTTGTGTAACCAAAAATTAAGCCCATAATTCACGCAATACACAATATTCAGATGCAGTAATAAAAGATACAGTGTGAAATTATTATGGCAATTGTTTTGGATAAATGTCAATCAAAACCAAAACATGAATTGAATCAATTGATCAATCACCAATTAAATGGAGTTGAATCTGCTTCTAGCAGTATTAATATTAAATGGTGGTGATAATTACCAATTGGCCATAATGGCACAGTGGACAACATGCTGGGCTGGTAAACACTGTGGCTGGGTTTGAATCCCAGAAATAGCATAATTTATTTTTGCATGATTGATTGATGCTCTCTAGTTGTGAATTGGTGCTACTAGACCAAGTGCAGCCAAAGTATCCTAATTTTTTTCTTTTCCAATCAAACAATCCAAAACACATGAACAAATATATACAAATACGTATACCAAGTAAATAAATCATGTAGGATTTGCTAGGGTTCATGCATTATGGTGATTTTTCATATTCAATCAATAGGCTTCAATAAGCAAGAAGCATGAATATAAAATTAGATTTTGGAAAACATTACTTGATGAAGAGCGGATGAATCTTCAGTTTATATGTGCAGAACTGAGAAGGTTGTCTTCTCAGCCAATCCAAGAGCTATTCGCCTCTTTTGGCCAGCTCCCACTTCGAATGGTGTACAGGTCTCAAAACGACTCCAATAAGGCTGAAATTTGGAGGGCAGATAGAAGAGGCAGAGACGAACAACTTTGATGAAGGAAATATTTTGATCTGAGGTCCCGATCAAGAGGTTTCGGGGCGTGAAAACAGGTTGCAGCAGGGGGGTTTTTTTTTTTCTCTAGCTAGGGCTTGGGTTAGAGCTTCGTGCTGATAACGTGTTGTAAAACAGAAAAAATTTTGAGAGAGAGAGAGAGTGTTTGGACACAGAGAATCAGATTGTGTGTATTCATCTCACCATGAGGGGGTTTACATAGGAGTACATGATGTATACAAATAGGCAACGTTTAATAGCAACGTCAATGTATCCTATCAATCACTAATCTATAGTGAAAGACATATATGACTCTCCATCTATTTACATGATATTAGCCATAATTATTTACAACACTCAAGCACTTTATTAATTAACCATATATTCCCAACGATATCAACTTAGCTCGATAAATAAATTTCTAGAGGTCACCATATATTCTCAATGCATCAACTTAACTATGCATTTATGCCCAATGCATGCACTTGAGTATACATCAATTTTTCATGTGTTAGTTGTCACCATAAATACGCAAACCATTGTTACCATATATTCATGCCATGAATAATATCTCCACTAAGGTGAGCCCTGTTTGACACTTTTATTGTTTTTCTTTTCTTTTCAGTTATATATTTTTAGGTCCCTACACCCAGACTTCGTACAATCGAGCAATTGTAAATACAGTAAATTCAATATTTCGATCCAGTAGACATGTCCCAACAAGATCCAAGTTATTAACTAAACTAGAGACGTAAGATTATCCAACGAATTAATAAAAAAGAAGTATGCCGATAAATGCTGTAAAAAAATAAATATTCAACCATACACATGCAAGTTCGGTCTCAGGAAAGCTAGTAATAATAATAATAAGTAAGGAAAATAAAATAAGGAATTTAAATTCCGTCTTACAGAGAGGTTGCCGTTGAACCGGGTTGCTCTGATATCTGCGGCCATGGCCAAGTTCGCTTTAGGATCGGAACCGGTGGTGGGCTCCCTCTCATCCTCCAAGAAGAGAGAGTACAGAGTCACCAACCGCCTCCAAGAGGGCAAGAAACCCATATACGCCGTCGTTTTCAACTTCATCGACTCTCGCTACTTCAACGTCTTCGCCACCGTCGGCGGCAACCGGGTTTGTTTCTCTCATCCCCTATAACCCCTCCACTAGGATACTAAACCCAAATACAAAGAACTTGTCTTTGTAAGAGATTAGTAATTTGCAATTGTACTTTAGGGTCATTATTCTGAGCTGTAATGTAGGGTTAATTACTTCAATGTCAGGCACAACGTTATAGATTTACTGCTGAAATTACAGTAATTGAAATCATATGAGTAAAAAGTTGGTTATTTTTTTATTCTGGAAATTTTCAGGTGACTGTGTATGAATGCTTAGAAGGGGGAGTGATAGCTGTGTTGCAGTCTTACATTGATGAAGATGTAAGTAAAGACGGCCGCCTTTTCGGTTTTTTGTCGATGCATTAGTCTTTATTTAGTGGTTATGAATCAAATGGTGGTGTATTCCTTGGCTATTTCTAAAGCTGTTTGCGAATATGTGATTTTCGTGCGCCATGTAGATCAGAAGGATGAGTCTTTTTACACTGTGAGCTGGGCATGCAACGTGATGGAACACCGTTGCTTGTGGCTGGAGGATTCAATGGTACGATGCGTGTCATTGATTGTGGCAGTGAGAAGATAGACAAGGTATATTGTTACTAGGGTCTGAGGCTCCTAGACTTTGTCGTGGTGCAGTCTGAAACTTTCTTATGTATATAAACATGCTTGACTTGAACTGAAAATAGAGGAAAAATATTATTATTCCTTCCATGAGTTTTCCCTATAACATACTCATCTTTGTGCAGAGTTTTGTTGGCCATGGTGACTCGATAAACGAAATCAGGACTCAGCCATTGAAGTCATCACTTGTAGTGTCAGCAAGCAAAGTAAATACGAGAACCTCTTTTCTTGTTTTCGTTTTCATATAAATTATATCTACTGCATAATTAATCCCACATGTGACCAGGATGAGTCAGTTCGACTATGGAATGTTCATACTGGAATATGTATTTTGATATTCGCTGGAGCAGGGGGTCATCGAAATGAAGTCTTGAGTGTGGTATGTATATAAAAGGAGTTATGTCCTGCTGCTCATTCATTAAATTTTCTCAAAAGACAACTCCATTGTTTCATTATTTGAAAAACGAAGATTACAAAAAAATGATTTCGGAAGTTAATTTTACTTATCTTTTTCTCACAATTATAGGACTTCCATCCATCTGACATTTATCGCATTGCAAGTTGTGGCATGGACAACACAATTAAGATATGGTCGATGAAAGGTAAGACTTCATGGTGCTGACCATACAAGTATTTATACATTTGATGTTAAGACATAGTTCTGCTATTTGATGCGAGCATATGACATGCATTACAAAAGTGGCAATATTTATTTTAGCCATTCAAGATATCCTGTCTGCTAGACTGGATTGTTGAGATTGAACAACAGATTGCAGGCAAAAGTGTCAGCAGAGTGTGTGTACTTATAATCTTTAAGAAAGGTAGAGAAGCATTAATGACACAACGTAAGAAGCTGCTCTCTTTTTCAAATTTCTTTTTGATTGTTAATTAGCTTCATTTTACTAGGAAAGTAATTTCACGAAAACTAACCACCAAACTGGAAATTCTTGCGCAGACCAGCACACAGAGCCATTCGAACTATTTGGAGATATCTGCAGTTTTGTACACAGCTTTAGATTTTCGATATTGTTGATTAAAAAAAAAAAAATCAAATTTACTTCCGCATGTAATTCCTTACAATTTTTAGGCTTGATACAAGAGGCAAATAGGACAAAAATGAGGTAAAAGCAAGTCAATACTATGATCAATAGACCTTACTGCCTGGCAATAAGTGTCAGCTAAGTCTTACGATAAGTAAAAGAAATATGTGGAGTTTTGGGGTATACCTGGTGCAAAATTGACCTTTTTGTTGACTTGCTACTTCTTATATGCATGACTATGTAATGCTATTGCTATAAAGTAATCTCTTTTCTGAAGCTCAGCTTGTGTACTTGTTTCGATGGTTGTCGTCTGTGCATATTCAAATGTTTTTCTATTTTTTTTCTTTACACAATTGGTTTTGTTTCAGAGTTCTGGACATATGTAGAGAAATCTTTCACATGGACAGATCTTCCATCAAAATTCCCTACAAAATACGTACAATTTCCTGTGAGTACTCCTTGTTATCTGTGTTACACATTAGAGTTTTTTCCAACTTTAACTGAGAATACTTTAATTTTTCAGGTATTCCTAGCCTCCATTCACACAAACTATGTTGACTGTAATAGGTGGCTTGGAGATTTTATGCTCTCAAAGGTGAGTTGTAACTTTATCCATCATGTGTTTTTATTCATATCATATCTGAAGGTGCTTTGCAAATGGAAAGGAGTCACATCGTTGGGATGGAAAGTCTTTCATATGTTAATTTATATGTTGGCTTTTCTAATTGGCTAACTCGAATCAACACGGATTCATGTTTCTTAAAAGTTGGTCTATCTGTTTGTGGTGGTATGAACGTCTACATCGCTTATGCGAGCAACCAAAAGCCAACTAAAGTTTAAATGCTATTTGATTGATTTTCCATGGTGTAATATGATTTGTCCAGATATAAAATGAGTTGCACATTTGGGCCGCTAATATTTGCTTCTAGACTCCTTCTTACAGCCATATTTCATATATTCAAATGATTACGCTAATTGTATGCTGTGAATTTCCAGAGTGTTGACAGTGAAATTGTGCTATGGGAACCAAAAATGAAGGAGCAGTCTCCCGGGGAGGTTAGAAGACCTACCCTCTTCTTTTTTTATGTTAAGGGCCCCTTTGGATAATGTTATCCTTCTTTTATTCAAGAGACTAGAGAAAAGAGGAGGGTGATGAAAGAGAATCTGACAACAATTTTTTTGTTTACATCGTTCTCTCTTCTCAGCCTCACCTCTATCATCTATCTCATTTGGTTTCTTTGTGTAGAACTCCAGTAATTCTCATTATGTTGACCTAAAATATTATTGGCTGCTTTCTCATTAGGGCACCGTTGACATCCTGCAAAAGTACCCTGTTCCAGGGTGTGATATTTGGTTCATCAAGTTTTCCTGTGATTTCCATTATAATGCAGCTGCTATAGGTAATGCAAAGTGCATTGTGAAGTTCTGTTACATGGTTGGAGTTACAGTTTACACTAGTTTGTTTTATAGTTTTTTGAAGATTCAGAAACACTGGCCAATTGTAGCACAATTATATGCAGACTGCTTAGTCTCTATACTTTTCTGATTTGCAGGGAATAGAGAAGGAAAGATATTCATTTGGGAACTACAATCGAGCCCCCCAGTCCTTATCGCAAAGTTAGTTTGACTTGCTGTTATAAAAAGTCCATGCTAAAGAAAGTTGCTCGTTTGAATATACATCAGTAATCATACCCTTGCACCTTTTTCAGGTTGTCTCATCCTCAATCAAAATCTCCAATTAGACAAACTGCCATGTCCTTTGATGGAAGGTGACTCTTGCACGGTTAATTTATTCTTCGCATAAATATTTTATGATTGTTACTGCAACAACAACTGATAATTTACAACTTTTCCTGTTTGTGTATTGCAGCACCATTCTCAGCTGCTGTGAGGACGGCACTATTTGGCGCTGGGATGTCATGGAAAATTCTTAAAGCTAGCCTCTCCATGTGGATTAATTGGTCAAAGGGCTTAGCGATGTTCTTGGTCAGCTTTTTTTTCATTTGTGGTAATGTATTTGGTGTTATTCAGAATAGAACCAAGGGAGCAACCTTACTGGCATGAATAGAGTAGAGTTAATCAAATTGTGAACCTTTTTACTCAAGCCTAGTTATGTAATGTTTATAGCAACTCTAGTTCCAAGTCTGCAATTGAAATATTCTAATTGGATTGGCATTTCCTGTTGTGGCATTGCATGAGTGTTACCTATGTGAAGAAATAATGGGTTTAAGGCTGCAATTTTGTAGTCCGCAATTAATGTGATTAGAGACCACTTAAGACTTTAGTATCAATTCCTCTCAGAATTGGAAGCTGCCTGGAAATTCATTTGTTGTGTTAACTCTGGAATAACCGATTTGTTTCTAGTGAGGAGCGCAGAACCATGTATTCCTTTGAAAACCAGGAGTGCCAATGTGTTTGCTTTCTTATATAACCCTATATAGCCCAAAAAATGCAATTCTGTGTCATCTTCTTTTTCAAATTTTACGTGCTGTATATAATAACTTGATGCATAAATTCATCTCAGCACTGGACTACTTCCTTGGTAAAGGAAAGAAACTTTGACAGAAGAACCAAAGAATCATCAACCATGTCATATACTGCTAGAAACCAAATAAATAAAGAATATATTAAGTGACTAAAGGAGTTATCATGAAGCTCCAAAAGAAACAGTTTACGTTGTCATTCCAGAACAATGTTGTCATACATTGGAAACCTAATCATAAGCTCTATCAAGATTGGCCTTCAACCAACCTGTTGGAGGACTTTCCAAGTAACGCCTGAATGATGGCTTACAGTAAAAGCCTGCAAAAGAGAACTACCTTGACGACTGTGGTTTGAAATTTACCATGCCACAGCCATGACGATCATAATCTAGAGAGATGATTGCCTACGATAATCATGATTCAACGCTGAATCATGTTCTCTAGACTATTCCAAGTCGAAATCCCTACTGAGATATAATGCTATCTAATTGCCGCCGTCTCCATTCGCCTTCAACTTCCCAAGTAAAAGCAACATAGCTGTCAGAGTTCAAGCCACGGACAAATATCATGTTTGCTAATTTACTGATCATCCCCACCGCCGGAGTCGCAACTGACGGACGGCTATGCAACATCAATACTCGGTTTCCCAAACTTTTAACTCTTGTCCATTCTTTTCGTGCCAAATCAAACTGGTAAATATGGAAGAAAAATTCATCACCATCTTGCTCCTTATAACAAACTGTCAATAGTAGCCCTTCATTAGATTTAACCAAGTTCATGAGTTCTGGACGAGATGGTAGTCTCAAGGATCTCTTCATCATCATAACCCACTCTTGAAGTGCTACATTGAAGGTACCCAATACAACCTTTGAATTCATATCCACAGCACAATAGAAACTTCCATCCATGTAAGCCACGTCCTTGATGAACTTCCACTCCTTATTTTTGGGATTGCGATGAGGAAGTTCATGCACACTCCAACTTCTACACTTTTGGTTTCGATGTTTTCTGTTGTACGTGGTAATAAAGAACTCATTCCACTCCTCGTAATTAGGATCAGAATCATAACCATTGCATTTATGAATTTTCCACAGGAGAAAGATAACACAATCCAGAGAAGTTGGAGAGGTCGAGAAGCCTGCTACCTCTACCTCTCTGGAAAGGTAGTGCCGCGAAACTGATGGAGGCAGATGCAATTCCACAGTCTCGCTGCGAAAAGGATTATGAACAAAGAATCTGGAATTTATCTCTTTATAGTAATCTGAGGGATCTGATTTTAACAACAGCAACCAATCGGAGTACGAACAACAAAAGCTTGGATAAACGAGGTCCTCTTTTTGCACTTGTTCTTTTACCACGTTTCTGATAGGGAAGACTTGTAATGGGGACAGCAAATCAAAGAAGCGCGCTGTACAAACTGTTTGGGTTTTGGTATAGTGGAAGTAATGAGAACTGTCAACCCGTATCAAAGGAAATACTGCACGTCGCTGAAGGTCATCGTCGTCGGAAAAAGCTCGCTGCCAGTTTTTGCATACTGCACGAAAGCGAAGAAAATCAGGATATATGAGACGTTCAGCCACTGATCTTGACAGGTCAACTGGAAGATCAGACCAACAACGATGGTTTGAACGGATTGGAGGGGTACGATCTGCTTGAGTTTGATCACACGAGTTTTTCTTTCTGCTAGAATTTTTCTTCATGATCGAATATATAATTCGATACGAATGATAGGATCAACTCGAGTTTGTGTGATTCGCCAGGGAAAAGAAAAGAAATCTACCGGCCGACTATGTGACTTTAGCTGTATGCCTGTATGAATTTATAGGTTCTAGTTAGGGTTTATTCGCCACCAAAAAGAGAAAAACCTAATTACAGATCCATCTAGACTTTAGTAACATATAAATTTCATGCTCGATCCAATAATTCTGCGGATAATTGGTAGTCAAATCCAAATCCATACTCTTCAAAAAAAAAAAATCTAAATTTGTTGTAGAGAAACTGAATTTGAGAGGAATTTGTTGTGTCTTCTCATTGATAATAGGGGCCTCTTTATATAGAGGATTACAATGCATAGAATCTCAATCATACAAGGAAAGTAATTCTACATTGATTAGGATTCTAGATCCTTCTAATTAAATCCTATTACCACTAGGTCAAGTAACCTAGAGTTTGGGCTAAACACAAATTAGGTTTTCCTTCAACACTCCCCCTTGTGTTGCCCAAACGCGGTGCTTCTCTCGTTGCCTCGTTAAAAACCTTGCCGAGTAACAAAAACCCAGTGGGACAAAAATAACCTCGGTCGAAGGGGAAAAAGAGCACAACACACCCTTCACGATTCGAGACAAACATGTAGACATCTCCCTCTGATGTCTGCGCCTCCCCCTGATGACTACGATCATGGGAGTTCAGATAATTTCCGCAAGCCAATTCTTGCCACATGTTTCTTGAACGTGGTATTGGGCAATGACTTAGTAAACAAGTCTGCCTCACTGTCCTCAGATCGAACCTAGTTCACTTTGATCTAGAGGAGTGTCTGTTGTTGCTGATTATGCTTGGTGTTGTCGCTGTTGATGTAGTCTTGCCTCATTTGTTCAAAACAAGTAGCATTATCCTAAATGCTCGTAGGCTCATCTGTGGTAGGCTTCAAACCACAACTGCTAGAACATGCGTAATTATGGATCCAATCCATATACATTCACGAACCACTTCGTGAAGAGCAATGATCTCTGCACTGTTCGAAGATATAGCGACTAGGGTCTATTATGTAGACCTCCAAGATATCACGGTCTTTTCCCATGGTGAACACTTAACCGGATTGGGAATGACCATTGTGTGGGTCAGACAGATACCCAACATCAGCAAAACCTTCCAAAACACATGTCGTTTTGGAATGGGGATAGAGAACGCAGGCCAGCGTTGGCGGCGTTTCTGATGTGTGATGGGTCCGAATCCATCATCTCTTCGTAGGGATAGAACAAGCCCATATCAATCGTACATCTCAAGTATCGAAAGATATCCTTTACACCAATCCAATGGCGTCGCGTTGGCGCAGAGCTATATCTAGCTAACAAGTTCACTACATATGAGATGTCCGGTCTTGTGCATTGAGATAAGTACAATAATGCGCCTATTGTACTAAGTAAGGCACTTTTGCCTCTAGCACATCTTCGTCATCATCCTTTCGACGAAGATGATCCTTTTCAGGATCAAGACTACGGACGATCATGGGGGTGCTTGAAGGCTTGTCCTTGTCAAAATGCCTAAGCATCTATCGACACGATGCTCAAGTTCCAAACCGAGACATAATCGTGTTCTCCCAAAATCTTCATCTCAAACTCGGATTTCAAGTGTTCAGCGGTTTCCCTTAACTCTTTAAGGCTTCTAATGAAGATCATGTCCAACATGAACCGCGATAGAATCCGAAACTTGTTATAGAAACGCGTGGGCATATCCCTTCCCAATCAAGTAGTCACTTTAGTGAGCGTTTCAACCTCTTTGTAAACGCGCTCCATGGTCTAGAGCCACTTGACTTGGGTAAATGAAGTTCACCATGAACCTTCATGTATATTCCGTATCTAGATCCCTATAGAGATACGTAGTGACCACATTTGTAAGCTGCATGTTCAGTTATTCGGAAACTACCACTGACAGGGTAGTGGAGTGCAATGACATCCAATACGAGAGAATATGTCTCATCGTAGTCGATTCCAGGGCGTTTTGTGAGAAGCCTTGCGCCATAAAGCGAGATTACCATCTCTTTTTCTCACTACGCTTTCTAACGAAGACCCATTAGTCAATAGGTTTTATGTTAGGAGGTGTTGGCATCTCTAGCTCGAAAACCTTCCTCTTCGTTAGAGAATCCATCTTAACCTGGATCGCATCTTTCCATTTAGGCCAAAAACTCTCTACGTTGGCATTCATTCATCAACGGAGCGTGGTTCGATATCATCGGACTCAGCAAACTCATGCGCAACAAAATGCGTATCTACATCATCAATTATGATGGAGTTTCTATCCCACGTCTCATGTACACTAGTGTAATTTTCATAGAGCTCTATATTCTCAGGAATATGGTTTGACGTTGAGGCGTTCCCCAATGATAACCATAACCCGGAAGATACTCATGAGACGGATTTTGAGTCTTGATGATTAAAGGATTGGAATGTTCCAAAGTATCCTTCGAACCCACGGGCCTCCCACGCATCCTAGCTGGGGCCATGGCCTGTAACGCCAGAGTGCCACTCTCTTTGTCATTGGCGCCATGCCTACCTCCGTGTAGGGTGGCGCTTACGTCCTCTCGTAGGGACGTCCTTCCTTGCAGGCATGTTTGCAGCATATTTGTGTGATCTCGTCACTTTAACAGGGATCAAGATGAGACATAGTGGGGACAGACTACGACAATTCCTGTCGTTCCTGTTGAACATTCGTGTTCTTATCTCCCCTTAACGACGGGAAGACTATCTCATCAAAGTGACATCCGCAAATCTAGCGGTAAGGAGATCGCCTAGCAAGGGCATTTAAGTGGCGGACGATTGTTGGAAGCGCAAATCCAACGTAGTTGCCCATTCGTCTGTAAGGACCCATCATAGAGCGCTGTGGCGGCGCAATTGGCACATAAATGGCTCACTCAAATGTGCGTAAGTACAAAATACGTGTACCCAGTCACTAGCTGTAACGCATAGGTACATTGAGTGGCGGTAGGTCGTAGACGAATTAGCATGGCTGCATGCGATATCGCATCACCCCAAGCGGATGTAAGAAGATTGGTGCGCATTACCAATGTTCGGACTACCATCGTAGTCGTTTCCACGAGACCAATTGGGTGTGTACATGGGAATGTGATGTCCAACATCAAACCCATTGCAATATCCATCGAAAGTCTTTCGATGTAAACTCTCTAGCATAGTCAAATCCAATAGACTGAATAGGATGATTCGGGGAGTGAGCCCGTTGTCACATGATATGTGCTAGGAGTGTAGCATAAGTAGCATATATAGGTGGACAATGGCATAACACGTGACCGGCGTGTTTGCGTGTCAACCAACAACATGAAATATTTAAGCGTCCGCAAGTTGGTTGAATCAATCCACAAGATCCCTATGGATTCTTTGTAAGAACAGAATGAGTATTGTCATATCCTTTGCATAGGACGGCCTCAGTCCTAATTTCCCTAAAGAACAGGCTTAGTAAAACGAGCGAGAGGCTTTAGAAGCAACCAATGAGAATTTTGGTTAGGCCTGAGCGTCTGAAACGCTATTTTGAAGCAAGTTGGTGATTACAGCATCACCTGGGGCGCCATCACCATGTGGACGCTATCCATGGAGTCATGGATAGGGACTATGCCAGCCCTAGGCTGGTGGTGGACGGAGGCGGTGCCCTAGGCAGCAGCGTCGGTCACACATAGTATGAGAATCAACTTTTGATTCATGCTTCGTTTCGCTCGAAAGAAATGATGTCCATGTGAAGTCTTTTGTAGACGGATCATCATATCATGACTAGGATGATCTATCCTGTAGTGATAAAGCCAATATGTGTCTAAATCCAAGAGATCTTCTCCATAACTTTATTGGATTAAATAGCTCGAATAGTGACATAAAGTCCACTAGGGAGACACATAAGCTTCTCTAAGATGCGTCTTTGTTCGCAATCATTAGAGGTAATGCAAAGGAACTCATTTCCGTTCTCTACATGCATTTTCGCATGGAATTTGTTGGCTATTCATAGGGTACAATGTGCCCTAAGAGCGTAGAGAGTTTCTGTGACAACTGTAATCAAGGTGCCATTTGGCAAGTGGAACTTGGGCTATTCCATGTCCTTGAATTAATATTGATGGCCCAGCCATCGTAGTCACAAAGTCATATGCTCAGAATCAAAATTGAGTCATAATGAAAAGAACTCGAAATTTTATTCATAAGCCAACGGAGTACATCATTGTTTCTATGATCAAAGAAAATCTAATCCAATAAAAAGTAATATGGCAATCGCCTACATCTCTTGGAAAATAAAGACTTAAACAGAATTGGCGATCTATTGATCCCAGCCAGATTTGTAGTCTTCAACCCTTCACTCTAGATCATCGTCTTGATCTTCTTGTTCCACATAGTGAGCTTCTCTTGCTTCACAATATGCTTTGTAGGCGGTAACAATTTCTTCACGAGCTCTACAGATGTGTGCCCAATGCTCAGACACTCCACATCGAGAACATACATCTCATTGCTCGAACTCCATTGATTGAGGCGCTTTGAAAGCGTCACTTAGATGGCTCTTAGTGTTGGTGGCGCCACCAACATGGCCAGACGCATTGTCTCCCTCTCTCTTTCCACGTTTACCTCTTCGGTTCCGTGTTCGCCTATTTTGCCGGTTACCTTCCCAAGTAGAGCTATTATATGGATCAGAATGTCCAGAAGTATACCTAAGATTAGGGTTTTGCTCTTGGCGCCCTCTCTTAGAGGTGCGACTATAATTGGATTCCGGAATATGCTCTGTTTCCACGGATCTCGAATTATAGTTCTTCACAAGGATATTGTCATGCTTTTCAGCGACATTCATAGCTCCAATGAGTTCATGAAACCTTGTGATCCGTCTTGCATTTACATCGATTCGATAGTTCTTAGCTACCATCAATGCAGAGACGGGGAAGGTAGAGAGAGTCTTCTCAATCAACATCGCATCTGTGATCTCTTTACCACAGAATTCCATTAAGGATTTAATGCGAAGTGCTTCCAAGTTATAGTCAAGAACTGACTTGAAATCACAGAAGCGGAGGCTATGCCATCTCACTTCTAGGTCAGGAAGCAAGGAGTCACGGACGTTGCCAAATCTTTCTTCGAGTGAGACCCACAGCCTTCTGGGGTCTTCTTCATTCATATACTCGTACTGGAGCGAATCATCCATATGACGAGTCATTAGGATGATGGCTTTCGCCTTATTTGCCTCTAAGGCTGCTCTATTTGCTTCCAAAGCTTGAGCTTGCTCAACAGTTATCACGTCCTGGCTAGGCTCGAGAATCATATCCAAGATTCCTACAGCCTTGAGATGCTGGCGGATATCACGAACCCACCTGTGATATCCAGAGCCAGTTGTTCCCAATGGAGCAAAGTCCAATTTGTTCAGGTTACTCATCCTGAAAGAGAACAAGAGATTAGGGTTAGTTTCGGAGCGAAATAAGCTACCACGAAAACATATGAAATTTCTAAGCGTAGTCGCTTCCAAGAAATTAGGAATTTCCGAGCGTAGTCGCTTCCAAGAAATTCGATTCCAAGAGATATTGGATTAGATCGAAACAATGATGTAAGTGGTCGATCATAAATTCTCTACAAACTCTAAGTTTGGAGATCTCAACAAGCTCTAAGCTTGGAGTGAGCACGAACCCCCACAGTTCGGCTTAATTTGGTCTCTCCTATAATGAAGAAAAGGGGGGGGTAGGAGAAGGGATTTTGGAAGTCCCCGAAAAAGAAGAGAAATTTAATTTAAAAACTCTAAAAAAAAACGGGAACGTTTAATAAAAAATACCTTAAAAATGGCCGGAAAAAATGTCGCCCGAAAAGTCACTGTAGCGGCCGGAAAGTACTGTAGCACCTGGAAGTACTGTAGCAGACCGGAAAAAGTCACCAGAAAGTGTCGGAAGTGGCCTGAAAGTTACCGGAAAAGTCGCCGGAAGTGACCGGAAAAGTCGTCGGAAAAAGGTTGACCTGCATTGACCGGCGTTGACCGTTGACCGTTGACCGCTGTGTGGCAGTGGGTCCCTGTTGATGACGTGGCAGTGGGTCCCTGTTGATGAAGTGGCATTGGGTCCCTGTTGATGACGTGGCAGTGGGTCCTCCTGCTGACGTGGAAGTGGGCCTGCGTCAGTGGGCTTGGGCTTGGGCTTCTTGGGCTTCTGGGCTTCCTTCTCCTTTTTTTTTTTTTCCTTTTCTTTTCTGCAGGATATTTAGTCGGCCGGTTCACGCACTTTTAGGCCGGTTTTCTCACTTTTTCTTCAGGTTCCAACATCGTTGACTTGAGAGGCTTCTGCTACCAAAATTTGGTGGAAATCGGATGTCCGGAAGATGGTGAACCGGTGGAATATTTGCTGCTAGTTTTATAGAGCTTCCGGTGGCCGGTTCGGTGGTTTTCAGGCCGGTTCTTGAGGTGGGGCTGCCGGTTCCGGACTCCTGGGATAGAGTTCTTCAAGTTGTGAGGTGGAGGAAAGAAAGGCTTCAAGGTTTTGTATTCGGATTCAAGGTTTTTAGCTTCTTGAATCAGGGTTTGACTATTTATTTCAGGGTTAGGGCTTCGTGCTGATAACGTGTTGTAGAGAAACTGAATTTGAGAGGAATTTGCTGTGTATTCTCATTGATAATAGGGGCCTCTTTATATAGAGGATTACAATGCATAGAATCTCAATCATACAAGGAAAGTAATTATACATTGATTAGGATTCTAGATCCTTCTAATTAAATTCTATTACCACTAGGTCAAGTAACCTAGAGTTTGGGCTAAACACAAATTAGGTTTTCCTTCAACAACGTTAACATTTTCCATAACAACGCTGATCAAAATTTAACCAAATTCACATGACCAATTGTTACAATAATACAATTGGACAATGACTAGTAAGTACATCCTTCTTCTCATCAGGTGTAGATTTTCCCGTTACTTTGGTCCCTTCGGACACCCAGTTAGTTTGCTTTCACTGCAACCAAGTTCCTTGACATCTCTATACAAAGTTCGGCATCCACTTGAATATGGAATCCCACCAAAACTTACTCTACTCATTAACAGCACTACCATGCATATTGCATGTACTGCTAAATTGTTCTAAACAATAATACCCATGCAACTAGTTTATGCACTGATGCCATTTCGACTAGTACTTGAACTAATTCTCTATCACCTTCACAATACACATCGTGGCATGGAGCTAGCTCTGGATTCACCCAGCCAATTCAAACAATTATATATCCATTTATTATCCAGTTTCCAATTTATTCCCATCCATCCAAACTTCTGACAAGGAAATAATTAGAAGAACAATTTCGCTCTAATACTTCGACAATCAATTACAACTCAATCTGGGCAAACAAGGTCTTGAGCGCATCAATCGGAAGCCACCGTGCTCTGTGAACTCAGGCAAAGTTGACCCAATTCCCCTTTTTCAATGAGAAGTGCAGCAAAGACACGAATAATACTTCTTACTTCTAGGACGAGAATCAACGACGGAGTCGAACAAGGAAACCCAGAAAAGCCAGTCAATCGTATCATCGGAGGAGCCGACGACACCCAAAACGTTAATTCAACAAAAACCATTCAAAAACCAAAAATGATTATACCAGAACATAGAGCATGAAGAAGAGAAGGATTTCCTCGCCGGAATTTGCTGAAGATTTGTCGGAGGATCCGAAGCTTTCGGACTTCAATACTCTTTCCTCGTTCAGTGATTGGATGATCCAAGACGATAGGGAGGTAGGCTACAAGGAGAGGATTGCATTGTGACTGGTAGGCAGCCGTATCGTTGCCGGACGGAGAAGTTACAGCCGGGCCAAGGTTTCGGGTCGAGAAACAGGTCGGAGAGCCTTGAAGCTTCTAGAGCGATCTGATGCGTTGATCATGTGGTTTCATCAATGATCATGGCCTATCGGTAGCCGTTTCGGACCTTCCTTAAAAAAAAAAAAAAAAAAAAAGTGATGTCAAAATATTATAAAATGAAACATGTAGTGTAAATTGTAAATTGAGTAGTGTGAATTTCACTCCCTTTAATTTTATTTATGTTATAGCATTGTATTAGGAATCAAAAGCTAAGCCAGAAAGCGGTAAGTAGTAACTCTCCTTTAGCTTCACTCGTAGGTATGATGAGACGGAAAGCACGGTCCTGATAAAACAGTGATGATTTTAGACTAGCCCATATTGCACCGCACGATTTTTCTATTTTCATAAATATTTGGGAAAATCATCCGTACCATACATGAAGTTTGGGTCATTCTAAGCTTTCGTAATTATCAAAATGGTATCTAAAGCCTTTAGCTCATTTATGGAAACTATTAGTTGAAGGATATTTTGTTCTTTTCATATCTTAATTCATTATTTTTTTACCTGAACATTTTTTTTTAATTTCTCTCTCTCTTATTTTTCGGGCCCCAGTGTCTTCCATCATTGAAAATCCTTGATTTGAGCCATTCTAGTTGCCTTTCTGAAACTGCTGATTTCTCAAATTTCCACAATTTAGAGAAATTGATCCTTGTAGATTGTGCTAGCCTGGTTGATGTCCATAAATCCATTAGCACGCTTCAGAAAACTAGTTTACTTGAATATTAGCGATTGCAAAAATATCAGGAAGCTCCTAAAGAACCTTTCTAGGCTAAAATTACTTGAAACACTTATCATATCTGGTTGCTCAAATATTAACGAGTTTCCATTTGACATGAGGAATATGGAATCTCAGAAAAAGCTTGAAGCAAATGAAATTCCTTTTAATCAAGTACTAGCTTCTACAGGGGAGGTCAAATCATTGCCAATACATAAAACTATACATAGGTTTTGGGATTCTGTCCCCTGCGATCTCTTTGAAGATGCATTTCCTAGGGATTTACGTAACTTATCCTCATTGCGAAAATTGGATCTTGGCAGTAATCCAATTTGTAGCTTACCAGATTATGTCCTAGATCTTAGAGGCATCGATCATCATGGATTTTGGAATTGTTCGAGTCTCAAATCGCTTGTAGCGCTCTTCTAAAATAATAATAATAATAATAATAATCCCTTGTAGCGCGCTACCAGGAGTGAGACAAATGGATACTGCGTTGGTTCCTATTCAAAGGTTCTGAGAGCAAGGAAGAATGATTCTGGAATTGTCTGCGCATTGAAGATGATGGACAAAAAAAAGAGGAAGTGCAAGAAGAGGAAGTTGTCTACGACGGTACGGCAGCGACTGGGGGTGTCAGAGGCAGAGCAAGTCTGGCATTCCCGTAAAGGGCAATTCTTTTATTTTTTATTTATTATTATATGAAGAAAACTAAGGAAAACAAAAAATAAAAACTAAATTAGTCATTTAATGATCAAAATATGCTAGCTATCAGCTTCCATAACAGACCTAACTGCTTCAGATACCATTTTTCAGTCGGGGTCAAAATCTCAGGTACTGTTATGATATTTTCTAAACGTGAGGTACAAAAGTTAGGTATGGTATGGTATGAATGATTTTCCCTAAATATTTTCCCAAAATTTCAAAACTTCTAAAATTCATAGAAATTAGCTCGGATGTCCGAAAAAAATCTCCAAAAATTCTCAAGAAATCGTAGTGTCGAGTACTTTATTATCAAGCCCTTACTTTGAAGATTCCACTTGGTGAAAAATTTTCGAAAATTATTCTCGAGCACCAAGATAATTAACAAAATCGTAAAATAATTCCCAACGATCTCAACTTAGCTCGATAATTTTTTCCAGGGCTCACATTGGGAAATCATCGCCTAAAGACAAGGCAGAGCTATAAGAGAGAGACTCCACCGACAATGATCTGCAATCCGAGCCCATCTCCATCGTCAGAGCTCTGAAGCAGCTCGAGACCGAAGTGAAGGCCTCATCGAAGAAAGTGTTGCGTCGAGAGAGAGAGAGAGAGAGAGAGAGAGAGAGAGAGAGAGAGAGAGAGAGAGAGAGAGAGAGAGAGAGAGAGAGAGAGAGAGAGAGAGAGAGAGAGAGAGAGAGAGAGAGAGAGTGTGTGTGTGTGTGTGTGTGACTTGATGCATATTTACGCAAGTGTACGTATCATTATCAAGAGAGGGAAGTATTACGACCAAAATTATCGTACCACGGGAATTATTCGCTAACCCACAATCCTTGAGTGATAGGAAATAAAGACACGTACTTAGCATGCAAAAGAAGAACTAAATAAACAAAAATTCTCCTCTAAGGCGCACCAAGTCTTAACAACGCTCGACTTTGGTTTTCACCGAAATCTAATCAAAACTAAGAGCCTAGTGGTGAATATGCACAAATAAGTGGGTTCAATGTTTGAGAATTGATTTTAACTTAACAAAAATTAATGAAATGTAAAGCAATAAATATAAAAATAAAACGTAAACAATAAAAATGACAATGTTGGGTGCTTGGGAGGCTCCTTCACCCAAATCTCATGTGTTGGAAGCTAATCTAATGTAGATGCAAATTTCCTACTTTGGCAGTAGTCGTATCCTAGGCGGTTCAAGGTTCAAGGACCGAAATTCCCTTTTATGGTATTCCTACTCCGGTTCAAGGGTCATAGGAACTCATTTGACATGAATCAGAACCGGTTTAAAGGTCACGAACTCACATTAAGAGGCTTAGAGATATAGGAATAAGACTACTAAGCGATTCGCCTGCGCAATCACGCAACGGGTGTAAATCACCATGCTTATTACCCCTTGAATACGAAATTGAGGCTTTCTAGCTTAGGAATTATAGGGGATCAACCCTCAATCTAACTCCGTCCTAGACATGTTCAAAATACACATCTTAGAATTGACTAAGCTCTTAGATATGCATTTCAATCCAACAATAATTGATATAAGCATCCATAATATATATAAAATTGCATCATTACATTAAATTAAATATCTTTAACGCAAAATTTGGGTTAGGGCACACAACCCTAACCCCCAACAAGGAAATTACTCACAGCCCATAATCATGAACATCAAAGATACAAAATTCAAAGAGAAAATAATATAGATGTATAGGAGAAAACAAGGATAGCCACAATTAGCTAGGAAACGAACATGACTATCCTTAAATTACAACTCCCACAATTACCCTAGTCTAAAATCTTGTAGAGTTAGAAATTCTTGATGAATCCTTGAAGTTTTGAGTGAATAATCCTTCCAAAAAAACTTAAAAAAATATAGAAAATGAAAGGGGAGGACTCTCCACCCCTCTGCTGCGTTGCGGCTAGTGAAGAAAGGTGGGAGTCCCCAAAATGATAAGGATTGCACTATATATTTGGGCTGCTGGCAGTGTGGGGTTAATTAAATGAGAACAAAAACTTAGTTGGTTTGGGCTGTAGCGAGAAGAAGAGAATGGGTTTGGGAGTTCGGTGGGCTTGTGCTCAAATATTGAGAATTGGTGGCTGATGGGTGGAAAGAAAACATGATTGGTTGGCTAGCATTCAATTAATCGTTTAATTAAGAAAAATTGTCAAGGTTGGATTGGCACCCAATCAATTCAAGCAAAGTTGCATGCGCATGTTTTCTCTAATTAACCAAAGGTTAGGTTAATTAAGCCATGCAATTCTAACACCATTTTCAATTTTTTATTATCATCTGTTCTTTTCTTCCTTCGCTTTGACCATAGTTGACCACGTCGAGAATTTGTTATTTTCTAGAAAACTCCAATTTGCTCCGCTTTTGCATAAATTTCTCTCAGTTTCCACAATTTCACTTATTTCCTATACATAAATAAAAATTGATTAATTACGTAATAATTGACTTGAGAGTTAAGTTTAAGTAGAGATTTTGTACATAAAAATGCACGTAATCACACCCCCCACATTTGAACTTTGCTTGTCCGCAAGCAAAACAACTTAAAAATAATCAAAAGTTAATTCACGCATATAAATGAAAATTGTGGTGCTAGTCTTTCCAACCATATCCTCTGAGGACTAAATTATGTTATTGACAAGGAATTGATTAAGCATATGTGTTGAGACAAAAAATATACAATTCCAAAATTTATTTTACCCCAGCAAGTTTTGCGGGTGAACACCAAAAAAAAAAATGGAAAAAGAAAAACAATATAAGCACAAGGCTTCTAGGAGAATACGGAAGTAGCAAATATATCCTTTGTTGTCCCAGTATGCTTCTTCCAAAGAATACAGATTTCATGTTTGGTCAAATACAAAAAGCAAAAAAATACAATGGAGATGGGAGTGTAGAACCAGTACAATTACTATCTCTTCATGTGGATAATTAATTGGTTCATATCTATCTCTAAAAGAAAGGAAGTATACAACTAGTGATATATCTTGCCCGTGCAAGTTGGTGCAAAGGTGGAGTTTGAGATTGATTCAAATTCCAAGTCTCATCTATCACTCTTATAAAGAGACTCTACATCAAAATACGAAGAGGGAGGAAGGAACAGGAGGAGCATAACAGCGTGAGGAGGACTATGAAGAAGCAGACCACAGCAGCCGAGGAGAGGAAGAAAGCAAGAAAGAGGAGGGTGAGACTTTCACCACAGATGTGCACCTTTTCTTTTGCTGTTCTCAAATGATGCAGGCCTCCAGTGATACTGTTAGGTATCAATATCATATAAGCTCTGACACGGCGTGCCTTAGGGTGCCGATATCATCCTTGAGCTCCTTCCGGTACCATTAGGCGTACCAGGTCGTCGTCGAGCTCCGGTGGTGCCTTTGGGTACCATATCATCTTCAAATCCTGGAAGCAGGCTTTGCTCTCTTAAATCCCAGTGATGCAGGTTGGCTCTCCAAATACCAGTGATGCAGTCTTCATTCTCTTAAAATTCCAGCAGTGGTCTTGCTCACACAAGTTCCAACAGCATGATTCTGGCTCTCTATACCTTCCAGCGACGCCTCAAATATGCTATTGGCTCCAAATTTTCTCTAACCTGTTGAAGCTTCTGAGCATTAGTCATTGGTTGCAGCAGAATGATGCAATGGCTCATGTTTACGAAAAGCCAAGTCCTTATAAGAGGAGTTTAATCCACCGAGCCCTTATAAGACAATATATATGCATGATTCCGAACAAAGTAAACTAAGGCGACAAACAAAAAAGAAATTAAAGTTGTTGAGATTCAACATGAAGTGTTGCTGCAAAGATTACAGAGAACAAAGAAACTGAGAACAATGAAAGGACAAGGAACAAAAGCTTTTGTTTTGCGAATGATATGATCAAAAATAAAAGCTTTTGTTTGCATACTTTGCACGTGATGGTATTGCAGACCACATATGGAGGTTGAATTTGGTAGAGGTGCCGCCATAGAAAAGCTAAAGAAGAAAAGCTTAGCGGTGCAATTAATCAAGGTGAATGAGACAAAAAAAAAAAGAGCTGGAGCATGCTTTTGGAGTGCAGCAATTCAAAATGTATATTAAAGCAAAATTGTAATGGCACAAGGAAAGCATACAACTCGGCTACAACCTTTTGTGCCCTTCTCTTCTAGCACCTGCAAGCAAAAACCAATGGGCTTGATTGATCTACCGGGTGTCCACTGCCTCTTTCGAATTCGCTTCAAGCAAATGATGAGGCAAAGTGCACGAAGACAAAAGATGAGTTTTGAACACCCTGTGATCTAATTGCACCTGCAAGCAAATAAAGTAAAACAAATCTAGCTAATTCAATTAAATCATGGTCTCAGAATCAATGAAAGGAAGAAGCAAAAGTCAATAAGACAATGTTCACGGAGACTACCCTTGCCAAAAGTTAGCAAGGACATTGATGCAGAATTTGTCTTAGACCTTTCATCGAATAGTTGGTGGGCATCATGATTGCTACTCTACAAATGAAACAATGAGAAGCGGCGATCCCCGACCATGATTCCAAATCCCATGTTTTCTTTTGGATGACGGTGTTCCAAATTACTACTGTGAGATGGCACCGCTTCGGCCTCACAAGTCACAAATGTATCACTGGCCTGAGAGAACACAAATAACACTATCGCCAAGAGCAGAGACACAGCCCCATCTCCCACTTGCTTTGTGGAAGCTCCTATGTACCCATTTCCAAGCCCATCTCTAATGCAGCTTCAGTCTTCAAGTCCATCTTCATTTGTGTTGGTTCT
Source organism: Rosa lucieae (assembly GCA_024704745.1). Taxonomy (NCBI): domain Eukaryota; kingdom Viridiplantae; phylum Streptophyta; class Magnoliopsida; order Rosales; family Rosaceae; genus Rosa; species Rosa lucieae. The sequence continues at coordinate 33,163,234 of CM045496.1, read as the reverse complement.
GCATTTTGACGGGAGAAGAACAAATAGAAGAAGTGAGAAGGAAAAACAAGGATAAAGAAGTAAAAAACAAAGAGAAGTGCAATGGAGAAAAGCTGGGTGCCCATATTTGGGCCCAATTAAAGAGTTGGGTGAGGTTCAACGTCATTGGTGTCTAAATCAATAATGCTCGAAAGAAAAGCTCGACGGGTAGTCCGGTCTTCAGACGAAAATTAAAAAGTTCCACTCGGAGTTTACTCGATGCTACATGAGTTCAAATAAAAAATACTCGAACATCAGTTTTCGTAAAAGGTCTTCGAAACCCAAAATAAAATTTCTTTTGGTACAAAACCAAGAAATCTCCTTATTAAAAAAAAAACCAAGAAATCTCCAAAGCCACAAAATATCGAACTACAATGGTTTGATCCCTTCATGGCATGTAAGCAATCTAGCAACCCACTAGATGCAACCACAAATTCAAATCGAATCCCTGACTCTACCAGTCAAATTTAGCCAATCTGAATCCCTGACTCCACTAGTCAAATTCACCCAAACACCAGAAAAATCAAATCATTCCCAAATTACCCAAAAACAAATTCAAGGACTTTAAACCCTTACAAATATCTCAAACACAAATCCAAAAAATAAATGGGTCATCTACTCTCTTAAATCCCAAAATCCTGGAACTACATGCAAGGGTGTGTAGACAATCTGAATCAAATAATCTAGGTGCAACCGCATCCTAAACACTATTCCTATTCCAAAAATTCAAGCCCTCTAAAGGGTCATTCACTCATTGGAACTCTTGAACTACGAGTGGCTTGATCCCCTCCCAGGTACGTAGGTAACCCATTTCAAAATTTGGATGCAGCCGCCAAAACAAACAAACACACATTGCTTTCTTCATAAATGGAATCAAAGGGTGTTCGCTTGTAACAAGAGATTGTAATTAAGAGACACATTTTGTCTTAAATGGGTCGAACCCGAAATAATTAAAACTCTATTCTGTTAATGAATACGAGTGAAATTACATTGGGTGACATTTTACACTTTGTGCAATTTTTAACTCGTTCTCACAAATTTATAAGGCAATTATATGTAACATCTAAAATATTTTTATATGCTAGTCATGTGTCAACCAATTCAAGATAATTAAATACGACATACTAAACTTGGATTAACCGCTAAACTCACAAGGATGCACTAAATATTTCTACTCAAGTGTTTAGGGCTAAATATGTTTCACTCAAATACAATCTCGCAAATTAGGTCTACATAGGCTTGCCCTTCAACCGCATATTCTCTAATAGCTCACAACTTCAAGATCAAGAGGTCTTTCATTTGGTTGTAATGGGGCTAAGGGCAAATGGTTAATAGAAATGAAGGATAAGGAGAGACAAAATCCTAGGGATCCCATGAAGCGACTCTCTCTTGTAGAGATTTAAGACTTTTTCTTTTGAATGCCAAGTCATTCACTCTAAAACCCAATGTACAACCCACATTACAACTAGTAAAAAAAGACTACTACTTTTTTTTTTAACTTTTTTTTTTCTTTTTCTTTTCAATCACCTTTTCTTTTTCTCTTTTTTTTTTTGACTTTCTTTTCTAAACAAAATCGCTCACCTCCACTGCTCCACACTTATTCTTTTATAACCTCACACTTTTTACTTTTCTTTTCTTTTGAAGCACTCAAAACATAAAGTTATTCTCTCGAATCGCTTCACCAACTACCATGGAAGGGTAGGATAAAAGTGTTTAAGCTATGTAGAAATTTGTGGTGCTAATGAACAAAAAGGCTAAATATATAAATAGGCTCAAAGTGGCAAACTAGTGGTAAATGTCTTTGGGCACATGCTTCTTTGGCCATGGTGGTAATCAACCCTAATGCCTCAATCCCTTCTATCTTGTTGTAAACTAACAAGTAGCCTTGAGAGGTATGAAGCAAGTTCTAGAGACCATAATTGTAAAATTGGCACACATGAAAAACAAGTAAATATGAACGATGCATATTTTATAATAAGGCACAAAATCTCACAAATAGGTATGCAAGTCATACAAATTTAGATATGCTTTCCCTAATTGCAATAAACTAGTCTAACATAAGAAGACTCAAGCAACAATCATATGTCACAATTAATTGCAAAATAAATCCTAAGACCTATAAACATGCTCTTTCTCTTTAAAATCATAACATATCGAGTCTATGCTTTCATCATCGGGGTTAGAAAGATACTAGGCACTACTTATTTACACCAAAACTAACAAACAAAGAAACAAAATATTTTTTTTGGATTTTCAATTTTTTATTTTTTTTTTTAGTTGGGCACCCAAGCCCTCACCCCCCACACTTAAAACCAACATTGTCCTCAATGTTGTAAAGTGAGCTCGAAAGCCAAATCCATGTTGGATTGAAGCATGAGAGTGAAGTCCGGGCGAAGGCACAAGAATTAATTATGAAAATGAAAATCTAAATGCATAGAAAAGTTACTGAAATCCCCCTTTGTCGACCCTCCATTGGTCACGATCTTCGGAGAAGAATAATATGAGACACTAACCTCCTTAACATATGCTCCATAATAGCTCAAGATTCAAGATGCCCATGTAAATATCAACTCCACTGAGAAATATATGATGCCCAAAATAGCCCATCAAAGAATAAATACAAGGGTCCTCCATTAAGCTGATGGTCTTTGCCACCTCCAACACACCCTAACTACAAATTAAAACAGATTTCTTTCTTTGTTTTTGAGAGGAACAAATTAAGAACAAGAGATTAATAGGAAAAAAAAAGTCAATTAGTAGAAAAAATCTAAGGCAAGCAAATAAAAAGTTGGCTATCATTCAAAAAGAGTGTACAAACTTCTAGACATGAACTCTCTCTCTCTCTCTCTCTCTCTCTCTCGATTCAGTAAATTCTCGATATATGAATGTTCGATAAATTTATAACCTCAAATAAATAACCTCAAATAATAATTTTTCTAGACATTCTTTAGGACCCAACAAATATATAAGGTAATATTTAATAAGATATATAAAAAAAATGTAACAAAAAATATTAATAATTGATCAAATACATTAAAAAATAATATATAACTTCTATATATTATCACATGACTAAATATATTGGTGTAGATTATTTTCCAATAATTACATAAATATTTCCAATAGAAATATTGGTGTGCCTCATAAGTATATTCGCCAACAATGTAAAATAATGTCTTGTGGGAGATTTTTAGGAGTTGTTTGGGTATTTTGGACTGTTAGGAGTATATATGTAAAACTGTAAATGCAATCCAACAAAGTAACAATGTAGTACTCCTTTCATTTTTCACATTTCTCTCCCTTTCTCTCATCTTCTTCTTCTTCATCTCTGGTTCAATAACTCAGCTTTCAGAGATTAAATATGGAAAATTTGGGCCTAAAAATAAACTCTGTCTGTCCATTGGAAATGGCCTTGCATCCCACTATCTTACTTGGACCTTCGAGTGTTTAACTTGGATATAGAGCAATATCATTAGTTGCAAGTTCAAAAGCTCACAACATTCCTACGCTTGCAAAAACACCTTTAGGCTTGATCACAAGTTCACAACATTCTTATGCATTTTCATATAACCCTTATCACCCCATCACTCGCCCCATGATCGTTTGTTATTTTCCAATAATCTACATGTGATGACCTGGATTTTCGTTATGTAATTTTGGTAATTAATAATGGACCAGTTGTATGAATAATTGTTGTTATGCTTTATTAGTAGGTTGTTTGTGAAGTGGAATGGTTTTTCGTACGTATAATTATTCGAATTTCACAGTTTAGGGGGTTGTGCGATGTTTGACTTTTTATACGTTGGGATTCTCGGAAAACTTCCTTCAGGAAAGTTGTAGAGCGCGTCGATACAAGTTCATGGACATGCGGAACTCGTCAATCAGAGTTCGTATGAGAAAGTTATGGCTAGCGGAAGAAGTTTCCGTTTTAGTATAAATAGAGAAAAAATCAGAAATTCTTTCATAATTCCATATTTCCTTTTCCGGAAACCCTCTCCTCTCTCTTTTCTCTCTCGGTCGATACCTTCAGTATCAAAGATTTCACACTGACCCGACCCGGACCCGGCCGACCCGACCCGGCTTTTCCGGCGATCTCCAGCGACCTCTAGCCGTGAAACCTGCACAGAACGACTCGTCTCCTCCTTCTGGTCGTCTCTGTGGCATCCTCTTGTGGTGATAACCACCGTGCATGGCGCAGCAAGGCGGTGCAGCTTGGTGTTTTCGGACCCGACCGGAAAACACAGTTCCAGAGAAGTCAAGGCTTCAGCTTCCATCTTTGGGTTCGTGGGAAGCTCCTTGATCGATCTATGGTGTTTGTTCGATCGATTCACGTGGAAATCGGTTCAACTCGAATTGAGCAAAAATCCAAAGCTTGTGAGGTAGTTTTCGACCCTTTATGCTTGTTTTCTGACTTTGAGCTAGTTATGAGAATTCACAAGCATGCTTAGATGAAGCTTTTTGATGTTGGGAGTTTTGTGAAATATTGAGTTTTGGCAAGCGGCGGTGCACCACAGTCTGTGGCTGCTTTCTGGTGGCTTTCTGGTCATGTAGGGAACTGTTTTTGGTATTATATATGTTCTACTCGTTGATATGAGTGTTTCGATATATATTATGCAAATTTTGGAGTTCGAATGGATTTGTTATGATTTTTACAGTTTTATACCGATCGATTTATTTAATCCTTGAGGATTCGAGTGTCCGATCGACTTGTGGTTTGTTCACATCGATCGTGGACGTATTCCGGAGACTTTGGGAGGTCTCGGATGTGGTTTTGCCTTGATTGGCACCACTTTGGGGATTTTAGTTCAAAACAGGGGTTTCAGACTTAAATCAAATGTGAATAATTACTAAGTGGAAACCGTATGTGATTAGGTACTTGACGAAGTATTTGGACGGTTATTCTGTGGTTTGACTACTTATTCTGCATTGAAGACGCAGCAGGAGTTTCGAGGTGAGTAATCTCACAAGGCTCTTTATGAACAGAATTACCATTATTGTTTTGGCGTTAATTAATTAACTGCAAACTACAGTTGGTATTAGTAGGCATTCCTGAGCGAATGACTACGTATATATATATTTACATGAAATATATATATCCTTGTGGATGATTGTGATGAATAATAATATGCATGATGGTGTTCATATTATTGTTGAATGTGACTTTTCAGGAAACAATATTGTGGAAAAAGATGTTTTCTATTGTTTGAAAAGTATTGAGCTTGATGTTACATTTTGAGTCAAGCGTGACTCATTTTAGATGTATTGGTCTTTGTACCAAGAGTCACAGATGGTGAGCAGGGATTAGGAAAGCCGAAACTAGATGTTTGTAACGTTTTTAGGTCGGATGCGACTTACTTAACGTTGACCTTAAGACCAGATAGGGTCTAAGAAGATCTTATGTCACAGATGGTGATGGATCACAGATTGCAGACGGTGACCTTGATGTTTGATTTCATGACCAGATGGGGTCTGAAGATCATGTGTCACAGATGGTGACAAGGTACAGATGGTGACCTTAATGTTGATTTTAAGACCAGACGGGGTCTAAAACCACATGTCACAGATGGTGATAGGTCGCAGATGGTGACCAAGACAGGAAATAGGTAATCACGTCCGTAGCCGGACGAGTGGTTACAATTTCAATAGAGTTATAGTCTGTCTGCCATGATAGCTTATGGGAGTAACGGTCGAGGTTGCTAGAGACTCATAGGTATGTAGTTTAAAGGAGAGTTCCGATGGTTTTCTTCTTTAATTATCTAGATGAGACTTGAATTGCTACTTGATGGTTAAGTTAGCAAATAGAACATTGTCACAGCGATGACTCATGTTGTCCTTTCGGTGGAAAGGATATGGAATGTTAGAAGGAATCATGGTTGCATGTGAACCTTAAGTAGATTGATGTGAGTTGTTGATTGATGTTCATGAGTTACTCATACGGGCTTGCAAAAGCTTACCGGGTTTGTTGTTTGGCAACCCCGGTGCACCATTCAAATGGTGTAGGGGTTAATCCTGCAGGTCAGGGAAATCGTGGCTGAAGCTGAGGTAGCTTGTTGGCAGCAGAACGGGTAGGAAGCAAATTTTGTTGGCTTTGCCAGTATATGACTTCCACTATGTAGTAATCTCTGAGGAGCATTTACGTTTTATTTTGTGATGACAATTTAATTCATAAATTTGTGTAATATATAACTCTGTGGAGAGAGTGTATATTAACTTGGATGGTTCAGTGCATCAGTAAGTACTTGTTTTAAGAGAAAGATGTTCCAGGTATTTGTATTGATGACTGGACGTTCACACATGTATAATTATGGGATTATATATCGATTTTCATGTGTGTAAAATCAGGGGCCTGACACTACACCATTATCAGTCTCGTACCCAATAATAATAACAGCATGATTCCTCTTCTCTTCATCATGATTACATTCCCCATCTTGGTCCTCAATATATAACCAACTGCGTAATGATCAAATACGGCACTTCTGTAAAGTGCGGTAATGACTGGTTTATTGGCCACAACTCTCATCAAATCTATTTCATTATTAGGAACCTATTCATAACCAGTTATTGTGGCTGCTGGATAACTAGCAGCGATCGATCGATGGTGTCACATGTTTGCATGCCCGTAGCTTTGTATGGATACTTATCACTATAATCCACTCTGTGTTCTTAAATGGCCTTCACTCTGTCACCACCCTTGTTGCAGCCCTTGGTACTAAAATCTCTACTGCAAATGCCCAACAACAAACCTACACACATAAATATTATAGAAGATGATAGAAGGGACAAAGTTAAACACAATTATATATGTGTGGAACTGAAGACTTGTAGCTCCTTTATCGTATATAAAGTTCATTATTTCCGACATAATTCACAATATAGTAAAACCCCTATAAATGAATAATGTTGGGACTACAAAAAATTATTACTTTATAGAGGTTACTATTTTATCAATATATGGATATTTATTACTTTAGAGACAGATGATCAAAATCCAGATGACTGTTGTGGACCACCAGATGTTTCTTCGAAAGAGGCATTTCACGCAATGGTAACTTTGAATAACTACTTGCTACAAAATGAGAAAAAAAAAAAAAAAAAAAAAACTAAATTTGTGCATATATGCACTGCAGAAAATTAAGGAATAAGTTCAATTCGGTTTAAATACAAGTAAAAAGCAAAGGACTAGATATAGAAGGATATTTTGATAAATTGTTAAATTTAGAAAATTGAAATTGTTGAAATATTACATAAAAAATGTTAATAATTGATAAAATATATATATATATATATAACTTCAGATATAATACATATATATTAAGAAACCTGGGAAATTCTACAATATGTTAACATATGACATACATACAATTAGCACTTTTAGACTTAATTACTCAAATGAGAACCTACTATAATTACCACTTTTAGGACTTAATTACTCTAAGGACCTAATTTACCTTAATGCGGACTTTTTTCTAATTACTTACTTTCTCTAAAGAGGACCTTATTTACCATAACAAGGACTTTTTTTTGTTACCACATGAGTCCTCAAAGTGGTAAATATTATATATAGAAGGATAATTTGATAAGTAGATAAATTTATCAAAATATCCTTCTATATATAGTCCTTTGCTTGTTTACTTCTATTTAAACTGAATTGAACTTCATCCTTAATTTTCTGTAGTGCATGCACCAAATTTGGTATTTTTTTTTCATTTTGTAGCAAGTAGTTATTCAAAGGAGAAATTTTATTAACACATCCCTAAATAATTAATACACATTTTGATTTTTCTACATTTAAAATCAGATTATATGGGTAAATGAAATGACTAAAAAGGCATTCATATTAGAAAAGGAACTATATATAGTTGGAATATGTTTAATAGCTTTTAATATTGTTATAAATTCAAGTTGAAATCTTTGTCACGAGTTCATGACAAGCTTGATTATTAGCAATTATGCATTGCAAAATTCTTATGATCGTTCATAATATTGTTTCTTGGTAATTAATAGAAAGAAAATAAAACCTAGTATGATATATATAAACCCTAATTGGAATTTCCTTCTACAAGCTTGACTACTAGAACTTTTGCATTACAAAATCCTTATGATTGTATATGTTGTTTCATGATAACTAATGGAGAGAAAATAATAACAATGTAGTTATAAACCTAGTTGGGATCCTCTTCATGTGTTCTTGATTATTTTTCAACAATCTTGACTACCAACAATTTTGAATAACAAAATTGTTAAGATGGTACAGGTGTCATGATATTAATTGAAAGAAAATTAAAAAATTATTATGATGATGTTGATAATTAAACGCATTTAAATTCATTATGATATATATAGAATGTTGTGATTATGATAAAGTTTAGCATGATGATTTTAATATTGATTTATATATAGTGATTTGATATAGAATTTTGAGATTTGAGGATAATTTAGGTAGTTTGAGTGGTGTATTTAATAAAATGATAGAATAAGAAATCAAATGAGTGGTGTATTAAGTAAAAGGTGTGTATTAAGTATTTAGGGATGTGCGAATAAAATTTCCGTATTCAAAGTTACCACTGCATGAAATGCCTCTTTCGAAGAAACATCTAGTAGAGTACAACTGTCATCTAGATTTTGATCATCTCTATCTCTCTAAAGTAATAAATATCCATCAATTGATAATATAATATCATGTCTAAAGTAACAATTTTATGTAGTCGCAACATTATTCATTTATAGGGGTTTTACTATATTGTGAATTATGTTGGAAATCATGAACTTTATATACGATAATGGAGTTGCAAGTCTTCAGTCCCACGCATAATGCAACATTGTTCATTTATAGGGGTTTTACTATATTGTGAATTATGTTGGAAATCATGAACTTTATATACAATAATGGAGTTGCAAGTCTTCAGTCCCATGCATAATTGTGTTTAACTTTGTCCCTTCTATCATCTTCTATATAATATTTATGTGTACATGTAGGTTTGTTGTTGAGCATTTGCTGTAGTTGTGGTCAAGAGAATTGCCTAAAGGGCGACTGGCTAATTGAGAGTATTGTCAGAGCAACAACTATTAGATTGCAGTAGAGATTTTTGTACCGGGGGTTGCAGTTTGACCTATTTGGTCCACGGAAGGGAAATCAATTCCTTTGTCTTTCCCATGGGAAAGGGAAACTAAAGTTCTTGTCAGGTTTCCTTTCCTCTGTTTGGTAAAACAGGGAAAGTATTCAAGAAAGACCATTTGATTTCCCTTCCGGTGTATGGTTGGTGCAGGAAAGGAAAGTAAAAATATTTTAATGTTTAAATAATACCCTTATATTTTAAAATAAAAACATCATAAAAATTCAAAAGTACACCAATATTTTATGCAAGAGAGGGTATATTTGTCCAAAAATTTTGTAATAAATGCTAGGAAATGGAAAGGGAAAATCAATCCCATGAGATTTGAGTGGAATGATTTACGCCCCCCCCCCCTACTTTCCCCTCTGTCAGGAAAGTATTTCCGGAGTTTGTGGTTACCAAACAAAGGAATGACTTTCCTTTCCTAAATCCTCAATTTTGCGAACCAAACGAGGCTCAAGGGTGGTAACAAAGTGAAGGCCATTTAAGAACACATAGTGTCTTATAGTGATAAGTATTCATACAAAGCTACTGACATGAAAACATCTGACACCATCGCTGCCAGTTATCTAACCTCCACAATAACTGGTTATGAATGGGTTCGTAATAATGAAATAGTTTTGATGATAGCATTGACCAATAAACCAGTCACTGCCGCACTTTACATAAGTGCCGCATTTGATCATTACATAGGTGGTTATTTATTGAAGACCAAGATGGGGAATGTAATCATGATGAAGAAAAGAGGAATATATCCTATTACTATAATTGGGTACAAGACTGATAATGGTGTAGATTATTGGAAAATAAAAAACTCATAGGGAGAGTGATGGGGTGATAAGGGTTATATGAAAATGTGTAGGAATGTTTGAACTTGTGATCAAGCTAGAAGGTGTTTACGGCATTGCAAGCGTAGGAAGTTGTGAACTACTTCTGGACTTGCAACTGATGATATTGCTTCATCTAGGTCAAACCCTCGAAGGTCCAAGTAAGACAGTTGGAGGTAAGGCCATTTAAAATGGATGGATAGAGTTTATTTTTAGACCCAAATTTTCTAGATTTAATCTCTGAAAGCTAAGTTATTGAACCAGAGATGAAGATGAGAGAAAGGGAGAGAAACGTGAAAAATGAAAGGAGTACTACATTGTTACTGAGTTGGATTGCAATTACAGTTTTACATGGACTATATATACTCCTAACATGCCAAAATACCCTAAAAATCTCCAACAAGACATTATTTTACATTGTTGGAAAATATATATACTTATGAGGCACACCATATTTCTATCGGAAAACAATGCAATCAGAATTAATCAGTAAATTTAAGTTAGTATGTTTGGCAATATATACGTGCGTTCAGGAAGACTAATGGCCTAACAACACATATGTATGCAATGGACTAACAAATATATATAGTAAAAAAATATCAATGTTATTACATAGAAAAATAAGGAAGATATATTGTCAAGCATACTAGCTTGAGTTTACTGGTTAATTCTGATTGCATTGTTTATAATAGATATACTGTTGTGCCTCGTAAGTATATATATCTGCAAACAATGTAAAATAATGTCAACTCATTGATACATAGGAAAATGCAATCATAATTAATCAGTAAACTCAAGCCAGTGTGTGTTTAGCCATATATCTTCCTTATTTTCCAATGTAAAAATGTTGAGATTTTTTGCTATATATTGTTAGGCCATTTAATACTTATGTGATGTTATGCCATTAGTCTTCCTACACGCGCGTATATATTGCTGAACACACTAGTTTGAGTTTATTGATTAATTGTAATTGCATTGTTTTCCGATAGAAATATTGTTGTGCCTCATAAGTGTGTGTGTGTGTGTGTGTGTGTGTTTTTTTGTCTTTGCAAAATTATTGGTCTTGTTGGAGATTTTTAGGTTAGGGTATATGTTAGGGTATTTTGGCATGTTAGGAGTATATATAATACTCCATGTAAAACTGTAATTGCAATCCAACTCAGTAACAATGTAGTACTCTTTTCAGTTTTCATGTTTCTCTCCCTTTCTCCATCTCATCTTCTTCTTCCTTCATCTCTGGTTCAATAACTCAGCTTTCATGATATCAGGAGCTCGGCTCGATCGGTGAACTAGATGTTCTTGCTTCCAGTTGGAAGCTTCTGTCTTTTGCTTCCGCGGTTATTAGATTGATTTGATTTTGATTTTCCCTAAGTCCAAACCCTACCCCCAAATTCATGGATCCTTGCTTGAAGCTTGAGCTCTTGCTATGCACATAGATATGCATATATGGTGCGAAATGTGCGATGTTGTTTTCCCACTCCAGAAGTAGTTCCCTCCAGCAGCCTCTATTGAAATTCGACTGCAGACTCATCTCCATGGTTTGGTACAATCATAGAGAATTTGGTAATCTCTTTCTGATTCACTCATCTCTACTCATTGTCCATCTGATCTCTGCAGTTGTTGTTGCTTCGGTCCACTATATTACAAATGTGCTAGTTTATTATGGAAACTTGTCTAACTCGTTTCTGTTTCATCGGTATACTTTGCACATTATTATATTGAAATATAGGGATAGTTGAAATATAATATATATTTTTATCAAAAAAAAAAAAGAAGAGGTGAGTTAAATTTTGAAGAATTGGTTGAATTTTAAAGTAGATGATTAGTTGTATATAGTTTGTAGAAGAAGAACTCAATGAATTTTTGAAGAAGAATTCAATGAATTTTGAAGAAGAAGAAGAAGAGTTGAGTTGAAATTTGAAGAATTGGTTGAATTTTGAAAAGTTAGATGATTAGTTGTATATAGTTTGAAGAACTTAAGAATTGAATGAATTTTTTGAAGAAGAGTTGAGTTGAATTTTGAAGAAGTAGATGATTAATAGTATATAGTTTGAAGAAGAAGAGTTGAGTTGAATTTTAAAGAAGTAGATGATTAATAGTATATAGTTTGAAGAGGAAGAATTGAATTAATTTTTGGAGAAAAAGAAGAGTTGAGTTGAATTTTGAAGAAGTAGCTAGATAGTTAATTTTATATATATATATAGTTTGAACAAGAAGAATTGAAAGAAGTTTGAAGAAGAAGAACTAAGTGATTGATTGTTAAAAGAAGAAGATTACTAAGTTTCTCTTTTGTTTTTGGATGGATGTGTCACGCCCCTGATTTTACACACATGAAAATCGATATATATAACCTCATAATTATATATGCGTGAACGTCCAGTCATCAATACAAAATACCTGAAATCTTTTTCCCTTAAACTTACACACATATTGATGCCCTGAACCCTCAAAGTTAATATACACTCGCTCCAAAGAGTTATATATTACACAAGCTTACGAATTAAATTGTCAACAACAAGATAAAACGTAAATGCTCCTCAGAGCTCACTACAACGGAAGTCCAAACAACGGTAAAGTCATAAAATGGCTTCCTACCGTAAAGCTGCAAAGGCGCTACCTCAGCTTCAGCACGATTATCCTAACCTGCAGGATTAACCCCTACACCGTTTGAATGGTGCACCGGGTTGCCACACAACAAACCCGGTAAGCTTTTGCAAGCCCGTATCAGTAACTCAAAACCACACATGCACAACTCGCCTAACGAGGAAACCCATCAACTCGTAAAAGAAACACACACCGTTTTCCCAAAACAGCACATTCTTTTCCCAAAAGAAACGAATACAAGTCACCTCGTGACAAAGCCATATTAATTGAAAACTCTGACAATTCAATATGCATTTCCCAAAAATCACAATAAAGGTCACACCGTGACCAAATCATATAAATTGAAACTCTGACAATTAAATATGATAAACAAGTCCTCCTAGGACAATTAAAAGAAAGAATCCCCGAAACTCCCTTTTAAAAACACATTTCCAAATCAACACAAGTCACCCCGTGACAAAATCATAATAATTGAAACTCTGACAATTAAATATGATAAACAAGTCCTCCCAGGACATTTAAAAGAAAGAATTCCCGAAACTCCCTGTTAAAACACATTCTCAAATCAACACAAGTCACCCCGTGACAAAATCATAATAATTGAAACTCTGACAATTAAATATGATAAACAAGTCCTCCCAGGACATTTAAAAGAAGGGCTAAATACTGTTTACCACCCTGTGGTATGGATCTCACATCAATTCAGTCCCTCGACTTTCAATTTCATCAAAAACACCCCCACACTATTATTTTCTCGTCCAATAGGTCCATCCGTTATGATTCCGTTAATTTATGCCGTTAGATGCTGACGTGGCCATCCAACTCAGCACAGGTGGGCCCCACATGGAAGTGAAATTCCTAAAATGACCCTGGCCAATCTGAAATGAAAAAATCCGTACTTTGCTTTTGGGGAGATTCGAACCCACGCAAGTGGGTGTGAAAGTGAGATCCCCAACCACCAGACCACATGCGTGGTTGTAATATATTTTCACAACATTAATATATATTTATATACCCAACCGGATATGGATTAAATCCAAAATAAATCAACACTTTGCGTTTGGGGAGACTCGAACCCACACAAGTGGGTGTGAAAGTAAAAGCCGAACCACCGGACCACATGCAAGGGCCTAATGTATATCCACAAAATTAATATATATTTGTATACCCAACCGGATATGGATTAAATCCAAAATAGAGATATATATTAATTTTTGTTGGAGCATGTCAACAATATGCATGTGGTCCGGTGGTTGGGGCTTTCACTTTCACACCCACTTGTGTGGATTCGAATCTCCCCAAAAGCAAAGTTTTGATTTATTTTGGATTTAATCCACATCCGGTTGGGTATATAAATATATATTAATGTTGTGGGAATATATTACAACCACGCATGTGGTCCGGTGGTTGGGGCGCTCACTTTCACACCCACTTGCGTGGGTTCGAATCTCCCCAAAAGCAAAGTTTTGATTTATTTTGGATTTAATCCATATCCGGTTGGGTATATAAATATATATTAATGTTGTGGGAATATATAACAACCACGCATGTGGTCTGGTGGTTGGGGATCTCACTTTCACACCCACTTGCGTGGGTTCGAATCTCCCCAAAAGCGAAGTATTGATTTATTTTGGATTTTTTCATTTCAGATTGGCCAGGGTCATTTTAGGAATTTCACTTCTATGTGGGGCCCACCTGTGCTGAGTTGGATCGCCACGTCAGCAGCTAACAGCAGAAATTAACGGAATCATAACGGATGGACCTATTGGACGAGAAAATGATAGTGTGGGGGTGTTTTTGATGAAATTGAAAGTCGAGGGACTGAATTGATGTGAGGTCCATACCACAGGGTGGTAAACAGTATTTAGCCCTTAAAAGAAAGAATCCCGAAACTCCCTTTTAAAAACACGTTCTCAAATCAACACAAGTCACCCCGTGACAAAATCATAATAATTGAAACTCTGACAATTAAATATGATAAACAAGTCCTCCCATGATATTTAAAAGAAAGAATCCCCGAAACTCCCTTTTAAAACACGTACTCATGAGCATCAGATAGCTCCCCGCTACCCCCCATGATGTACTATGGCAACAGACTAGAGCTCTAACTGATCGTATCCACAAACCCGGCCAAAGGCGTGAAGTCCCGATATATATGCCTGAGGTTACTCCCAGCAACCCCAAATCCTCAGACCTCCCCGGTCGTCAGATCAAAACCTTTCAAAATGGTCACTCAGGACCCAAAAGTTACTCAACTCACACAAAAGGAGATGTCACCCCGTGACCTCCAATCATCAGACCTCCCCGATCATCAGATCAAAACATTAACTCAAACCAAAAGGAGAAATCACAACCTGTGACTCTCAGATCTTCTGACCCCCGGTCGTTAGATCAAAACATTCAAATCACATCAAAGCAACTCACACCAAATCTTGACACTTTTCAAAACAATAGAAATTCCCAATTCCCACAAAATGTTTCCCGAAAAGTCAAGCCCCAAAACAATAGAATGAAACCCATCAATACCTATTGCTTCAATTCACTCATCAACCCACAAGAATATACATATTCCACGTAAATATATATATATATATATATATACGTGGTCATTCACTCAGGAATGCCACTAATACCAACTATATATAGTTTGCAGTTAACTAAATAACTCTCCAAACATTAGGGTCAACCCGTTCGTGAATGAACTTCGTGAGATTACTCACCTTGAAACTCCCGCTGCGTCTTCTATACAGAACCGAACCAAAACTATCACCAACAACTCGTCCAATTCACCTTTAGAAGCACCTAATCACCAATGACCTCAAATCAGTAACGATTCACAAACAATTTAAGTCTGAAACCCCTGTTTTGAACTAAATCCCCAAAGTGGCGCTAATCGAGGCAAAACCACATCCGAGACCTCCCAAAGTCTCCGGAATACGTCCACGATCGATGTGACCAAACCACAAGTCGATCGGACGCTTGAATCCTCACGGATCGAATAAATCGATCGGTATGAAACTGCAAAAATCATAACAATTCCATACGAACTCCAAAATTGGCATATTATATATCGAAACGCTCGTATCGACGAGTAGAAGACATATTATACCAGAAACAGTCCCATACATGGCCGGAACACAGCCGGAACGCCGCCATAGGCGGAGGTGCACCGCCGCCGGCCAAAACTCATTATTTCACAAAACTCCCAACATAAAAAAGATTCATCTAAGCATGCTTGTGGATTCTCATAACTAGCTCGAAGTCAGAAAACAAGCATAAGGGGTCGAAAACTACCTCACAAGCCGTGAACAGTAATCCAATCCGAGTTGATCAAAGTTTCACGTGAATCGATCCAAACAACCACCAAGGATCGATCAAGGAGGCTGCTATGAGCTTCCCAAGCTCAACTTGAAGCCCTGCCGACGTCGGAACAAGAATTTCCGACCGGGTCCGAAAACACCAATCTGCACCGCCTTCTATTGCCACCACCACCGAGAATCGGCGCTAGAGAACACCACAAGGAGGAGCGCACGGAGGAGGCAAACTGATCTGGAAAGTCTCGTCGCCGGAGATGGCCGGAGCTCGCTAGAAAAGCCGGGACTGATTACAGGGTTCGGATCGGGTCAAGCGCGGGTGATGAGAGAGAACGGAGCGTTTCTGGTTTCCGGAAAAGGAAAATGCAAAAATGGAAATAGTAAGTTTCCGAAAATGGAAACTCCTATTTAAAGAACTTTCCCAAAACTTCAAACACTCATAACTTTCTCATACTAACTCCGATTCTCATGTTCCACATGTCCACGAACTCGTATCGACGCGCTCTACAACTTTCGTGAAGGAAGTTTTTAGAGAATCCCAATGCATCGAAAGTCAACCTTGAACCCCCCCCTAAAGTCATACTTTTCAAATAATTAATTCGTCCGAAACACTTCCACTCTGTCCACGAGCCACGAAACCATCCAACAACCATAAATTAGATTCCAGAAATTCCTCGAAAAATAATTACGAATTTCCGGGGCATCACAGGATGATTCTGTCTTAACAAGTGAGGTTTCTACTATCTGTCAATCCTAGTGCTCTTGTGGAGTTCGGGAGATAGTGAGTTGTTGCATTGGCATTTAGTTTAGCATTGATATATTGCCAAACACATTAACTTGAGTTTACTGATTAATTCTGATTGCATTGTTCATGACAGATGTATTGTTGTGCCTCATAAGTATATAAATTTACTAACAATGTATCAGTGAGTTGACATTATTTTACTTGTTTGAAAATATATTTACTTATGAGGCACAATAGTATATCTATCATGAACAATGCAATCAAAATTAATCAATAAACTCAAGCTAGTGTGTTTTCACAATATATCTTCCTTATATTCCTATGTAATAATGTTATATTGGTAGGCTCCGTAATTGATACATTTAATGAAGGACTAAATTCAGTTTGCCCCCTCCAACTTTGGGGCAAATATCAGTTTGGTCCCTGATCTATTTTTTTAATCATGATGGTCTCTGCACTTCTAATTTTCATCACCTGCATCCAAATCTCAAAATTCTCTCTGATCATGACATCACTTACTGAGTTGGTCCTGACATGGGGCCCCACTTTTCAGTTTTTCAGCCTCAATTTAGATGAAATGTCGAAATTACCCTCCTCTGATCCTCTCCTCTCTCCTCCTCTCCTACATCACATAACCTTTGGGTTAACACAAATCCCTTCAGAGCTCCACTCAATCGCCACCATGAGCGCAACCCAACCCTCCTCTCCTACGTCACTTCCCGCTCTCAATCCTCTTCACCATCAAAATCAGTCTCTGACTAGACACTCTCTCTTCTTTCCCTCATCTCCCAATCTCCCCAAACCCACTCTCTGTACTCTCCAGAGGCATCACCCCACCACCCAAACCATCAAAACTAGATATCACTTCACCTTCACCACCCAAATCATCAAAACCAAAATTCAATTCACCTTTACCATTAAAACCAGATTTCTGCTCTTCCTCCAAGAAGCAACGTGCTGTACATGTACATGCTGGCAACTCAACTCAGCCACTGGCCATGTCCACAAAAGTCCAAAACCCAGATTCCATAGCTGAGCAAACCTCCACAAAAAATTAAAAGCCCAGAACCAAAGATTGAAACTTTAGCCAAAATGAAAGAAACCCAAAAGAGAAAGATCAAAGCTTTAGAAATGGGTTACCTTGGAAAATTGATTGAGGGAGTTTTTGGAAAATGGGTCACCTTCATCATCTTCATCTTTGTCTTCTTGTGCTTTACAACCATGGCTGCCTACACCACCATCCCGGACAACAAAATCCTACTCACCGAACAAGGCCTGGCCCATGCCCAGCTCACCTCCAGGCTGCCAAATTCATCAAATGTAGCAATTAAAAATGGAATAATTCACCCGCACAGAAAAAAAAATCAACAATTACGCCCTTATAAACAAAATGCAAAATTTGCAAGAAAATCAATTCAAGTAAGCCAATTGTTCTTGCTTGACAAGAATTGTGACCACAGCGCAAATCGTGCCCATTTCTTCTTTTCTATTAAATCACCAAACCCACATACTGTAAAATCAAAACGAAAAATGACTTAAAAGATTAATCGACCAACCTGATTCTTCAGCCTTTCTTGAAGCCCTGGTAAAATCGTGCAACCCAGTTCTTGATTGGTCCTCCATCACTCATTTCCTGCAAATTAGAATTTGACAATTAACCTCATCTCATTCCCAGAAAAACCCACCAAGAATCTTTAACAAAGAATCAACCAAACAACACAACCAACGAAACTAAGAAAAAAAATTTCAAGAACGTACTCGAATCTTTATCTGGGTCTTTCTCTAAAACCCTAAAAGCTCCTAACCCAGAAAGATATAAAGCCAGAGAGAGAGTTGGGAATCTCAGAGAAAAGGAAGCATGAAATTGAGGGTGTTTGGATTTCTTGAGTAGAGACAAACGAGAACTTGAAGTCTAGGAATGGATTGTATGAGTCGGAATCGTCGCCGCCACTGTGTGCTGAGATGCTTTTGAGATCATCGCTGGAGGTCAGAGCACCGTCGGGCATGTCAGCGGAGAAGGATGAGGGAGGGAAGGGAGGCGCGTGGTCCTTAGATACGAGATTGCGCTTGTGGATCAAGGAGGTAGCGGAGGAGGAGGCCAACTGGGATGGCGACGGGGACTGAGCTCTACTAACAGTTGGAGAAAGCGAGGTGAGAAGAAGAAGAAGAAGAGAGACGAGGAAAATGGTATAGGGTAATAAGGGTAATTTTGACATTTCATTTAAACTGAGGCTGAAAAACTGTAAAGTAGGGCCCCATGTCGGGGCCAACTCAGCAAGTGACCTCATGATCGGAGATAATTTTGAGATTTGGATGCGGGTGATGAAAATTAGAAGTGCAGGGACCATCATGATTAAAAAAAAAGATCAGGGACCAAACTGATGTTTGCCCTAAAGTTGGAGGGGGCAAACTGAATTTAGTCCTTTAATGAATATTAGATTATGAGAATGACGATTCTTATTACTTGATCCATTAGTCCATCTAAGCAGCCATAATATACGAAAAATATTGTAATTGAGGATCCTCACTACTGAATTCATACAAGGGATGGACTAATATATAATTAAGTCATGATCTCATGTCATGTGCTTCTATAATTTAGTACGTGGAAAAAAAAAATTAAGAAATAAACATTATTACTAAACTTTAGAAGTATTATATGTGAAGCTTTGACTAGTATTATAGGGCATATTTCGCGTCGCAAAAGCTTACCATCGTCGGAAAAAGCTAGCCTAAATTGGAATTGGTGGGTTTTCTTGTGATTGGTGTGAGTTGTTTCGATTGATGTATTTGAGTTTACTCATACAAGCTTTCAAAAGTTTACCAGGTTTGTTGTTGCAACCCGGTGCACTATTCCATGGTGTAGGAGCTAGTTTATCCTGCAGGTTAGGGTGAGCGTGGTTGAAGCAGTAGAACTTCCTTGCCATTGCAGTGGTAGGTTATTTCCTAGCTGTGTTTTACACTTATTAGTCTTCCGATGTGTAATGAGTGCAGTGTAGGTGTGCGTTTACTTATTGAATTGATGTTTCAGTTAAATTTGTAAACTTTGATAAATGTAATATGTGACTCTAAAGAACGAGTCTATATTCACATTGTGGTTTCGGGACATTGTTGCCTTTGTTTAAAGAAAAAAATTCTTAGCTATTTAGTATTGATGTCCGAACCATCACACCCAGAGCAATTGTATTTGTTTTAATTGTATTATTATTTGTGATTGAAAATCGGGGCGTGACACTAGCCATCAATTTGTCAAGCTTCAACTAGTTCATTTTTTCCTTTAACTCTTTAATTCACCTTGATGTATATTATAGATTTAATGCTAATTTGTACGATTATGACTAAGTAGTTACTTTGTTGGGGCTAGAGTTGAAAGCCCTATCCAATCTTGTATGGATTGGAGCTATAATATATATGATGTTATCTTTTCTTTAACATGCCTACATGCTAGTTCAAAAGTTGAATGCATATGCTTAGACTTTACCACTTTGAGTATGTGTGTTTTCAATGTCATGGTATAATGGTAACATTTGAATGTTAAAGCATGAAAGCACACTTGGTGTGCATGTAGGGGTTGTGAATTTACAATCACTTAGAGATAAGCTTGGTTGGTTTTCATGATTTCTTTATCTCCAAACTTTATACACTTAGGGTAATGCACTAGATACCTAACCGGATTGAAATGCATGAATTAAGTAGTTAAGTACTACACCCGAGAAGAGTTGCTTGATATCACAAAATGAGCATGTCCCTTCTCATACCCGAGAGGGATGCAAGGAGAGAAATTGGTTAATTAATTTAGCATCATTTATATTAAAATGCATCAATACTTCCAAGGGAGGTTAGTGGAAGACAATCTAAATCCTAACTTTCATCCATTAGATCACTAGTTTAGTTTAGAGTAATTTAGTTTACATTTGAGCATCTAGTTATTTTGATATTTTCAAATCAAAACTAGCTTCAAAAACCAAAATCAAATCACTACTCCATTATGCACATACTCACCATGAGCCTAGATTTCCTTGTAATTCTAGGTTCAATTCTAGGTTTGTGATTGTACATTTGCATATTCTAACTCTCCTTAGATTCACACCCTAGCTTCTGAAAAGAATCCAATTCTCGTGGGTTTGACACCCTTTCTTAAATCTTTATACTATTACTTGTACCCCTTGTACTTGAGGATGACTATTTGGCTAACATTGGTTAGATGCGGTTTTGGCCCAAAACCGAGCCGAGCCGACCCGCGCCCACCCCTACTTAATTATCTTTATAATTTGACATCTCCAATGAAGATGAAAATAGAGCCTTTGGAGATGACCTGATTTATTTTCCTTAAATATTATTCACTTCTCTTTGTTAAAATATATATATATATATATATATTTATATATATATATATAGGGAAAATGATCATTTACTCAATTTTAGCTTAAAAATTGTCCACTTACCCAAACACTCTAAGAGATTATTTCCCTAATACCCAATTAAGTATTTTTTTATTCTTTTTTATTTATTTTTGGGATTATTTCCCTAATACCCAATGAATATGTTTTTAATTTTGAAAGCTTTCGGAGGTTTATCCGAATAAATAATTTTATTATTGCCCCCCAATAATCTTACTATTGCCCCAATAAATATTTTATTGTCCCCTAGTAATCTTATTATTGCCTCCCAATAATCGTATTATTGCCAACCAAATCATCTAAAAAAAAAACAAGCTTGACCATGCGCCTGAGAGAACATTGAGTTTTTCCTGTATGTCCGACGTCACAGACTTGCCCTTCTCACATTTGGAACATAGTTTTTTTTTTTTTCTTTCCTTCTGGGCTTTCTGCCCTCATTTTACCCAAAAAATAATAATAATAATAACGGTGACGTTGTCATCAACTCTGCCTCTGAGAGAGAGAATGGCAGTGGAGCCCTGTGAACCTCAACATGATCGTGAACCTCAACCTGATTGGAGCCCTATGAACCTCAATCCTAAACACTCGAGTCACTCAATCGAGTTAGGACAGCACGCCGAGCAAAGAACAGTTGAACCGAAATTTCCGATTCAGAATTCCAGATCCGTAGACAAGGAGAGCGAGAGAGAGAGAGAGAGAGAGAGAGCTCAGTTCAGGACGCTGAGCACAGCGACGGAGATCGGACCAGTTTTTCGATTTGTTTTTGGTGAGGAGCCTGATCTCCATCGCCACTTGCTTCTACTCTTCAACCGAACCAGACTCGAGGACGCCGATTTCGAGCCTGACGGTGACCACTGAGTCGACTCAGCCTGGAAGGAAGAGAGAGAGAGAGTCTGAGACGAGTTGAGAGAAAGAGAGAGAAATTGGTGAGGAGGAGGAGAGAGAGAATAGATCGAAGAGGGGAGGGGAGAGAGAGAAGAGTGTAATTTGTTAATTAAAATGAGGGCAATACTGTCAGTAGATGTTAAATTGGATAAACGGGAGTAAAAAACTCTTAGTGGAGTAAGTGGGCAATTTTTAGGCTAAAATTGGGTAAGTGGTCACGGCCCTATATATATATTCTCTAACATTAAGAACCAAGGAATATGTCCGAGATAGAGGCTCAAGCTCACATTATGAGAGTCGAGAGCCAGAGTGAGCTCTTGAAACCTTAGAGCCACCATCAGTAGGCTACTTCTATGGAGTTTCAGTCTGCTCCACACTCTCATTTGCCTCAGCATACGTGCTTTATGGCTGATCGACCTCACCCTTGACGTGAGGGATGGCAGGCCATCTTTTGGTTGGTAGTGCTGGTAGGGCTACTCAGCTTTGTTCCATAATCCCGCTGTGGACGGCTCCATGAACGTATTTGCTGTCTGGGGAGGAGATCTTAGATTTGGATCCGACGATGTCATCCTTCTCATAGGGATTGGCAGGTTTTCAATGGAGGAGCTTGGCTGTTGGTAGCGGTTTTGCAGAGCGACTGCTAGGTCCTGCTCTTGTGAATGGCCTTGATGCAGTCAACATCAGAGTCGTTGGTGTGCCTAGAGATGGTGGAGATCAAGCGCTGCCGCGCTTGGGTATTCTGCGGGTTATGGGTTTGTTTGATTGGAATTTGGGCTACTCTGCTACTACTGAGGTTGATGATTGTGTTCCAAGGAGGCGGTTGGCTCATGATTTGGTGGTTGTATTGGATGCAGACGACACCTGAGTTGATTGAGTGGGCGGCGGTCGACTTCTGCAAATGGGTGCCCTATGATGGATGGGTGTCCAGATCAAAAATGGGTCATCTAAACTTTAGGCTGTTTTCAGACCCACTTCACCCATTTGTTGGGCCAAATCTCTCCATGGGTTGATTTTTTCTCTCAATCATGCTATTATTATTCTTTTAGGTATGTTGCTTTTGCTTTGAAGTAGATGGATCATTTCTATATTTTATAAAAAAAATCTTAGTATAATCACGTTCTGAGTACCACAATTGTGCACCTTGGTGAGCAATGCTCTTTATGCTGGGACGAGTCTAGTTTTGATTGGTCTGCTGATGTCTTGTACGTCCGAATTGCAAATTCTGATGGTTTGATCTACAAATCTCAAGGTCGTGACAACGGTTCTATTGTTGGTAATTATCTTGAGAAGGCTGAGAAGTACTTGCCCTTTGTTTTTGTTAGTTTTTCTAGAAGTGTTTTGGAGCAGTGTTTTAATGTACAAGAATAACTTGTTGGTGTAGTGCACCTTTTAGTTTGTTCTATTTTAGCTCTAGGATCAAGCCAATTATGGCCTTTGTATGCTCCCAATTCTATGTGAGATGCCCTCGCGTTAAACAGGGATTTCCAAAAAAAAAAAGAAAAAAAAAATGTCCCAGATTTAGATTAGCTCTAGGATTAGGTTTTGCATAAAGTGATAAAACCTATTTCACAAAGGAAAGTGTACTTGGAATTCTCCACCTTCGTGGAAAAAGAAAAATAAATATAAATA
The DNA here is from genome assembly GCA_024704745.1 of Rosa lucieae. NCBI lineage: Eukaryota > Viridiplantae > Streptophyta > Magnoliopsida > Rosales > Rosaceae > Rosa > Rosa lucieae. The sequence continues at coordinate 33,139,696 of CM045496.1, read as the reverse complement.
ACAGAATCACCAAGAAGAAGGAGAAAAAAAAAAAAGCATTGAACTTTGAGCTTGGATTTTGATGGTCTATCTTGGCTTTTGATGGTTTATTTCTTCTCGCGGTTGCAATCCCAAATCTCAATCAATCTCTTCGGTCCGTCACAAAATTCACAAAAAAATCGCGGCAATTTGTGATCGATGGTGCGTAGTGTTGGTGAGGTGCAGTCGGCGGCGGCAGTGATAGCTTACAATCTCAGAGAGTCGTCGAGTTGGTGGCACGACTTCAATGCTTCGCCGCTCTGGCAAGACCGCATCTTCCACGGCCTTGCCATTCTCTACGTCCTCGTCGGTTTCGTTGCCCTGGTTCAATTGGTTCGGACACAAGTGCGAGTGCCGGAGTACGGCTGGACCACCCAGAAGGTCTTCCAATTTCTCAATTTTATTGTCAATGCAGTTCGATCAGCAGTGTTTATTTTCCGCCGGCAAGTACAGAAGCTGCATCCAGAGATTCTCCAGCATGTGTTGCTTGATATGCCAAGTCTGGCTTTCTTCACAACTTACGCGCTTCTGGTTCTGTTCTGGCAAGAAATCTACTATAAGGCGCGTGCTGTTTCTACAGATGGACTAAGGCCGAGCTTCTTTACAATCAACGCTGCGGTTTATCTAGTTCAGATATCTATGTGGTTGATATTATGGTGGAACCCTATCCCTGTCGTGGTCTTGTTATCTAAACTGTTCTTCGCAGGGGTCTCCTTATTTGCAGCCCTTGGATTTCTTGTGTATGGTGGAAGACTGTTTTTGATGTTGCAGAGATTTCCTGTGGAATCGAAAGCAAGACGTAAGAAGCTGCATGAGGTTGGCTACGTGACGACCATATGTTTTACGTGTTTCCTTGTGAGAAGCGTAATGATTGGCTTATGTGCATTCGACAAGGCGGCAGACCTTGATGTTTTGAATCACGCAATTCTAAACTTAATGTATTACCTGTTGGTGGAGATATTGCCTTCTTCTTTGGTTCTTTTCATTCTGAGGAAGTTGCCTCCAAAGATTGGGATCACACAATATCAACCTATTCGCGCTCTGAGGGTATGATAAAAGCAACCAAGGGTTAGGCAGTAAGGACTACATGGACTTTGAGATCTACTTTTGAGGACAATGAAATCATCAAGCTACGACGCAAAGATGACCATTCTGAACTGTTGTATTGGGAAGTTTTTGTTCTCAGCAGGGGTGGTAGATATGTCAAAAAGAATTGACCTAGCCTTTTTAAGGAGTGTCTAGTATATGTTAGTAACTTAGCATCATGGTGTTTTTATTTTGGTTGTCGTCAAATCATATGATTGGTGCTTTGTTGTTTGAACAGCGCTTAACTGACTCCTTCATGAAAAGGAGTGTATGTATGTTTCGTATAGGAGTAATCGATAACATCTCTATTAATTTTAGTTCAAAAAAACATCTGTATTAATTGGTGTAAAGAAAAAAAAAAAAAAGGAAAAGGCTAGGTATGTTGAAAAGACACATTCACAATACTGTCTAACTTGGATTTATGTACACAAGGATTATAACTTCAAAATCGGCCTAATTTCCAAAACACTCACTATTTTGGTCAAATATCAGCAAAAATTCATTTTGGACTCAAATACATTTTCTTTGTTTTTCCTTTATTTTGTTTTTTAAAAAGAGCAGTCTGTTAAATCTTAATCACAGGTTTATTTACATAGAGTGAAGATGAGATGATTTGAAATATAATCGTGAAGATATGGAGAGAACTATCCCCAAACTACGTAATCAAATGTAAGAATGAGCAAGAGAATTTAACTACTTTTTATAACTTTACAATGTGGAGTCTAAATTGTATTTCAGTGCAAATTGTGTTTGTAAACGGCTAAACGCAAGGGAAGTCATGTACGTATTGGAGTAATCTCTTTTATCTCCATAAACATGCCATAAATAAAGCCGACTAATCAGCCCAAAAATGCTTAAATAACAATTTAAGCACCGATGTATTCAGACTAGGCCAGGTCAACTAGTCAAGCACTAAAATGCTTTTAAAATACAATTTTTTATCTTTATAGATGTGCATAAAAGTTAAAGAGAAATTTTAAATACACAACCCTAATCACTTAATACACATCCCTATTATTTTATATTTCAAATTAGATTTTGTAGGTAGGTTGAATGACCAAAACAGACATCTATGCATTAGAAAGAAAGAAAAAAATAGTTTATATTTTCCGAATAATTTATGTATAAATAGTTAGATAAACACAACAAATTTCTATACATGGCCTCCTAATTTAGTACAAGAATAAGTTACAAACTATCTAATTTAATTTTTTTTTAAATAAATTGTAATTAAATGAGGTTAGAACTTAGAAGCCATAATATTTAGAATTGCAAAATCAATGGTATTAAATGTTTTTAAAACGGATCGTTTTACTCCCATTTTTTAGTTAATTTCCTTTTCTGTCTTTTTTCTAAGAGATACAATTAATCCATTTATTTTCTAATATAAAACATCACCGGTGAAAAAACTTTATAATTGTTAATTTGTTTGGCCCTCTAATGACAACTTTGTAGTTCCACCATTGGAGAGAAACTAGTGATATAGTTGTGGTAAATGTTCAACTCATAATTTTATACTTGATCAACATGGTGTTTGGTGGATGAGAACTCAAATAATATAAAACTTATTTATATGCATTTATTTAAAGAGAACAATAATAAATCTTTATGGATTTCTGAATAAGTAACACAAATAATCAATATGGTCATTTAAAAAATCAATAATTAGAATATACTAATCATATTAAATAGTAGCCTTTATAGTCAACTAATGAATATTTCATATTTTGGAGATTAAAGGATTTTTAGGTACTTTTGGTTGTGTATTTAGTAGAATATTGAATAAGAAATTTGGGTGGTGTTTAAGTATGGAGTGTGTATTAAGTAATTAGGGGTGTGTCTTTAAAAAAATAAAAAAATATGAGATCTTAATTAAATAAGAAAGGCTTGAATAACACCATGCACAAAGTGTTTTTATGCAGATTATGACTTTGATAGGGTAGTTTGTCCACCATGTTTACTTCTCGAAAAATTTAAGTATAGATGGAGTTGTAGTTAAAACTTAAGAAATTTGCATCTTGAATTATGATTTGAATTTTCCATGGAATTTGTGTACTCAAACATTGGTAATTTGAGTCTTTAATTATGCCCAGAGGCAAGCCAAACCTTGGGCCATATGCTTCAGGCTGAAATTTTGATTTTTTTTTTTTTTTGAAATTGATAAACAAATAAATGGGATATTTTCATACATTTTCAGAATACCACGTGTACGATACTTTAGGTTGACTTGATTGGTCCAGCTCACCTAATTTTGTTGTCAATTGGTCAGATGGCCTTCTTTCATGATTTTTTCACCATGTATAGCTCGCACAAAATTCTCACTATTACATAAACACGTAGTAATAATCTAGAAAATATCCCCATGAAATCAAAGTAAAATTTTCGCACAAATAGTAATCAGAGTCGTTCAAATAATATGATAAAGGGTCCTTGACCCAAAGCCCCAAAATAAGCCAAAGTTATCCCACTTACCCCAGCAACAGATTTTTATTCCCCACTACCCGATTTAAATTAAAAAGACAATTTTACCCTCAGTCAAATTAATAAATTACACCATATGCCATTGAGCTCTCTCTCCTCTCTCCTCTCTCCCCTTCGATCTGACTCTCTCTCCTCTTCGATCTGATTCTCTCTCTCTCTCTCTCTCTCATCCGGCAATAGTCGTGCAGCCCAGAAACCGGCGCTCGTGCAACCCAGAAACCGGCGCTCGTGCAGCCAGAAACCGGCGCTCGTGCAGTTGGTGACGAGTTTCTGCAACCCAGAAGACGGCGGCGAGTTCGTGCAGCCGGCGCCATCGATCGTACGGCCGGCGGCGAGCTCGGAGTTCCTTTACGTCACCTCCGTGCAGCTAGGTCGGAGTTCCGGTTAGTGCAGCGAGCTCGGAGTTCGCGCCATCGATTGCCGGCGGCGAGTTCGTGCTGAAGACTGAACTCACCGGTTGCTTGGCTTCGCCGATCACGAAATCAAAACCGCAACTCATCTCCGGCGGGAATTGGCGCTCGAGCTCGACCTCTGGTGCTCGACCCAGGCTCTCCGGCCTCGACACAGGCCTGTGGTAGAGGAGAACATGGATCTGGTATGCCGGTGGTGGAGGAGAACCACGATTTGGTGCCCAGAGCTTTTCTCTGGGTGCCCAAATCAAATTCTTTTTTTTTTTTTTTTGCTGTAAATTGGTTCAGAAGCCCAAAATGAAAAGAAAGAAAGAAAAAAAAAAGTTTCTATTGGGGCAATAGAGGCCTCTTAAATATCTATTGGGGGGCAATAGACGTCTATTGGGGGGCAATAGACGTCTATTGGAGGGCAGTAGACGTTTTGAATTGATGTAATCTCCTCTCTTTTTTTCGTTAATCAAAGTTTTATTTATCTAATTTTAATAAATAAATGGGTATTAGGAGGTAATAGACATCTATTGGGGGGCAATAGACGTCTATTGGGGGCAATACATGGCTGATAGTCGTCTATTGGGAGGGCAATACATGGTTAATGGAGGCAATACATGGTTGATAGTCGTCTAATGCCCCTTTATTGGGGGGCAATAGACGTCTATTGGGGAGCAATACATGGCTGATAGTCGTCTATTGGGGGGCAATACATGGCTGATAGTCGTCTATTGGGGGGCAATAGACGTCTATTAGGGGGCAATAGACGTCTATTGGGGGCAAAAAAACTTTCCGGTGGGTGGTAGCGGGTGATCGGAATCTGGCGGCCGGTGACCGGATTCCGGCGGCCGGTGACCGGATTCCGGCAAAGTTGGCCGGATTCCGGCGGCCGGTGACCGGATTCCGGCGGCCGGTGACCGGATTCCGGCGGCCGGTGACCGGAATCCGGCGGCCGGTGACCGGAATCCGGCGGCCGGTGACCGGACTCCGGCGAAGTCCCCTATGGTTTCTCTCTCTTCCATTCTCTCTCTCTCTCTCTTTAAGTAACAAAGATGAGGGTAAAATGGTATTAAAAAAATAATAAAAACAAAAAAAAAATCTTAATGGGGTATTAGGGAAGACCTCCTTAGAGTGTTTGGGGTAAGAGGGAATTAAAAAAACTTAGTGGGGTAAGTGGGAAAAAAATCTCTAAAAATGGTGTAAATGGACAAAATCCCTATGATAAAATTTATTAATGCGCGACAAATAAATTACGTCAAATTATCCAAATAAGAGAAAAATCCATACAATGACCCGAAATGGGAAAATACCATAAGGAGGTGGGTGAAAAATAGAACCCAAAGTCGGTAATGTACAGTATACACAGGTTGATTTGGAAAGTTAAAAAGTAAAAGAACTGATGTAAAAGATTCCCGCTCCTTGAAACCTTTTTTAATTTTTGAATCCAAGTCGGTGCGTCTCCCTCTCTCTCTATTTCTCTATTTCCTTCAGATCCCCAAAAACCCAAAAACGCTCGTAAATTTCAAATTTCAAACCCAAACCCTCTTCTCTCTCTCTAACGGTCCTTTCAATTCGACCATGTCCTCCTCCTCCGCCGCCGCCGTCGATCGTCCTCCAGCCACCACCACCACCACCCGCCGCGACGCCTCCTACAGCCGAAAGCAGAAGTCCCTGAGCCTCCTCTGCTCCAATTTCCTCAGCCTCTACAACCGCGACGACGGCGCCACAGCCCTGATCGGCCTCGACGACGCCGCCTCGCGCCTCGGCGTCGTCCGCCGCCGGATCTACGACATTGTCAACGTGCTGGAGAGCGTCGGACTGCTGTCAAGAAAGTCGAAGAACACGTACACGTGGAAGGGTTTCGGCGCGGTCCCTAACGCCCTGAAGGAGCTCAGAGAAGAAGGCCTGGATCTGACTCCGATCCCGGCTGCCTGCAACAACAACAACAACCCCCAGGATGAGACCAAGAGGGAAAAGTCTCTGGCGCTTCTGGCTCAGAATTTCGTGAAGCTGTTCGTGTGTACCGGATCGGAATCGGAATCGATTTCTCTTGATGAAGCAGCGAAATTACTGCTTGGAGTAGGGGATCCACAGAATGTATCGGTGATGAGGACAAAGGTGAGGAGGATCTATGACATTGCGAATGTGTTATCGTCGGTGAATTTGATTGAGAAGACTCATACGGCGGATACAGGGAAGCCGGCGTACAGGTGGTTGGGGCTGAATGGGAGAAGAGATGGTTTGAATTTGAATTCGGAGCCGAATTCGGAGCAGGCTAAGAAGAGGAGCTTTGGGACAGATCTGACGAATGCGAGTAGTAAGAGGAGCAAGGTTGTGGAGAAGAGAGTTCAAGATCAGGGTGAGGTTGAGAACTGCAATTCGGATGGCGGTGGTGGGGCGAAGGAGAGTTCGAAGAGCTACCAGTTTGGTCCTTTTGCTCCGGTGGCGGTTCCAAGAGCTAGGAAGGGTGTTGACGTCAACAAGGTTTGCTGGGAGAGTTTGGGGGCTTATTATCGGCCTCAGTATCAGAACCAAGCGATGAAGGAGCTGTTTTCGCATTATAGGGAAGCGTGGATGTTGTGGAACTCTCAAGTTGCTGATAAGAATCCAATTCAGAGTTCTTGATGCTTCAAGGTACATTGCTTGGATTCGATTCTCATTGTTTTGTTGACTCGACAAAGAAGAGATGGGTTACCTGCATAAATTGTTGGACTCATATTTCATTTTGGTTTTGGTGACATTGTTAGTCTCATTGTATTGACATTCGACACAGATTTATTGGTTGCTTTGTTTTGTGCAACTGATGTGTATTCCCTATCCTTGTACTCTCAGCTTTCCTCATTTTGACTTTCCTATATCAGCAAGGAAAAGAAGTTTATAGATTGTTACCCAACATTGGCATATGAATGAAAAAGAGCATCTACTAATTGCACGAGTAATTTTATCAACTGTCTGCTTATTTGCTAAACTTGCAAAACTTGAATCAAGTGTGAAATGTAATATTGGCGAATTGAAGTTGAGGATGATATATTAATTTAGGAACTCAAATCCATACAAAACTGATTGCCAGTCTATTACATATACGGATATACCCACGACCATGCCAATATGTCTCTCTTTATATACAAAAAAGAATGGCTAAGCTATCAAAGAGGATTATTTTAATCCCAAACTATTACAGGGGAAAGAATGGCCACCTATATCTGAGACTTTAATTTTGTCAATAAACTCTGCATACTCTGAAGTTTTTGAGTGAGCTGTTTTACAGTTGCAAGATGTTGCACGGAAGATTCTGAAGTGCCCAGTTCAGTAAGAAGAGCAGCACACTTGACCTGTGAATCAGTAACTGCCTCCTCAAGTGAAGCCACGGTCATTTTTGAGGTGGTTGTACTTGTAACTGGGCCTTCATTTATCAAATTGGATTGAGAGAGCCCAGCACTGTAGAAGCTGCTACCCCTGCTGAGCTTCTCAGGAGTGAAGATCTTATCAATGCCCTCACTTCCTGCAAGTCATTTTCCAAAATTCATGAATGAAGATCAAACAAACAAAACTGAGCATGCGGCACAAACTGAAATACTAAGTAATTATTCCAGCAGTACCCCAATCATATAAAGCCAGAAATAAAACTTGACAGCTAAAGAAGAATACAAGATGACATCTGATTTCCACAAATAAATTGAGCAATTTAACACATGTAGGGCGGAGAAGCAAAGAGCATATGTCAAGAAATGCCATTTGAATGAACTTCGGAAACTTGGAAGTTGGAAGACCAGAAGCACACATCCTGACCAGAATTAATGAACTGTACTTATTTATTGGCAAACAGTTTACTACATACCAAGGTTGGTCAGTTGATCCATAGCAGCCTGGCCTATGGTCTCCTCCAACTTAAATAGCCGCAGAATTCCAGCTGTTATTCGACCCATTGAGTCAACTTCCGACTTGCACAATAAAACAAGATGTTGCAGCTCATCCTTAGATACAACCGCCTCAATCTGTGAAGAAAAAAATAAGTTTGATAATGCAGAACACTATTTTAGGAAATAAGACAATAATTAACTCGGAAATCTCATTACCGGTTGCTCAACAGAAAATTTCACATTTTCTACTACCCATTCCACCATTTCATGATCAACACTGTCCTCCATTGTCACCAGGCGAAGTTCCAGATTTACACCTGCAGATTCCTTGGTCCCATTCACATGTAAGATAGCAGGATTATGATAGTTATGGGCATGTGGCTTCAATATCTGCAAGCCTTCCACACCAACCTGCAACCATTTTTATGATGTAAGAGACAATGATCTGATACCTCTATGAATCCCAAGATTATATAAAGGCACATAAAGAAATCAATCACAAACATCTATCTTTCTATTGAAATACAGTTTTGAAGTATATTTACGGTATGACACTGATGTTGGAACCAGTTACAAAAATATTAGAACTCAAACTTACAGAAATATTAACAGATATTTTGATATCAATATTTTCATCACTATTCCAACATTCAGCCTCTGACCCTAGCTACTGATATTGTCAACAGTCAAGAGAAACGATGAATAATTTTTTAAAAATTAAACTGAAATTCAAAAATGTAAGATCAATCATCAAATGCATGTATTGAACAAAAGACATTCGTATGTGTCTATTTGTCTATGTAAAGAAAGAATGCAATGATGAAAACGTAATTTTAATAGGGGCAAGTGGGGAGAGATTGTTTCCGTTAAGTGATTTTGTTGAAACTGAACACACCCAAGCTGGCGCTAGCAGGTGAACAAACAATCCATCCACTGTTAATAAATATTCATGCATGTATGATCAAACAATTTTTGCATCTCTCTAGCATAACAGGATGTTAAAAACATAGGGATCAAGGCAAGAGAGAGATATGCTTACCGTCACCAATTCTAAAGGATATTTTGGTGTCCTGTATGACTTTCTAATGCCATTCATCATTTGTTTTGGTCGGCTTTTTCCTTTTAGGTGCAGATTGTGGAATGTTGTGTGCCAAGACCTCTCTTCTCTGCTATCACCCTCCTGATTGGAGGAACTTCTAAATACTGCCATTTCCTGTGCGCCTTCAAGAGCAAATAACCAATTTTTCAATTCTATGGACACGTTCACATCATCTGGCTTTCCCAAGTGCAAAACCTCACTCTCTTTCCCATCTCCTGAACTTCCATCTGAAAAAAAAGAAAGAAAAAAAAATTGAACATTAGGGCGACTGCAGTAAATTAAATTGAGTAAAAAAATTTAAAAAAAAAATGAACAAAGAACACCGAACAACCTCTCTGAGTGTAATAATAACTAAAAATTACCCAAATGCAATTGCCACATACCCTCTTTTGAATCAACAATGAGAGGTGACGGTTCAAAAATTTTTGAAAGGGGGCCTGCTCGTAAATTCTCCAACTCTTTAGATAGCCCCTTCCCAGGACCACCATCAGCCTCAAGTATTCCAAAGCGATGCAGCAAGGATTCAGCATAGTTCATTCCGCCACCTAGACGAATGCCAGAAATACAAGCTGACACATTCAAACTGTGACACTCTACATCTTGTTCATTTAAAGGAATTACATGTTCCACGTTTATGTCAAGAAATCGATCTACAATAGCTTTACCATTTGATGAATGGTTTATTTGGTTATCTATCCAAAAGACAGGTCTTAGTTGAGGATACCCATTTCCACTCGCCAAAACACCATGACCATTTTCAATAGAAATTAAATCTCTGCCATTCTCAGATGCCAAGTTTCCCTCACTGTCTATGCAGTCCACCTCAACGCTATCCCAACGTATAATGGAGGAAACAGCAACTGCACCACCAAGAGTTCTGTGAGTAACTCTTATAAAGAGATCGTGCCCAACAAACTGAACTAGAGGCGTTCCTTCAACATGCATGGATGATGATTCCAGAAATCGTAGCTGAAGATTATTCACCATTAAACTAACTGCTGTATCATTGGGAACCTTGTCAATTAGCTTCCCCTTGAACGTATCATCCGTACTCGTCTTTGGTCTAGTATATTTTCCAACAAGAACTATCTTTTCACTAACTCTGCCAAAGTACGCATAAAGATCCAAAACAAAATACAACTGTTCAACAGAAGTATTTGAGAGATACTTTTCACAAGCTAGCCCTATCCTGACAATACCACCAGGAGGAGGAACATTTGTTAATGGGCTCCCATCAGCAGTTACCATAGCTACTTCTATGCAAGCATCTTTCAGCTCAACACATCTCCACAAGCCTGAGGTCCCATCAAGAGAACTCTGAAGTCCAGCTGATGCAGTACACGTTTCGAGAGATAAAGTAAGGTGTGATGCTCTGGTAGTCCATTTCTTCTGGCTAGCATCAACTGGTTGACCTTCCCAGAGACAGAAGCAAGCAGGATCCTTGTCCAAATTCAGTAGCCTTAGTTTTAGTGACGGTGACTCTGAGAAGAACAAGTTCTTAATGTGAAGCCTTGCTCCTGAAAAGGAACTCTGGTTGATACTGCTTCTGTTGTTACCACGACTACGCAAATTGTCCACGTCCAAAGGAACGGTAACATCTAATTCCTTGAGGGTGAAAATCAAGGAATTTACTGAGAAATCTGGCAAAACAGCACCGGGATTGACAACAATTCCATCGGCCAGGAAGGAAGAGATCCTCAAACAGGATTCTTCCTGAAGATGAATCTGGGATTAAAAAGAAAAAGATTAAGAAGCGGTACTTTTTAAATTCAGAAAAGAACAAGAAAATAAAAGACAGACCTAAAATAAATGACTGTTCATATAAGGTGATAGGGAACAAGTATTGCATACCATCAGGGGTTGGCAATTAATGACTGTTTGTGTAGCAAAAGCTGGAGGCACAGGGGAGGGCTTGGTCTGAAGAGAATGAAGGCATAAAAGAGGGACACCCACGATCAACTGCCACTGCTGAGCTCCCAAAGGATATATGGGAGGGCAAAAGTCCTTACCTGTCCAAAAAAAATGGAGATAAACTTCAAATTACACATACCCATAATTTGACACAAATAAAATCTCTTTTTTTTCCAGAATATATAATAAATTTAGCCCATACCAAAGTCAGGAACATGCACAGGTTCGTCGGAAATGGCATCCATTGATGGTTGCACTAAGGTGCAAGGAGGTCTTGAATAGGTATCCCTACATTCCAGCCACCAACATTAATTATGATTTAGCCATCTAGCAGAATAAAAACTGAAAGCAGGGATGATTCTATACTATTGTACAACCTAATAATTTTCTCCTCCGAAACACCATTAGAATTTATTTGCTTCAATAAGTAGGTATACATAAGGATTACAGAGCGTCAATGACTGCAGAGGCAAAATTTGAACTGTTACAGGTAAGCAACAGACAAACACTACTTAACCAATTATGCTTTTAGCCAAACAAATAGGATCAGCTAGTCAAGTTCTACACATACTTTAATAGTAATTCAACCCTTGAAAAAAAAAAATCAAAATATCTTGTCTGCAGGTAACTAAAAGATAAGGGGGGAAAGCACCTCAAGTTCTACACATACTTTGATACTAATATAACCCTTGAAAAAAAAAAAATCAATATCCTTGTCTGCACATAACTAAAAGACAAGGGGACAAATGCACAAACACCAAAAAGGTGGTAAATTTTCATATATGCACAAACACATATGTTTACATACATGCAGTCAAAACTGTAGAACATTGAACTCCAGGAGAATGTGCGCCAGAAAAAATTTACTAGCTGTCTAAGCATCAAATATCTAGAAAAATTGAAACAGAACGAAGTTTACCTTAAAAAGAGCCCACCAATCATAACCTTAGACAAGTTATTGTCAATTTCTCCATCAGAAACACTTGTCTGCAAAAGTGGATATGCTTATAAATTCTTGGACTGCTAAATGAGTAGAGAAAACATGGCACAGCACAAAGACTCCAAGATATGGATCAGCCTACAATTTGTAAGCTCCCCAATGATATCTAATGGCTTGACTCTGACTGTATGTGACCCAAAACAGTGTGGTTTTCTTCTAGTACATATATAAGATTTGTTTTTTCCAATATTTAACACATTTCCAATGCCAAATCATTTTTACATTAAACCCAGACACATTCATGAAGTATAATACATAATGTAGAACCCTCCTTGAAGTATCAGCACTATGTCGATTGTGTCTAATCATAATATTAAAATACTGATAGCAGAACTGATAACAATGTTAACTTTAAGTCACAGAACAGTACCCGTGAAAAGAAGAGTGACTGCATCAAAAGTTCAAGCTTGAATTCTGCAAGTCAAGTCAAAACTTATAAGAATTCTTTGCGTAAACATCAGAAATACAAACAGTATAATCCGAAAAAAGAACATGACATGCAACCTTGAACAGAGTAAGACAACTAGCTACCAACAAACTGGACTCCCAGACTATTTTGGCTTAAATTTGGTTCATTAGTATGAACCCTATTTCTTCCATGTAACAAAAGTATTAAATCCCTACTTCACATACCAGTATCTTTAATGCAGAGAAATATGTGATCTACAACAATTGAAACGATAGAACGGCCTGCTGCTTCAGTTGACCGCTGAAAAAATACCACACGGATAGAAAGACAAGGGGAAATTAAGATGGTCCCTAAGCATGATAATGGTAAGTAAATAAAGTAAAGGAAACTGCAAACCTGCTGAGTATTTGAATCAACATCTCCTCTATTCAGACAGACATATAATCCAGTCATAAAGCGGAGAAGAGCACGTAGTCCTGTGCAGCATGATCATATTTAGCTCTGAGCTATATGTACACCATATAATTTAAGACCAATGACCAATGAAACAAGTGATCTACAAATATTCCGAACATTACCTGGTTCACTTATTGCAGGACAAATGGCTTCTGTGATATGTAACTGAACCTCAAGCCCGAGTGGACTATTTAATTCAGTCCTTTGCACTGTGATCTGGTCATAATCACCAAGTCAAGAATGATACAGTAACATCAATACGATAAAGTACAAAGTTTAGATCTGCATTACATAAGCTTCTCCTGAAATTCCTTCTATAAAGCGCTCCCCACCAAAGAAAGCTCGCTTTGCACCATCATCATCTCTCTGGGTTCCTCCATTCTGAGTGCTCGCTATATTAGCATCCGTGAACATATCAGGGTGAGGCAGGAGATCGATGGACAAAGATTCCCACTCAAGTTTCTAGTAAAAAAAGAATTTATCATCATGTAATACTAATTTAAACTTGAAAAGTAAAACATCCCCGGTCAGAGAACAATGGCACATGCAACTGTGAACATGCAGGTTCATACATTTGAGAAACAAGACAATGGGAAATGCAAATACAATAAGAGCAGTTCACAAAACAGGGCAGGCACCCCGACCCCACCGCATATAAGAGAAAATAAAGATAGAGAGAAATAATTGTTGCAACACACAGAGGTAGGCACTTTACTTTGAAAACATAAATGAACTTTTTGTTGGTGGAGAACTCCCGTGCTTCCTTAAGATTTACTACCTGTCACAGGGCATTTGTTCAAGTAAGCAGCTGACGTTACAGAAGTAGTCAACAACTATCATATGTGCATAAACAATATATTACCTGCCAATTTTCATTAGTAGAATACAGCAAAAGGTTGTGTATAGTGATAGAAGCCAGAGGAGATGCCCTGGGGGAAGGAAAAAAAATTGAAATAATGAGAGAAGGATGAGCATAAGAAGTTACTTACATGTCCATGATTCAAAATTGGAAGAAATCCTAGCTACTCTTTTTTGTCCAAGAACCTGAACTCATAAACCCTACACTTTTTAATCTAAAATAATTATGCAGACATCCTTGACTCCTTTAGATAGTGCCATCCAAAAATCTCAGCAGCAAAATTTTTAGCTTCCTCCTACTTTTTTCCATCATGTTCAATATTCTACGTCTTGTTGTTTCAGAGCAAATGTTCCTCCTTTAACAGTCCTAGGACTTGCAACTTTTAATTTTTCACAAATCCTGAAACAACTGACTATATTACGAATATGTACTATGTCAACAAAAAAAATCTGTTCAATAGTAAAAAGAAAGCTATTTAAGAAAGACGGCTCTACTGCACAATGGCGCCAACTTACAATCCCTTACTACTTACATATGCCATTTAAGGGTGAACGGTTTATTCTTGTTGACCAAGGTCATTTATAAACTTATAAAAACCAATTCCTTGTTAGCAGCCCAAAGTTACTTACTCACAACTATATAGTATATTCCAGGCACAGAAAGACCATTACTGCTTGCAGCAAATTAAAATCAGAAACTGAGGTGTTCCCACAAACTATAACTTCCAAAATTATACAATCTATAATAAGGTAGTAAAATCTTAGAAGGGCAATTCATGGAGCAGATAGGAACAGGATACTGCCATATGGGTATATAAAAAGTAAAACCAGACAAATGGGTCTTCAGAATTACCAAGCTGCCCCTCCTTGGCGACCACCCCCACAAGTTTCAAGTAGAAGATTAACTGTGTGAATCTCTATAGTCATTCCATCTGCAATCTGATAGTTTAAAAAGGTCAATAATGTACCTTCAATAAAAGTCCTGTGGGAGATGAAATACAAGAAGGAAAGCAAAAGAAGAATGACATGAGCAAAAAGAGAGAAAATATATAAAAAGCCTCAGAGGTAATAGCTTCTTTTTTTCTTTTTTTTTTGGGGGGGGGGGGGGGGGGGGGGGGGGGGGGTGTAGAATTAGTCAATGAGGAAATGGCAAAATAGGTTGCTAAACAAGCTTGGCTCTTTAAGTGCCTGGTGAGACATTTTGTTGAAAGATTCCCAGAGGAGTTCAACTGTTTGGAATATAACAGAGAAGTATGGTTTGTCAGCTTCCTCGCTGGTTAAAGGGTCTGTAGATACTCAATATCTTGGCTAACAAGCTATGATCACCATTTTGACAACAACCTCACCATGTTCAATTTTTTACCTAAAAAATAGTAATCCACCTCAAGCATCGCAAAAGTAGTATCAAAGGCACAAGTTCTGAGGCTGAGAGTACCAATAGACTAAAAGAAGGACAAGACCTTGTTGATATAAAATGCATACATTAACTGCATTGAGCAAACCTAACCTTATCAGCAAATCCATAACCACTTCCTTTCCCGGAGCTAGTGGATGATGGCGAACTGCATGCAAGACATTAGTGCTCAGTATCTACAGTAAGCTGCCAACCTTGTTACAAGCTTGGTACGTAACATCAAGCTAAACATATAATTCGGATTTACCTGCTAGGACTGTTTCTCGCATCCAACTCCGAATTCTCCTCTAAAACCAAATCCAGCTTGTCAATCTGCACTACTATCGGTTCCACTTGAACATTGCTCAAAGATGATGGGAGCTATTAAATCATACCGAAAAAAAAAAAAAACACATAATTATGAAACTCCTCATTTCATTTCCTTCCAATTTTCACTACACCTATCCGAAAAGTGAATTATATGGAATAGGTAACAAAATGAATGCAGAATCAAGAATCACCAACCACTATCACAAGTTTGCCGACTCTGGCCGTGGTCACGTGCAGCGCCGGCGGTAATCCCATGCTGGAGTGCAAAGCATCGCCGTCCATATCTGTCATCCAAAACCACCGCGATTAACGAACCGTGATCGCTGCAAAATTGAGCCAATGAGTAGCTGAATTTACCTAAATTGGAAAGCTGAACCGTCCGTCCCTGCCACTTGAACTGGTCTCTGGAGAAGGATTTGAGCCAGTACTTGAGAGTATACTCCAGCGCTCGACCCAGAAGGGTCTCCATTGCTGGAAATGACCTTCGGAATTCCGACGAGCTGCGGCGGAGCTCCGGAGCTGTTCGGATCTAGGCGATCGGGAATGCGAGAACCCTATTCGGGTTCGGATCGGGCATCTGGGGTTTGCGAATTGTGAGAGGGAAAGGAGAAATTCTTTTCTTGCTTTCGGTGTGTGTGTTTTGTTTTTGAGGTGGGAATCTGAGAACGATGGGAGGTGAAACAGGCGGGGGGTTTTGGGGGTGGCTGGCACGTGACCGTGAGTGTGTGGCACGTGAGGCTTTAGATTTATTGTGCGTTGGATCTGGGGATTTGTGCCCCCATATGTGTCAGAAACCTGGCAGAGACAGGGCAGTCTCTACAGTGGATTTGTCGGCATATTTTCGGTGGGGAAATTACAATTCTAACCTTTTTTTACCGCATCTACTGTAACTTACCCAAGTATCAGCTATCAAACCTTCAAACTTGTGATCTACCGTTCTGTAAAAGTTTGGTTTCTCGGTCACTTCTGTTGGAAATTGTAGTCGTTCTATAAATTGTTTTTAGTTTGGACTTCGGCGAGAACGGTCTTTGGCGTTTTATGGATTGAAGAAATGGGATTGTAAGATTGGTTGAGATTTTTGAGATTGCAAGATAAAAAAAATTGTGTTTTGTTATTAAGACCGTAGAGGAGAGCCTTTAGCGGTTAAAATGGTCAAGTTGATAAGAATTTGAAGGGGTGGAACCCATATCGGAGTTCGAATTATATTGATGCTAATTGGAATTAAATCTCAATCTATTCTTAGTGTTTATGGAAGGAAAAGTTCTGAGTTCTAACATGATCCCGTACGGATTATCTCTAGGCCTAAAAAATTTTTGATGATACTGTATAACTTCGATCCAGAAAAAAAATAATGAAAACTTCCATTTGAATTGAAAAACAATGTTTTATAGTTTGAAATCGGTTAGTGGGAATACATTATTCATTCATTCACATGCAAAAGAATGTCAGTTATCACAGAAAATAATAAGTATTTAAGTTTGAAGAAAGGGCATTAGAATTTGATGGAAGAAGGGTCTGGGGTGAAAAATTGGTCTCGTCTAGCTGCTTTATTGGTATCAATGCTATAGGGAGGGGCGTTACATTTATTATTAATTTGATAAATAATTATAAACTCTCATCAACCCCAACCTCCCCCCACAACCCCACACAAAACAAAAATCCAGTTATTGTTTAAGGTATTTGCACTTTATAGTTTCATAATCCAGCTATAAATATTTTTAAATTATCTTTAAAAATTATCTCTGCTAATATCAATTGAATCGGATCGATTAACAATTAATTTGTATCGAACAATAGTATTATGTTGAACCGTCCATATATTTCATATATATTTCTGCATTTTCATTTTTTGCATTTCTCTTTCGGATTTTAGTCTTTTAAAATTTAGCAAGTGATGTAGTATGAGAGCTCCTAGGACCTCTCCAACTTGACCTTATAATGTCGTATGATTTTTATCAATGGATCTGTCTTCCGCATTGCCCTAAAAAAAATGTCTTGGATATGATTGATCTTTTTACATTATGTTATAAAACATGAATAGTTGAATTATGAAATTATAAAGTGAATATGCTTCAGTCTTAAAGGGGGCCGGTGAATGAGTCTATTCACCCAAAGGAACATAAGAACATCTTTTGCAGATTAGTAGTATAGTTGGTAGAGTTAGACAATTCTTGTTTAGCACAGATGATGAGCTAATTGTATACAAAATCATTTCTCTTGCTAATTTTCTCTTAAGATCTAAAGTACTTGGTTTTTTTTCTGTTTTCTTGAGCAAGTGATGGGCAATTATCTACTAATAATGACAAAGTACATCAATCAACAAAACCTCACAGATAGATTCTAGCGAAATTATTGACAACAGGCTCTAGAAGCCTCACTAGATATGAAATTGGTTCACACTAGACCATCCAAATATCAATGCCTTCCATTTACAATTGCTTCTATTACAAAATTTGCCTTCCTAGAAATATGCTTGAAAAAGATTGTCTCATAAGCTTGAGTAAGTTGCCGAATATTTTGGATAATCTCCAAAAGCCTCCAAGGTGGTGTAGGTATTCCATTAGCATAATCAATGACTAGATTAGAATCTCCTTCCACGGTGTATACTTCTGTAGCTATTTCGAAGAGCACTAAGCGGGCTGTCATGAAATGCTAAAGCTTTAGCCACCAGAATAGTAGTTGTTCCAACCCTTTTTGCAGTAGCAGGCAGAGGGATTCCATTATAGTCTCTAATTATAAATCCACTAGCTATCGATTTTCTAAGTACTGAGCCATCAAAGTTGATCTTATATGTTCATTAGGAGGAGGTTGCACATTATAGTGGTTGGGTGTTTTGATATACAACCTTACTTAGTCCCTTCTCCTACATGAATAGCAACATTGTCCAAGGTTGCAGCAGTAGTTGCTACACAAGCTGGATTAGTTGAGCTTTATCTAAAAACAACATTATTTCTTGCCTTCCAAATCTTCCAACAAAGTGTAATCATTCTAGCAAACAACTTTTTTTTTTTTAGAAACATTCTAGCAAACAACTTAGAATCATAAGCTTGATTAATAGAAAAATCCTGAAAAACCTTTAATAGCCAGTATTGTAATCTAAAGATAACTTAGATTGGCAAATCTCAACACTTTTCTAGTAAATTGCCTATAGTCAAATGCATGATTAGCGGTTTCATTATCACTATCACAAAAGGGGCAAGAGTTATTATCTATAACTTTAAGTCTGGAAAACATGTCCCTTGGTTTTAGTCTACCTCTCAGGAGGAGCCAAGCAAACATCTTAACCTCTAGTGGAATGTTAAGCTTCTACATTTTATTGATAAGGTCAATATGCTCATACTTATCTGAATTTCCATATTGCATCCAAATTGCAGATTTAATAAAGAATTTACCGTTAGAAGTAGGACCCCAAACAAACTCATCTTCCTGATCAGTAGCAAGGATAGGAATTCTAAAGATTTAATCTACTGTACATTGATAAGGGTGTAACTACACACGGACTCCGGTGGGTTACAGCCCACCCCAAATTTTGGGGAAAAAACAAAAAACATTAATTTGTAGCTTAATTTTAGTTTAAAAAATTAAATATCAAAAAGTAACTGACCCCAAATTTCTAAACTTAACCCATATATTATTTTATTTTTGGTCCGATATATGTTATTTCCTTTTGAGAAGTGAATTGATCATTTATGAGTCTGATGTGCTAAAGAATGTGACTACTCTTTTCTGAGTTATGTTGAGGATTTTTTGAAACAAAAATATCACAGAGATATCAAATGATTGATCGGTTGATTCATCTTATTTTGACTTTGCCGGTTTCTACAGCAACTACAGAAAGAGAATTTTCAGCTATGAAACATATCAAAACAACATTGTGCAACAAGATGGAGAATGACATTTTGGCCGATAATATGATTGTCCACATTGAAAAAGAGTTGGTTGAAAATTATGATACATATTCACTAATTATAGATTAATATATCACTTCTAGCCAAGTGCGCAAGGTACAATTTGAGTAGGTATATTCTTTCATCTTAGACTTTTGTTATTAAATTTCTATCAAACGTTATAATGTTTATTTTTTTGGATCAGTTAGCTATTTGATTATTTGAAATGTGTTTAAGTATGATGTGGTTTAATTTAAGAAAAGAATAAAATAGGTTACTTGTAAAACTTTAAAAAAAAGGGGATATTTTCACAAATAGTGTATGAAGTATGGATGATTCTACACTTTGGTGTATGAACTTTGAAAACTATCAGATTGGTGTATGAACTTTGCATTTCAACATCATTTTGGTATATCAGGTTAACACCGTTAAATTTTTGCATGCAAAAGTTAACGGAAAAGTTTTTTTTTTTTTTTTTTTTTAACTGTTCTAGGGGATATTTAACGGAAAAGTTAACGGCGTACACCAAAATGAAAGATTGGAGCAAACTTGATACACCATTCTGATAGTTATGAAAGTTGGTACACCAAAGTGTAGAATGGCCTAAAGTTCATACACCATTTGTGATGTTTTCCCAAAAAAAAATTAGTAAACTTTTAATAAAATAATTTTTTTAGCCCACCCCATTCTAAAATCTTAGCTCTGCCGTTGTGCATTGATCAAAGTAAAGTAGAAGTTTCCTTTTGTTCCAGTTTTTATCATATATATATAGCCTTCCACAGTTTCATTCAAATTGATCACATTCTTCTATGACTCATAAAGAAACTCATCAATAGGAAAGTGAACAGCCCAAAAAAAAAGTTCAGAATTTGATGGTTCTACTATTCCCGGTAATCCATCAGACCTGTAAATGGATCGGATTTTGATCGGATCCACCTAAATCCAAATTCGTTTACTCATAAAAAATTTCAACCCGAACCCGTTCCGTAAACCCAGCGTATCGTTGATAGCTCAATCCAAATTCGTATCGGCCAGATTAACTGATACCCAATCTGTTTATAATTTTAAATATTTTTACATTTTAAATAGTGATAATAAATTTATATCATGATACCTCATAAAATATTAATAAAATATTAAAACAACATGAAGAGTATCACCGAAAGTAGAATTACATTATCAAAATATTCCCTACACTCGATAAATTAAGAGAGACGTTAGGAGATGTGTATGAGATTAATTGTGATTCTACAACCTTCTTAGCTTTTTGGTAAACTAAACAAAGCCTTTATCAATAATGATTCTTGAGTGATGGACTGATGGACTCTGTTTATGAAGACCGTCCCTTACATTTTTGCAAAAAAATTGTATTAAGAAATTCTCAATATTTTATATTTTATATTTTTCAAAAAATAATAATGTATTAATAAAAAATAATATTTTATTATTATGAAAACAGATCGGATCATTAACGAATCGGATCGACCTAAATCTGTATTTGATCCGTTAAATAAACGGGTTAACGGATTCGGATCATTAATGGATCAACGGATCAAAATTTTCATTCCAAACTCATCCAATAGCCAAGGATCAGGAGCGGGTCCGGATCAAAATCTGGTCCATTTACAGGTCTAATCTCATACCTTGTAAAATGATCTCTCTAGAATCGAGCACACCTTTCCAAGCCAAGAAATCATTGTTTCTTCTTAGCCTGAAAGGAAACATAAAACCTTCCTCAGGTATTTTCTTTTCATGATTTGAACCCACCAGTTATCTTGGTCATGGACAATTTTTCAAGCAAGTTTTGCTAATTCTGCATTATTGAAAATTGCGAAAGGTCTAATTCCTAAGCATCCTACACCTTTAGATGTACAGACCTGTTCCCAAGCCACAATGGGGGCATTTTGTGTCTGATCTCCAAAAGAAAGATCCAGCTTGCTGAAAGGTCTTTGTCTGGTACCACACCAGGGTTATATACATATTGAATCTAGTATGCAAAATACTTCATTATAATCATATTCGGGCTGTATATCCCTTGGGATCCCTTAGGATTTCCTTCCCTTTCGGGATATTACATAAGATGTGTGGCATTTATTACAAGGATACTTTATTAGTTAGGGCTTCCCCTGAGGCTCACTAAGGGGATATTATTTGGAATAGGCCTCCTCTGAGGCTTATTGGTTCACAGAGTGTATTGCCTTTTTTTTTTTTATGGAAGCGAAATAAAGGCTAACTCCTCGCCCTCATTCGAAATTTTTTTAATAATAAGAAAAAGTACATAGAAATGGGGCACTAGGCCTAAACCATTTCCGCAATACACAAACCAAAACAAGAAGGTACTAATATAAGGAACAACTAAATCCAACATACGAACTGAAAATAGAACAAACGAAAAAAGCCTAACGAAACCTATAAACATTTGCTTAAGACAAATCACGCCCATACGGGCCAGCGATGAAGGCAGGTAAAGCATCCCACCAGCTAGAGCCAACATTAATAGCACCATAGTTTGCTAGAGCATCTGCTACTGTATTCCCCTCCCTGTAAATATGGCTAACTTTGAACTGAATCATGCGAACCCAAAAAAGACAATTATTCCAAGCTACCCGTAGTATCCATGGCACGAGCAATGGATTTCTGAAGTAATGAACTACAAGTGATGAATCAGTTTCAAGCCAAATATGAGTCCATCGCTTTGACCAGGCAACCTGCAAAGCTTCAATCACTGCCAACACCACTGCATTAATGGCTCTTGGGACCTCAACTCTCTTGGCAAAAGCTCCCAGAAATAAGCTATCATGGTCTATGAAAATACCACCAAAACCTGTTGTGCTTAGGTCACAAAAAGAACTTTCAGTATTAACCTTCAACCAATTAACTGGTGGAGACACCCATTGCACATGAATAAATTTTGGAGCTTTTAATGTTAACGACGAGAGCCCAAGCATATTGAACATATTATGTACTCTCGAGGTTACTACACATGGAGCAAAATGGATGGAAGCAGATTCCTCCAAAGAAATGAGAAAGAAATGCTTAAACCTTGTTAAATCAAAAGAAGCCTCATCGATCAAACCTAATCTTATTCCTCTCAGTCCAGAGACACCATAAAGCATTGCAAAAAGCAAAACCCCATAATAGTCTAGTAGATTGGACCATGGTATTAATTAAATCATGGGAGATAAGGTCCAAAAGACTTGTGCTTGGCATCAATTGCACTTGAAAAAATGAGGCAAGCCAACTCCAAAACTCATGAACTAGATGACAATCAAAGAATAGATGATTGATTGTCTTAAGTACAACAAAGAGAACATTGGGATCATAAAAAAATACCTCTTATTTGCAAAGCATCATCAGTAAGAATCATTCCATTAATTATCTTCCATGCTACCAAACTCTTACATGGTTCACAGTGTACTGTCTTAAGTATTCTTCTGCAGGTATCCTGACCTATTAGTCGAGTCTATATAAATGGAAAAATCCATGCTCCCACAATAAACTTTTTGCATGTCTAGCTTAACAGTCACGACTTCTATTTTTCTCATCTTTTTTATTTAAATCAGAAAAAAGTTCATTAGCAATCAAGATGTTATCTTGAATTGATCTACCAAGTGCAAAGGCACCTTAGCTTTTGGAAATGCATTTTCTAAGATAGGCCTTAGCCTTTTAACTAAAATCGTTGTTATGATTTTGTAGGACACATTACATAAACTATAGGCCTAAAGTCCGTGACCAACTCTGAATTATCCACTTTTAATATCAGAGCTATATTAGTATGATAAATGAGATGTAAAGGACTATTTTGATTGAAAATATTTTTAATTATAGGAATAATGATATTCTTTACCTCAAACCAACAGCTTTGCTTAAAAAAGAAAAGAAAAGGGTAGCATGTAATTCATCATGGCCAAGAGCTTTCAGTCGTCCAATAGATTTCACATATCTAAGATTTCCTCAGCAGATACTTGTGAAAGTAAAGATGTATGTATTATCAATATAAGTTATACAAGGCTGTACTATTTGGAGAAAGTCTTCAAGCCTATTAAAGCTTGGATTGTATATGCGTGAAATCTTCTCTTGAAATCCTGTACAAAGACATTAGTGATATCTTTAGGCTTGTTTAAGGAAAACTAAAATTAGGAGAGAATTGAGTCGTGCTTTCATTTATAATAGGGGTCTCTTTATATAGAGGATTACAAGACATAGAATCAGAGTTATACAAGGAAAGATAATCGTACAATTAATAGGATATCTATGAATATCTCCGAGAATATCTCTAATTCTAAACCATATTGCAACTAGGTCAAGTAACCTAGAGTTTAAGCCAGACACGTATTTTGGATTTACTTGAACACTCCCCCTTGTGACGGCCAAACGTGGTGCTCCTCTCGTTACCTCATTAAAAACCTTGCCGAGTAACAAAAACCCATTGGGACAAAAATAACCTCAGTCGAAGGGGAAAAAGAGCACAACACACCCTTCATGTTTCGAGACCATACATGTAGACATCTCCCCCTGATGTCTGCATCTCCCCCTGATGACTACGATCATAAGAGTTCTGATAACTTCCGCAAACGATGCTACCAACATGTTTCTTGAAAGTTGAATTTAGGCAATGACTTAGTGAGCAAGCCTGTCACACTGTCCTCAGATTGAACCTAGTTCACTTTGATCTTGAGGAGAGTCTGTTGTTGCTTATTATGCTTGGTGTTGTCGCTTTTGATGTAGCCTTGCTTCACATATTCAAAATAAGCAGCGTTATCCTAAATGTCCGTAGGCTCATATGTGGTAGACTTTAAACCACAATTGTTCGAACATGCGTAGTTAGGGATCCAATCCATATAGATTCACGAACCACTTTGTGAAGAGCAATAATCTCTGCATTATTCGAAGATATAGCGACTAGGGTCTATTCTGTAGACCTCTAAGGTATCGCGGTCTTACCCATTGTGAACTTAACCAGATTAGGAATGACCTTTGTGTGGGCCAGAGAGATACCCATTGTCAGCAAAACCTTCCAAAACACATGTCGTTTTGGGATGGGGATAGAGGACGCAGGCTAGTGTTGGCAGCGTTCCTGGTGAGTGATGGGTCCGAATCTATCGTCTCTCTGTATGGATAGAACAAGCCCATATCAATCGT
This sequence comes from Rosa lucieae, assembly GCA_024704745.1. Lineage (NCBI taxonomy): Eukaryota > Viridiplantae > Streptophyta > Magnoliopsida > Rosales > Rosaceae > Rosa > Rosa lucieae. The sequence continues at coordinate 33,115,368 of CM045496.1, read as the reverse complement.
ACATCTTAAGTACCAAAAGATATCTTTTACACCAATCTAATGGCGTTGCGTTGGCGTAAAGCTATACCTTAGCTAACAAGTTCACTGCAAATGAGATGTCCGGTCTTGTGCATAGAGCTAAGTACAATAATGCACCTATTGTACTTAAGTAAGGCACTTCTGCCCCTAGCACATCTTCGTCATCATCCTCCAGACGAAGAGGATCCTTTTCAGGATCAAGACTACGGACGATCATGGGGGTGCTTGAAGGTTTGACCTTGTCAAAATCCCTAAGCATATATCAACACGATGCTCAAGTTCCAAATCAAGACATAATTGTGTTCTCCCAAAATCCTTCATCTCAAACTCGGATTTCAAGTGTTCTGCGGTTTCCCTTAATTCTTTAAGGGCTTCTAATGAAGATCATGTCCAACATGAACTGTGATAGAATCTGAAACTTGTTATGGAAACACGTGGGCATATCCCTTCCCAATCAAGTAGTCACTTTAGTGAGCGTTTCAACTTCTTTGTAAAACGGGCTCCATGGTCTAGAATCACTTGAGTTGGGTAAATGAAGTTCACCATGAACCTTCATATATATTCCGTATCTAGATCCCCATAGAGATACGTAGTGACAATATTTGTAAGCAACATGTTCAGTTATTCGGTGGCTACCAAACTGACAGGGTAGTGGAGTGCAATGACATCTATTACGAGAGAATATGTCTCATTGTAGTCGATTCCAGGGCGTTTTGTGAGAAGCGTTGCACCATAAGGCGAGATTGCCATCTCTTTTTCTTATCACGCTTTCTAACGAAGACCCATTAGTCTACAGGTTTTATGTCAGGAGGTGTTGGCATTACTGGCTCAAAAACCTTCATCTTCGTTAGAGAATCCTACTTAACATGGATCGCATCTTTCCATTTAGGCCAAATTTCCCTACGTTGGTATTCATTCATCAACGGAGAGTGGTTCAATATCATCAGACTCAACAAACTCATGCGTAACGAAATACCATATTACATCATCAATCATGATGGAGTTTCTATCCTACGTCTCATGTACACTAGTGTAAGTTTCATAGAGCTTTATATTCTCAAGAATAGGTTCTGACGTTGAGGCATCCCCCAACGATAACCATAATCCAGAAGATTCTCATGAGACAGATTTTGAGTGTTGATGATCATCGGATTGGAATGTGCCAAAGTATCCTTCGAACCCACGGGCCTCCCACGCATCCTAGTTGGGGCCATGGCCTGTAACGCCAGAGTGCCACTCTCTTTGGCGTTGGCGCCCTGCCTTCTTCCATGTAGGGTGGCGCTACGTCCTTCCTTGCAGGCATATTTGCAGCAGATGTGTGATCTCGTCACTTTAACAGGGATCGAGATGAGACATAGTAGGGACAGGCCACTACAATCTATGTCATTCCTGCTAAACATTCGTGTTCTTATCTCCCCCTAACGAAGGGAAGATAGTCTCATCAAAGTGACAACCTACAAATCTAGTGGTAAGGAGATCGCCTTGCAAGGGCATTAAGTGGAGGACGATTGTTGGAATCTCAAATCTAACGTAGTTGCCTATTCGTCTGTAAGGACCCATCATAGAGTGTTGTGGCGGCGCAATTGTCATATAAATGACACACTCAAATATGCGTAAGTACGATACTTGTACCCAGTCACTAGCTGTAATGCAGAGGTAGATTGAGTGGCAGTGGGTCGTAGATGAATTAGCATAGCTGCATGCGAAATTGCATCACCCCAAGCGGATATAAGGATATTGGTGCGCTTTACCAATATCCGGGCTACGATCATAGTTTTTTGCAAGACCATCTGGGTGTGTACATGAGGATATGATGTCCAACATCAGTCCCTAATGCAATAACCATCGAAAGTCTTCGATGTAAACTCTCTAGCATTGTCAAGTCCAATTGACGGAATAGGATGATCTGGGGAGTGAGCCCATTGTCATATGATATGTGTTAGGAGTGTGGTATACGCAGCATTTACAGGTAGACAATGGCACAACACGTGACCAGCGTGTTTGCGTGTCAACCAACATTATGAGATATTTAAACGTCTACAAGTTGGTTAAATCAGTCCACAGACTCTATGTAAGAACATAATGATTATTTTCATATCCTTTGCATAGGACCGTTTCAGTCCTAATTTCCCTAAGGAACGGGCTTTGTAAAATGAGCGAGAGGCTTTAGAATCAACCAATGAGGATTTTGGTTGGGTCTGAGCGTCTGAAACACTATTTGAAGCAAAGTTGGTGATTGCAGCATCACCTAGGGCGCCATCACCATAATGGACGCCATCCATGGCGTCATAGATAGGGACTGTGCCAACCCTAGGCTGGTGGTGGACGGCGGCGGCGGTGGCAATCACACTTAGTCCAGGAATCAACTTTTGATTCATGCTTCGTTTCGCTTAAAGGAAAGGATGTCCATGTGAAGTCTTTGGTAGACAGATCATCATATAATGACTAGGATGACCTATCATGTCGTGACAAAGCCAATATGTATCTAAATCCAAAAGATTTTCTCTCATAACTTTATTAGATTTAATAGCTTGAGTAGTGACATAGAGTCCACTAAAGAGACACATAAACTTCTCTAAGATGCGCCTTTGTTTGCAATCATTAGAGGTATTGCAAAGGAACTCATTTCCGTTCTCTACATGCTTTTTCGCATGGAATCCGTTGGCTATTCATACACGATTTGCCCTAGGAGCATAGAGAGTTTCTGTGATAGTAATCAAGGTGCCATTTGGCAAGGGGAACTTGGGCTATTCCATGTCCTTGAATTAATACTGATGGCCCAGCCATCGTAGTCACAAAGTAATATGCTCAGAATCAAAATGGAGTCATAATGAAAAGAGCTCGAAATTTTATTCATATGCCAACTGAGTACATCATTGTCTCTTAATCATTAGGAGAATCTAATCCAAATGTTAGCTAATGCAAAACAAAGGTAGTCGTTTGACTTCTTTTGGTAACTCCAAAATAAATATGACCAGGTGAGTAGAAAGATGTCGGTGGAGCAAAGCTCGCTTAAGTACCACTTATCTCAAAACCTTCCTTGACATCATACTCATTTTGGATGAGCCTATGTGAAGAAAAACTAAACCAATGGCATTTACTACAAAGTGTATGGCAATTGCCTATTACATCTCTTGGAAAAATAAAGACTTAAACAGAAATGGCGATCTATTGATCCCAGCCAGACTTGTAGTCTTCAACCCTTCACTCTAGATCATCTTCTTGATCTTCTTGTTCCACATAGTGAGCTTCTCTTACTTCACAATATGCTTTGTAGGCGGTGACAATTTCTTCACAAGCTCTACAATTGTGTGCCCAATGACTGGATACTCCACATCGAGAACATACATCTCTTCGCTCAGACTCCATTGATTGAGGCGCTTTGAAAGCGTCATTTAGATGGCTCCTAGTGTTGGTGGCACCACCAACATGGCCAAAGGCGTTGCCTCCCTCTCTCTTTCCAGGTTGACCTCTTCTATTCCGTGTTCGCCTATTTTGGCGGTTACCTTCCTTAGTAAAGCGATTATATAGACGAGAACTTCCAGAAGTATCCCTAAGATTAGGGTTTCACTCTTGGCGCCCTCTCTTATGGGCGCGACTATAATTGGATTCCGGAATATGCTTTGTTTCCACGGATCTCGAATTATAGTTATTCACAAGGATGTTGTCATGCTTTTTAGTGACATTTATAGCTCCAATAAGCTCAGGAAGCCTTGTGATCCGTCTTACAGTAACATCGATTCAATGGTTCTTAGCAACCATCATTGCAGAGATAGGGAAGGTAGAGAGAGTCTTTTTAATCAACATCGCATCTGTGATCTCTTTACCACCGAATTCCATTAAGGATTTAATGCGAAGTGCTTCTGAGTTGTAGTCAAGAACTGACTTGAAATCACAGAAGCGGAGGCTATGCCATCTCACTTCTAGGTCAGGAAGCAGGGAGTCACGGACGTTGCCAAATCTTTCTTCGAGTGAGACCCACAGCCTTCTGGGGTCTTCTTCATTCATACATTCGTACTTGAGCGAATCATCCATATGACTAGTCATTAGGATGATGGCATTCACCTTATTTGCCTCTAAGGCTGCTCTATTTGCTTCCAAAGCTTGAGCTTGCTTAACAGTTAGCACGTCCTGGATAGGCTAGAGAATCGTTTCCATGATTCCATCGGCCTTGAGATGTTGTCAGACATCACGAACCCACCTGTGATATCTAGAGCCAGTTGTTCCCATTAATGGAGCAAACTCCAATTTGTTTAGGTTACTCATCCTGAAAGAGAACAAGAAAAAGGGTTATTTTCGGAGCGGAAAAAGCTACCTCGAAAACATATAAAATTTCTGAGCCTAATTAGCGTCGGCGGGATTTGAACCTGGGTGTGAGGGTTCCACAATTAGAGGCTCTTACCAACTCGACCACTTGTGGTGGTTATCTTTAGGCTATCTTTGATTTTTGAAATAAAGGTACTTCTTTTTTTAAAACTGGTCTGAGTTTGGAAGAACTTTGTATTCCTATTTCACCGGTTTAGCAAGTTAGCTAGGCTTTTTGTGCCCAATAGGTTTCTTCATCTTGGTAACATTGCATGAGAGCATCCTTGACTAGCTTATTTTGTTGCTGCAAATAATCAGAAAAAGGAAAGATCATTAGTATTTGTCGTGGTATCTCATTACTTCTACTATTCAAGTAATCTATTTTCTTAAAAATGTTTCCAAAAACATTTTTGTTCCAACTCTTTAACACGAGTAGTGAACTAATTACAAGTAGTATGGAAATTTCTAAGTGGATTTGTCTCTAAATTTTGTTTCCAAATAGAAAAAGGCTAAAGGCCTCAAATCAGTTTGTCAATAACTTTGTAAAAAACATTGGAGAAATAAGCACCGAATAAATTCCCAGGCCAATAGTCTCTGAATCAGTTTGCCAGATGCCATCTGAACCAAAAAAATGCCATCCGAATCAAACAAACCTTGCACCATATTAGTCCTTCTTCTACCTGAGGCTCTTTCGTGAAAATGTCTTGTGTTCATATCCCCAAACTTAGGCCGAGTAACTCTAGATCATTGCTTCCAGAGGACCTCCTCCTTATCTTTAATTCCAAAAGTTGAGATTCAAGTTGGGAGATATATGAAGTAGCCATAGAGTTGTGATCCAATGTACACGCCTCATCTAGTCGACGGCGTATTTGTTGAATTTGCATTCCAATATTGCCAAAAACATGAGTACCCAAGTGTGATAAAGCTTATGCACAAGATGCCACACATTCAGTTAGGCCTCATAAAAAAGCCTGCGGGCCAAGTAGGCCGATGGAGGTCCGCCGGCCCGTTGAGTAGAGGGCCTGGCTTGGTTTAGGGGTTTGAAACCCGGCCCGGCCCGTAAAAGCCCTTAAACTATTATATATATATATATATAGGAATTTTCTCAGGTGTGGACGTCCGTACAGAAATTTCGGTATGGATTTCCTGTTTTCGACCACTTTCCTGACACATTTTTACATCTTAACCGTTCAGTTTTTAGGTCCTAGTGTATAGATCACCTCTACAAAATTTTAGCCAATTTGGTGATCGTTAAGGCATCCAAAAAGGCAATTTACACGAACAGACCAAATCTGTCGAACAGGAACCGTTCGTATTTATAATGGTAAATTGCAGTTTTGGATGCCTTAACGATCACCAAATTGGCTGAAATTTTACAGAAGTGATCTATACATTATGACCTAAAAGGTGAACGGTTAAGATGTGAAAATGTGGCCGGAAAGTGGTCGAAAACAGGAAATCCGTATTGTCCGCACCTGAGGCGGACTGTATATATATATATATATATATATATATGTATGTATGTGTGTGTGTGTTTTATATTTAGGTTTATATAGATATATATAGATATATATATATATATATATATATATGTGTGTGACTGTGTGTTTATAGATATATAACATGTGTGTTTATAGATATATATATATATATATATATATATATATATGCAGACACACAAACAAATATATTTCTATATATATGGATATATATATATATATAAACACACATGTACAGATCCTATCCAAAGCGAGACATCGCTTTGAAATTTCAGAGCGAGGTCAGGGTTTAGGGTCATTTTTCGGTCGCATATCCACATCTCAACCGTTCAGTTTCTAGGTACTAATGTATAGATCATCTCTGCAAAATTTCAACCAAATTGATGGTCGTTAAGGCATTGATAACTGCCTTAAAGCTAGTACGGTTCAGGTTGGACAGATTCAGTTCGTCCATTGGTTTAAGAGAGTTAGATACCTTAAAGATCATCAATTTCGTTGAAATTTTGCAGAGATGATCTATACATTAGTACATAAAAACTGAACGGTTGAGATGTGGATATGCGACCGAAAAGTGACCCTAAACCCTAACCTCGCTCTGAAATTTCAAAGCGATGCCTCGCTCTGGATAGGATCTGTACATGTGTGTTTATATATATATCCATATATATAGAAATATATTTGTTTGTGTGTCTGCATATATATATATATATATATATGTATATATATAGATATATATGTGTGTGTGTTTACATATTCATATAGACACACACACACATATTTATCTTATGTCCACGTACATCCATCGATGAAATATTTACAAACGTGATGTAAAAAAATAAGTAAGTTTTGTGGTCATCACGCCATCGGTCAATCAAGAAAACATGCAAGCGATTACGGTTAACCAATCCGATCGGGTTCGAAACTATGGTGAAATTGACTAAATTTTTAACCACACTCATAATTTATTATAATAATCACATCCAACGGTCGGTTTTCCCATTTTCTTTGAATTGGTAGAGGTTGCTCTTTGGAGTGTGTGATATATAAATATAAGTTTGTAAGAGTAACTAAGTTTGACCTAGTTGATCGAATTCGAAATGAGAACCAAATTGGATGGAATTTTTACAACCACCATAAAATATTACAATCTCTCAATCAAACGGTTGGTTTTTCCAAATTCATTTTCCACTTCATGGTTGCTTTAGAATGAACATCAACAATTTAAATGCAATGTATAAGTCATACAACTTTAAGAGGCAATTGGTATAGGTCAATGTATTTGTAATTAAAATTGAAATTTGAATCTTATATCTACGCACATCCATCGATGAAATATTTACAAACGTGATGTAAAAAAATAAGCAAGTTTTGCGGTCATCACGTCATCGGTCAACCAAGAAAACATGCAAGTGACTACAGTTGACCAATCCGATTGGGTTCGAAACTATGGTGAAATTGCCTAAATTTTTAACCACACTCATAATTTATTGTAATAATCACATCCAACGGTCGGTTTTCCCATTTTCTTTGAATTGATAGAGGTTGCTCTTTGGAGTGTGTGATATATAAATATAGGTTTATAAGAGTAACTAGGTTTGACCTAGTTGATCGAATTTGAAACGAAAACCAAATTGGCTGGATTTTTTACAACCACCATAAAATATTACAATCTCTCCATCAAACGATTGGTTTTTCCAAATTCATTTTCCACTTCATGTTTGCTTTAGAATGAACCTCAACAATTTAAATTCAATGTACAAATTGGTATAGGCCAATGTATTTGTAATTAAAATTGAATTTTTTTATCTTATGTCCACGCACATCCATCGATGAAATATTTACAAACGTGATGTAAAAAAATAAGCAAGTTTTGCGGTCATCACGCCATCAGTCAATGCAAGTGACTACAGTTGACCAATCCGATCGGTTTGAAACTACGGTGAAATTGACTAAATTTTTAACCACATGTATAATTTATTGTAATAATCACATCCAACGGTCAGTTTTCTCATTTTCTTTGAATTGCTATATGTTGCTCTTTGGAGTGTATGATGTATAAATATAGATTTATAAAAAATTAGTGTCTTTAAAAATTTATTTATCAATAAATTAGTATCTATATATAAATATAGATTTTTTTTTGTACAATATAGATCTGTTATCTTTGGTTGTATTCGATCATTATCCAATGAATTTCCAAAGCTTGATTAAAAAATAATAATATTTATGTCTTTAAATATTTATTTATAAATAAAGCCCAGAAGGCCCCGCCCAAAAAAACCCGCAAGGCCGGCTTTATATGAACGGGCTTGGATCCTTATATTTTTAATAAAGCCCGGCCCGGCCCGGCCCGGCTCGCCATTATTTAAAAATATAGCAAGGCCCGGCCCAAGCCCACTAAGAATGGGCGGGGCCGGACCGTTGATGACCCCAACATTCAGTAACCAGTTGCCCAACTCTGTTCAACAATAGCTCTACAATTCTCATCTGAAACCCATACCTCCTCAAATTGAAATCGGCGTCTTTTCTTGACCTTAGAAGCCGCCCATTGTAGTTCAGTGAGGATCTCAAACAATAATGGTCTTGATCAGACAACTTAATTAGACACCAAATGGTGGCACACTATATGTGGGAAGCAGGCGATGAATTCCACATTAGCAAATCCCCGATCAATTCTTTCCTCTACCAAGTCATCCGCTTCCCATCCATTTGACCAAGTAAAGTGATATTCTTCAGAAGGCACCGAGGAGAGACTACATTCTTCAAGCACTGCCCGGAACCTCAGCATTTGAAGTTTTGAACCAAAGGACGCTCAAGCATACCTTCCTCCAAAGTAGGAACCTCATTAAAATCTCCAAACACGAACAAGTTTGAAATCAATGTATCGGAAATACGCCGAAGTAGCTCCCAAGAAACAGTCCGCAGATTTGTCAAAGAATTACTATACGGTTTTATAATCCTATAAGGAACATTATTCAGGGAAATTGCCATACCATCTATGTGCCAATTGATGTTGTTACAATATCCATACGCCAATCTAAACCACGACAATAGACCCAAAACCGCCACCACGAGTTTCAGTTCTACCAATTGCATATCTAGATAAATTAAACTATTATCGAAATCTACTAAGACCAACTTTCAAAGTCGTTTCCATAAGAAAAATAATTGCTACTTTATACTCTAATTTAAAAAATCTTCACCCCCATATTATAGCCAAGATCAATCAATTTACTAACATCTGCGAACCCCATATGACATTAATTAGACCGATGACTTCAGCCGTCTTAATTTCCCATATGGTATGACCGTATGAGGGAGGAATTCTAGAAATAGGACTTCTCTCCTTGATAAGGATGCATGCCCATAAATCAAAGAAATTCTACAAGCTGAACTTGTACTAGTGCTTGTAATAACATGGTCAATTAAAAGCCTAGAATAAAAACACAATGTACTCCAGGTTTCAACCACAAGGACAAAGCCTTTTTTATATATAGCCTTACCAACCGGAGTTCCCAAAATGTCTCCTTGTGATGTTCAGTTGTTCAATACTTTCACTTCTTAGATGTTCTTATAATCATACTCAACTGTTAATTCTATAGAAAATTACATAGTAACACATAACCAAATATGTAAACACAGAAAACTCACTTTCAAAAAGATTTATACAAATAAGGACATGAGCCCAGGCCCAAAAGCCAAATAATGTAAGTCTAACTCCCAATTTTAATGAAAAATGACCAAACCATTTGTGCGGCGGTGTGATCCATGTCCTTAAGTTCTCGATCCGACGTCGGACAGCGACTATTCGAAGCTCGAAAGCTCTGAGTATCTCGGCGGGTTCTCTGTAAATTCTGGCGGTGATGCGGAGGCAGACCACCAACATTCAAATGGTCTCGATGTCTCGATCACGTCTATGGTTCAAGTTTTCACAGAGAAGCTCAGATGAAGTCGAATTGAAGCCTGAAGTCTCAAGCTTTCGGGCGAGCTTTCTGGGAATTTTCCGACAAATCCGGTTAGGGACTGAGCCATGCATGGTATGAAACTTAATCTCCTCTCTGAGCTCTACATGCTAATGTAGATAGATTTTGAATTCGATTACGTTTTTGGGGAAGTTGGATTTGGGTGTTTACCGTCTCCGTTTGAATATCTGTTCACAGTGTTGATTTCGGGTTTCCGTAGGTTATTACTAGCTCGATTCTTACTGTTAGCATGAGAACTGATGCTTGATATGTTTAATTTACAGAGTTGGTGAAACTGAGGAGAAGGGAATTTCTCAAGAATTGTTGTGTTCTCTTGTCGTGAAGTGAGGATAACAGCTTAAGGTCCATTTCTTGTTACTGTAAATAAGGTGAGTTGAAATTTTATTGGAAATGGCCTTGGAGTTTGTGGGTGAATTATAGTTGCTTTGGTTGGGGTTTGAATGTCCCTGGTTGATGCGATTGAAAATGGGATTCCCTGATTACATGAACTTGCATGTTTGAATTTGCCAAATTGTTATTATTGTGATGGTAGTTTGGAAGTTGGTTGAGTTAGTTTTGAATGGTGATATTGGGTATCAGGATTAGGCGATGACAAATGCAGTAGCAGGATTGGACGAGTACAGTAGCAGGATTGGACGAGTATGAGTGCAGTAGTAGGATTGAACTAGTGCAGTAGCAGGATTTGGCGATGACGAGTGCAGTAGCATAACACAAGTACAAGTGCAGTAGCAGATTGGACAAGTATGAGTGCAGTAGCAAGATTAGGCGATAACGAGTGCAGTAGCAGAACACGAATACAAGTGCAGTAGCAGAACTGGTCGATAAAGAGATTATTCTCAAAAAAAAAAAAAAAAAAAGGTAATATTAAGGAATTAGAAGTCAAAAGAAGTAGTTAAGGGTAAAAAAGTAAATTAACTCATGACATGTGACAAGTGGTGGGCAAATTGTCTTTATTTGTAAAATTTAATCCTTATATGTTTAATTCAATCTTTAAATGATGTATTTCTTAAGTCATCTTTAAAAAGTAATTTTCTATTTTTTTTAATTCTTTTAAACAGCTTTGATATTTACCACCATATGCTCTCCTGGACAATTTCTCTACTGCCGGTGACTGGCTGCTAATGAGTCACCCGCAAGGCAGTCTTCATCATATGGACAATTCATCCAAAATCCTTTTCAATTGGGCTATGGCACAGCTTGGTCTGTGTGCATTTCAGAATGGATTGGTTGATCATCTTTTTTGCTCTCATTTCCTTTCTCTTTCTCCGAGTAGTCCACAGTTCACACACATTACTTTCTTTTTCTCTCTTCAATTTCTTGACACATATACATCTCTTGCACTAATCAAATTTTATGCTTCTCTCTGCTTTTGAACATTTGACGACCAAATTAAGTAAGTATCATCTTGTCCGGAACTAATTGATCTAATGCCATTAATTTAATTTTCTCTCTTTTTTCCTTCTTTATTACATATTAATCTTCTCTTGGTATGTAATAAAGAAAAGTAAATATCACATTCAAACTTCAACCAAAAGAAAAAAGGGTAAAAAAGAAAAACATTGCAATTGTTTTAGGGAATCAGAAACTGAGAGGAATTTGCTGTGTATGTACTTTCATTGATAATAGGGGCCTCTTTATATAGAAGATTACAATGCATAGAATCCGAATCATACAAGGAAAGTAATCATACATTGAATAGGAATCTAGATCATTCTAATGTAACCCTATTACCACAAGGTCAAGTAACATAGAGTTTGGGCCAAACACAGAATAGAGATTTCCTTGACACTCCCCCTTGTGTTGCCCAAACGCGGTGCTTCTCTCGTTGCCTCGTTAAAAACCTTGCCGAGTAACAAAAACCCAGTGGGATAAAAATAACCTCGGTAGAAGGGGAAAAAGAGCATAACACACCTTTCACATTTCGAGACCATACATGTAGACATCTCCCCCTGGTGTCTACATCTCCCCCTGATGACTACGATCATGGAAGTTTGGATAACTTCCTCAAACGATGCTACCAACATGTTTCTCGAAAGTGGAATTTAGGCAATGACTTAGTGAATAAATCTTCCACACTGTCCTCAGATTGAACCTAGTTCACTTTGATCTTGAGGAGAGTCTGTTGTCGCTGATTATGCTTGGTGTTGTCGCTTTTGATGTAGCCTTGGTTCATTTGTTCAAAACAAGCAGCATTATCCTAAATGCTCGTAGGCTCATCTTGTGGTAGACTTCAAAGCACAATTGTTCAAACATGCGTGATTATGGATCCAATCCGTATATATTCACGAAGCTCTTCGTGAAGAGCAATAATCTCTGCATTGTTTGAAGATATATCGACTATGGTCTGTTCTGTAGACCTCCAAGATATCATGGTCTTTTCCCATGGTGAACACTTAACCATTTTGGTAAGACATTTGTGTGGGTCAGAGAGATACCCAACATCAGCAAAAACCTTCCAAAACACTTATGTCGTTTTGGGGTGGGGATAGTGGACGCAGGCCAGTGTTGGCGGCGTTCCTGGTGTGTGATGGGTCCGAATCCATCATCTCTTTGTACGGATAGAATAAGCCCATATCAATAGTACATTTCAAGTATCGAAAGATACATTTTACACCAATCCAATGGTGTCGCGTTGGCGCAAAGCTATATCTAACTAACAAGTTCATAACATATGAGATGTCCGGTCTTGTGCATTGAGCTAAGTACAATAATGCGCCTATTGTACTTAAGTAAGGCACTTTTGCCTCTAGCACATCTTCGTCATCATCCTTAGGGCGAAGAGGATCATTTTCAGGATCAAGACAACGGACGATCATGGGGGTGCTTGAAGGCTTGACCTTGTCAAAATGCCTAAGCATCTATCAACACGATGCTCAAGTTCCAAACCGAGACATAATCATGTTCTCCAAAAATCCTTCATCTCAAACTCGAATTTCAAGTGTTCAGCCATTTCCCTTAACTCTTTAAGGGCTTCCAATGAAGATCATGTCCAACATGAACCACGATAGAATCCCAAACTCGTTATGGAAACGCGTGGGCATATCTCTTCCCAATCAAGTAGTCACTTTTAGTGAGCGTTTCAACCTCTTTGTAAATGTGCTCCGTGGTCTAGAGTCACTTGACTTGGGTAAATGAAGTTCACTATGAACCTTCATGTATATTCCGTATCTAGATCCCATAGAGATACGTAGTGACCACATTTGTAAGCTGCATGTTTAGTTATTCGGAAACTACCAAACTGACAGGGTAGTGGAGTGCAATGACATCCATTACGAGAGAATATGTCTCATCGTAGTCGATTTCAGGCCGTTTTATAAGAAGCCTTGCCCCATAAGGCGAGATTACCATCTCTTTTTCTCACTACGCTTTCTAACAAAGACCCATTAGTCAATAGGTTTTATGTTAATAGGTGTTGGCATTCCTGGCACAAAAACCTTCCTCTTTGTTAGAGAATCCATCTTAACCTGGATCGCATCTTTCCATTTAGGCCAAATTTCTCTACGTTGGCATTCATTCATCAACGGAGCATGGTTCGATATCATCGGACTCAATAAACTCATGCGCAACGAAATGCGCAACTACATCATCAATTATGATGAAGTTTCTATCCCATGTCTCATGTACACTAGTGTAATTTTCAAAGAGCTCTATATTCTCAGGAATAGGTTCTGACATTGAGGCGTCCCTCAACGATAACCATAACCCGGAAGATACTCATGAGACGGATTTTGAGTCTTGATGATCAAAGGATTGGAATGTGCCAAAGTATCCTTCGAACCTACGGGCCTCCCACGCATCCTAGCTGGGGCCATGACCTGTAACGCCAAAGTGCCACACTCTTTGGCATTGGCGCCATGCCTACCTCCGTGTAGGGTGGTGCTACGTCCTCTCGTAGGGACGTCCTTCCTTGCAGGCATATTTCCAGTTTGTTCAGGTTATTCATCCTGAAAGAGAACAAGAAATTAGGGTTAGTTTCGGAGCGAAAAAGGCTACCACGAAAAACTATTAAATTTCTTAGCGTAGTTGCTTCCAAGAAATTTAGGGATTTTCTGAGCTTAGTCGCTTCCAAGAAAATCTGATTCTAAGAGGGATTTTGGATTAGATCGAAACAACGATGTATGTGGTCGATCGTTTTCTTCTCAACAAACTCTAAGTTTGGAGGACTCTACAAGCTTCAAGGTTGGAGTGAGCACGAATCCCCACAGTTCGACTTTTGGTCTCCCCTATGAAGAAGAAGACAGAGGGGGGGGGGGGGGGGGGGGGGGGGGGGGGGGAGAAGAAGGGATGTTGGAAGTCCCCGAGAAAAGAAGAAAAGAATGAAAACTTCAAAAACGGGTACTTTTAGAAAAGTTTACCTCTTAGGATTGCTGAGCGAGCTTTAGTCCTAGGCGAACAGACTAGAGAGATGGTCGAGTGGTCGTGCGGTTGCGAAGTCGCGGTGTCGCTGGCGTGTCACGGGGTTGTTGGCTTGTCACGGGTGTCGCGGATGTGTCGCTGGGTCGTGGTGTTGCGAGAATGGAGAGCCGCGAGAATGCTGGGCCGCGAGGAAGCGGAGCTGCAAAGAAGCAGAGTCGCGAGGGCAGGCGAGCGTTCGTGGGAGAAGCGAGCGCGCGCGAGGGTACTATTCTGATATCTCGCGGAAGTGTCGCGGTGTTGCGGGAGTGCGGAGTCGTGGAGGTCGCACGAGGAGGAGAGCTTTCACAGGAAAAGCAAATGCGCGTGAAGGCAGAAGGCAAGCAGGGCTTGCAGGAACCTGGTAGGGTTAGCGTTGAGTTGTGACGCGGGGACTGCGGGGGCAGTAGTAGCACAGGCGAAGCTAAACCGATTTTAGGCTTATAGCTTGTGTTAGGGCTCGTGCTGATAACATGTTTTAGGGAATCAGAAACTGAGAGGAATTTGTTGTGTATGTATTTTCATTGATAATAGGGGCCTCTTTATATAGAGGATTACAATGCATAGAATCCGAATCATACAAGGAAAGTAATCATACATTGAATAGGAATCTAGATCCTTCTAATGTAACCCTATTACCACTAGGTCAAATAACCTAGAGTTTGGGCCAAACACAGAATAGAGATTTCCTTGAACAGCAATGTTGTTTTCATAAAAGATTATTATGATTATTATATTGCTAATAAAATTGCATAGTGTCCTCTAATTTGTGTCACATATTCATCGACGACGAAAGATTATATTGTAGAAAATTAAAATATATATTTAAATAAAGATGCACCGAAAAGACTCGTTTGTTTCAAGATTTAAGGCTCAAAATTGGAATTTCGGACCATGCTACATTTTATGTAGCTAGGGTTTAAACGTTATATTTGAGGTTATTATTTTTTGTTTGGTTTTTCCCTTATATTTAGATTGTAGATAATAATTAATGGCTGCTACTCACATGGAATTTTTTCTTACCTCTTAATTTAGACATACATATTTTCCGAATTTAATTTATTAATGCTATTTTTTGGGATGAAATTAATCAATATTTGGAAAGAAAAGTTAATGCCTACTTCTTGACACTACCTAATTCAATATATTAATGCCATTGGAAAGAAAAATTATAGGAAAAAATTTAATTAAATGAAGAAAATATTGGTAAAAAAATTGTAGATATCTCTCCTAAATTAGTACATAATTAATAGTTGATATTTCTTTTCGTTATTTAATTAAATTCATTAATGTAATTGATTCACCCCCTAACGTCTAAAAGGAAATATTAGTTGATCTTCATTTAATAGTTGATCTTTATTTTCGTCACTTAATTAAATTCATTAATGTAATTGATTCACCCCCTAACGTCTAAAAGAAAATATTAAAGGGTAAAATTAGTATTGCAATAGTATGATGTTGCAAGATATATTATGTGAAATTAAAATAAAATTTGTATTTACTTACATAACATGACACGTAAAACTTGAGGCCACCCATTAAGGCCCTATATAATTGGAAAGCAATGGCTCTACTCCTACTTGTTTAAGCACCAATATTTGGTCTGCGATCCAAAACGGCTTGGCTATCTAACTCTCCTCAAAATGGCTGTCAATCACTCCGGTGACATGAGATCAATCTGGTCAGGAAAACTTCGATTCCTTCTTGCACCAAGACTGTGTCTCTTGGTCTTTCTCTTCTGCCCTTCTGCAACTCCATTAAGCTTTACTTTCCCGAATTTTAATCAAGATGATATTGTCAATATAACTCGAGAAGGAGACGCCTTTATTGACAACGAATTTCTCCGCCTCACCAATAGCTCACAAGACCAGCGACCGGGTGGAATTGGTCGAGCCAGGTACTACCAGCCCTTCCTGCTCCGAGAAAATACCACTGGAAAACTCGCCGATTTCACCACAAATTTTACATTCTCCATTTATGCGCCAAATGATGCCAATTTAACATGGGGTGCCGGTGATGGACTAGCCTTCTTCTTAGCGCCAGACGGGTCCGAACTCAACAGCTCAGACGGCTTTGCTCTCGGCCTCCCCTTGTATCATCAGTACCCATTTGTGGCGGTGGAATTTGATCTCTTCAAGAACTACGAAGCCATCCCCAACACAAATGAAACCGTCGACGACCCATCCGGAGATCATGTGGGTATCGACGTCAACTCTGTCAAGTCGCGGATTGCCGTCCCTTGGAATGGTAGTATTGTCAATGGACAAAACAATGATGTCCGGATCAGTTACAGTTCTAGCACAAAAAATCTTAGCGTTGCCTTCACAACTTTTTTGATGAATGGTGCCAAAAAGATGAGCTATTTTTCTTACACAGTTGATCTGAAGAATGTCTTACCGGATCGGGTCATTGTTGGGTTCTCGGCTTCAACAGGTGAAGCTGCTTATGCTATATTTAAGATCGTCTCGTGGAGTTTTACTTCAACTGCTCTGGTTGATGAGAATGCCAGGGACAACACTCCGGTAAGTGTACTTTCTGCTCCTGCGCCTAGCCCTATGGCTAGTTCTAGTCCCACCTCCAGCAATAAATAAGGCCTAGTTGTTGGGTTGGGGGTTGGTGCAAGTATTATTCTAGTTGGTGGGTTGGCTTTGGTCTGACAGGAGTAATGGTATCCCTTCCCTCAGACTAACAGCTTTGGTAAAATAAATAAATAAATAACATGTAATTCATTTAAAGCAGCTTTGATATTTACCACCATGCTCTCCTGGACAATTTCTCTACTGCCCGTGACTGGCTGCTAATGGGTCACCTGGAATGGCTTTGTTATTAGGCTTTGGTCAAATTTGAATTTGACATATGATATAACAAATTTGATATAGCAACATTTTGACTATTTTTAGCTTAAATGGAGATGTTAAATTTGAATATTACTTTAATATATAAAATTCTATTTATGTTGTTTTTTCTTTTTCTTTTTCTTTTTAGAGTTTTTCTATTAGAACCTCTAAATTTGCTCACTTGACCTCTATACTTTTTGCACCTCCTATCAAATTTTCAAATACTAAATTTACTCACTACACCTCACTAAAGTTTCTTAAATAACCTCACTCATATAATTTGCAAACAAACTATTATCTTTAAAATAAAAAAAACTTAGTCATTTCAATGATTAATTACTCTGTAATCTTAATTACATGTCTATTCCTTAATCAGACAACATAAATCTCTTATCTAATAAAAAAATCAAAAATAATTTCTAATCAACAAAAAAATAACATGAACTATTGTGTGATTTTTTTTAAAACTTTTTTTTCTTTTAGTTGTGCAAAAAAAAAAAGTAATCATTTTTTTCTTAATGGTTTTTATTCTCTATTTTCTGCACCTCATGAATAATTATTTAATTTTTTTTTTAGTGTTTCTATAAATGCTAGCTCTCTCTCTCTCTCTCTCTTTTTTTACAAATATAATAGATAGACTTAGATTTAGGTTATAATATGATTTATTTTTCTCTCCCTCACAATATGTGTTCAACATGTATATCATATATTTTTATGTCACATGATCTTAATCATAATTTTAGTTCTTATTAAATATATATGAATGCTATAATGAGTATGTAGTGAAATTGGAAAATGAAAATAGATAAGGAAAATAATAAAGAATGTAATCTGATTATTATTGAATTGGAAAGTTTAGAGAAATAAAAATAATATTTGTTTGATATAATTATTGTCCTTAATAGTCATTTTATAGTAGGTTATATATGTAATTTAATAATTCGATTATGAATGAGGTCAAGTAAACAGATTTGGAGGTCTCAATAGAAACACTCTTCTTTTTATCTTGTAATCAAAGATCATACAATGAATGATTCCATTTAAGAGATGCAATTGAGATTATGAGAAAAGAGATGCAATTGAGATTATGAGAATATATCAAGATGGGAATACATAGCAGGAAACAGAAACAGCCAAAAAACTAGCAGGAAACAGAAATAGCTTGAATTTGATGGCAACAAACTGATACAAACTAAAATGGATTGAAGGCTTTCTTGACCCCCACAAGAGCAACTAGTCTTCAAAAATAAATCTGCACGAGTCCTCATCAATGTAAGACATCAGTCTGCACATTAACTCATCAACTTTATTAGTCACATGTTAGGTAATAGAAACAATTAAAGGCTAATTACTGTTTAGTACTCTGTGGTATAGGTCGAACATCAATTCAGTCCCACTTTCATCAAAAACACCCCCACACTATCATTTCTCGTCCAATGGATCTATCCGTTATGATTCTGTCAATTTAAACAGTTTAGCTGATGACGTGGCGTTCCAAGTTAGCACAGGTGGGGCCCACACGAAAGTGAAATTCCCAAACTGACCCTGGCCAACCAAATATGGAAAAATCCAAAATAAATTCCAGATTTTGAGGTTGGGGAGACTCAAACCCACACCAACACATATGCAAATGAAAGCCCCAACCACCAGACCACTTGAATAGTATTGCAATATTACAAACAAAAATAATATATGTATAATAATGTAAATTTTAAAAACACTTTATCATCCTCCTTCTCCACCCACCTCTCTCCTCCTCCCCTCTTCTCCTCTTCTTCTTCCTTTTCCACCATGAAAGACCCAAAAGCAACGGCGACATGAAAGAAGGAACCAAAGCATGTTGTTCAGGAGGGATATCATCAACCTGCACCATCAACAGCTCACAACCATTTATAGAATCATATCAGACTTTAAATAACTACACCATCCTCTTTCTAACTCAAAAAATTCAAAAACCAAAAATAAAAAATTTAGAGCCAAATTCTCGTCCATGCCATTGAGAAATCCGGCCACCATCGTCGTGTTGTTCTTGTTCCTCTTGTTGATTCCGAGCTTTGCGTCCGCCGCCACCGGTGGCCACGTCGGCGGAAGCTTGTTCAAAAAATCCAAATCTTCGTCTTCTTCGCGGTCTTCTTCTTCTTGGTCTTCGTACTCGTCGCATCACTACTACGCGCCGCCAACTTATCACTCCACGCCGTCTCCTTCATCCTCGTCGGAATACGGTGGTTGTACGACCGACTAACTTGGCTTCCTTCTCGGCGCTCATACTCATAGCAAGTCCGGCAAACTGGGAAGGCACAGAGGAAGAAGAAGTGGAGAGGATGGGAGAGGTGGGTGGAGAAGGAGGATGATAAAGTGTTTTTAAAATTTAAACTATTATACATATATTATTTTTGTTTGTAATATTGCAACACCATTCAAGTGGTCTGGTGGTTGGGGTTTTCATTTGCATATGTGTTGGTGTGGGTTCGAGTCTCCCCAACCTCAAAATCTGGAATTTATTTTGGATTTTTCCATATTTGGTTGGCCAGGGTCAGATTGGGAATTTCACTTCCGTGTGGGCCCCACCTGTGCTGGCTTGGAACGCCACGTCATCAGCTAAACAGCTGAAATTGACCGAATCATAACGGATTGACCTATTGGACGAGAAATGATAGTGTGTGGGTGTTTTTGATGAAAGTGAAAGTCGAGGGGCTGAATCGAAGCCCAATTATGTAATCATTTCCATTAAAGAACAATGGTAATGGAGCAAACAATGCAAAAACGAAAGTGGAGCCTCAGAATAAATTAAATAAGCAAACTCTGAGGAGGTACATTTCTATCATTGAACCATAAACCCTATCATTGACAATGATCAGCGATTATCATCACCTCACTTCCATTGTTATATGTCACAAAAAAACTAACTTTTATTTAATTTGCAAAGTAAAATCACATTATGGCATTTCTAATATAGAAACCAACGGGAACTTGCTAGTCAAGTATGTCAAGCTGCCAAACCATAACACACAGGAATATTCATTCCTTGCACTAATTAGGACTATGAAAATTGGTGCCTTTACACTTGTGACATTAAAAAGTTTACAGTTTCCGTAGGAGGCAAAAGAAACATTACCTAAGTTCTTGGGGTCGTAACAGAGGAGCCTTTGAATCAGTGATCTTGTAAAGTTTATCATGAGCATTGTGAACATGCCTGAGTGGAGAAGTCAGCATCAGTCCATGAGTTGATCTTGAAGCAAGTTTCCAGTGAAGCCTCTGCAATATTTGATATTTATTTGTTAATTAAAAGTTAATGGCAAGTGAAGACAATTATAGCTCATGAAAATACATAAAATGCTTTGTCATGATGTGATTTTAGAACTTACAACAAGATTGGCCAAAGCAATCCCAATAATTTCTTGGTTTGTAGCTATCTCAAGCCCTGACAGTGAGTTTCTTGTTAAATCCGATGCCTTTGATCTAGGGTCTTCAACACACCTTCCATTGACAATTGCAAACAGACTGTGTCCTGAAGTTACCTTGAACAGCTCCTAGACAAAAACAAGAACAATGATAGGCTATCAATTTCTAAGTTCAACCAAATGTACATGACTTCAGGTAAGGATACATGATAATGAATAGCAGAAAGTAGATATTATGAATTTTTGATGCATCAGCAAACAAAAACTATGCATCATAAGCTACTGACTACCAAACTAAATCATTTGAAAGAACCCATGAGAAAGTACAAAGTGACAATAATAACAAACTTCTGGATATCCTATTTGCGGCCAGATCAAAAATTCTTCCCCAACTCGAGATCCCACTATGGTCAGACTAGGTCTACGGCAAACCTCAATGTATATAATGCTAAGCATAATTGCTGTCAATAAGGAAACACATATTCAGCCATCATGCTACATCAATATATCCAAAGAATCATATCACAGATGAATTTTTCAAAAGCCTTAAACACGAAGATCAGCAAGAAATATGCCTTTAATCAGTGACTAAATATGTATAAAGGAAGCAAGGGTCAAACTTCACCAACTCCACCCAAGTACAATTAAGATCACTGCATTCAGCACCAGTAGACGTAGGTGATGGGTAGTATATAGTCTGCAAAGTTTAACAGAACATAAACAGTAGTCATACATCACTATTAACAAAAACAAAACAACAATCCTATTTACCATTTAGTTAATAAACTTTAACTCATCAACTTTGTTTCCCATTTTGCTAACAGAGAAAGCAAATTTCATCTAGCTAGTTAATGCACATCGACCTTTCTTTTCCATTTTGCTAACAGAAAAAGCAAATTTCATCTAGTTAATGCACATCGAACTTTCTTTTCCATTTTGCTAACAGAGAAAGCAATAATAACATGCTTTGACTCACATCAACTTTCCTTTCCATTTTGCTAACAGAGAAAGCAATACAAACATGCTTTAACTTATTTGTATTTATTAACGCATATGCATTTATCAAAACTCAGTTCACATTCTAAACAACTCAATTTCTCACAACAAGCTATTGGAAATAAAAGCAACTCAGTTTCTCACCTAATTGGACTGTTAACAACCAAACATCTGCTCACAACAAATGAAGGAACCAAACAACTGCTCACTGTTGGAGAGGAAAGATCCCACATTGGAGAGGTGACAAATAAAATATAACTTATAAGTGGGTGGATCTCACCCAATTTTACCGAGGCATTTTGTGATTAAAACCCAACACCTATCGGGTGGTTAAGTTGGGACAACATCAGTACAATGGTAGGCCACAGGCTACGCTTGTCGCTGTATAACATGGTATCAGATCGGGTCCTTCTCCAATTGCGTCTCCACGTAGGCACGTATCATGAACCCAAATTGGGGTATTGCCATCGAAATTTCCAAGTGTCCAATGTGGGCCTTGGATTGTATTGACCAAGTCTCCGATATAAGACTTGTGTCCCAATTTCGAATGTAGAAAATAATATTTCAATTCAGGGTTAATTCGATGATTCTATTCATCCCACATTGAGGGTATATATACAAGTATAAAGGTGTAGTCTAACTCTAATAGGAAACATCCATAATTACAGGATATCTTAATTAAATAAAATCCTAATTACATACAGATTTACAGCGATTCTACACTCCCCCTCAAGTTGGTGCATAGATGTCTATCATGCCTAACTTGTCTACGGAGCTGTCAAATACCTTTCTAGACACTCCTTTAGTAAGAACATCAGCTAATTGCTCATATGAGTTTACAAATGGAAAGCGAATAACCTTTCTGTCAAGATTTTCTTTAATAAAATGACGGTCAACCTCTACATGCTTTGTTCTATCATGCTGAACTGGATTATGTGCAATCTTAATAGCAGCTGTATTATCACAATGCAAATCCATAGGCCTTTTAAGCTTGTAACCCAGGTCTTTCAAGACATTACGAATCCATAACATTTCACAGACTCCCTGTGCCATACCTAGGAACTCAGCTTCTGCACTTGATCTGGCAACAACTTTCTGCTTTTTGCTACGCCAAGTGACAAGGTTCCCTCCAACAAAAGTGAAGTACCCAGATGTCGAACGTCTGTCAGTTTTATCACCAGCCCAATCTGCATCTGTGTATCCAACAACTTCCAATTTATCTTTTTTTCTGAAATAGTAACCCTTTACCTGGTGCCATCTTCAAGTACCTCAAAATATGAAAGACTGCATCCATGCTCTTCACTAGGACAATGTATAAATTGACTAACAACACTCACATCATAAGCAATATCAGGTCTAGTATGTGAAAGATAAATCAACATTCCTACAAGACGTTGATACCTTCCTTTATCAGTTGGAACTTGATCAGGATAGATAGCAAGTCCGTGATTCATCTCAATGGGTGTCTCAATGGGTCTGCAGTCCAGCATCCCTGTTTCAGCAAGTAAATCAAGAACATATTTCCTCTGTGAAAGTGAAATCCCCTTCTTAGACCTTGCAACTTCAATACCCAAAAAATACTTCAGTTGTCCCAGATCCTTCATTTCAAACTCCTTTGACAAATACTTTTGCAATTCATTTATCTCTTTCGGATCATCCCCTGTAACAATCATGTCATCAACATACACAATAAGAGCTGTAATCTTACCGTTCTTGCGCTTGATGAATAAGGTATGGTCAGAATTGCTCTGTCTGTATCCAAAGACTTTCATGGACTTTGAAAATCTTCCAAACCAAGCTCTTGGAGACTGCTTCAAGCCATACAACGACTTCTTCAATTTACACACTTTGCCAACGTCACTTGGGTAATTCTTAACACCTGGGGGCACATCCATGTACACTTCTTCCTCCAAATTCCCATTAAAAAACGCATTCTTCACATCAAATTGGTGCAAGGGCCAATCTTGGTTTGCTGCAAGTGAGATTAGAATCCGGACTGTATTAATCTTTGCCACAGGTGCAAAAGTCTCCTCATAATCAATCCCATAGCGTTGTGTATATCCTTTGGCAACCAACCTCGCCTTGTATCTATTAATAGTTCCATCCGCTTTAAGCTTCATAGTAAATACCCAACGACATCTTACAGTCTTCTTTCCAACCGACATAGGTACTAGTTCCCATGTTGCATTCTTTTGAAGAGCTCCCAATTCTTCATTCATCGCCTTTGTCCATTTTGGATCCGTCAATGCATCCTGCACGTTACTAGGAATAGATACAGTAGACAATTGATCAACAACAAGTGCATGTGACCCAGAAATCTATGGTTAGACATAAAATTAGCTATAGGGTATTTAGCTTTGGCTTTGATATCTGGTTCATATTGTTTCTTAGGAATTCCCTTGGTAACCCTTTGTGATTTCCTAGGTTCGACACTTTCTAACCCAGAAGATTCATTAAAGTTTAGGGGTACCTGAGGAGGATCATTCTGACCGAGATCTTCAGTTGGTGATGCAGAAGGGGGAATATCTTGTGTGTGAGCTTCAAATACGTCTTGATTTTGATTCAAACTATCCAGAAAAGTCGTTTCTTCTGTCTCGGAATTCACAACACTCTGTTCGGCAGTTAAATTTTCTGTTTCAGAATTCACAACACTCTGTTCGGTAGTCACATTTTCTGTTTCGGAATTCGCAACACTTCATTCGGCAGTCGCATTTTCTGTTTCGGAATTCTCAACACTTCGTTCGGCAGTCTCATTGTCTGTTTCAGAATTCACAATGCTCTGTTCGACAACTGCATTTTCTGTTTCCGAATTTCTACCTTCAAATCTATCCTCCAAATTTTCCAAGTCTTCAAAGACATCAAAATCAATAATAGAACGAGGATTCCCTTCACAACCTCTCTCCCCCTGAAGGGAAGACTGAGAAGCTCCCCCTGAGTAATAAGGCTCGGATTCACGAAAAGCAACATCAAGGGAGACATGTATAGTACCAGTAAGAGGATCAAAACATCGATAACCCTTTTGGAAGTCTGCATAACCAACAAAGATACTTACGGGCACGGGGATCAAGCTTGCTGCGTTGAGGCTTGGGAATATGAACATAGGCTGTGCAGCCAAACACCCGAGGCTCCAAATTAGGCATAGAAGGGATGGTCAAAAGTGCATGAAGCTTCTGATGAGGATTCTGAAACTCAATCACCCGTGAAGGAGTACGGTTGATAAAATATGTTGCTGATTTTACTGCTTCTCCCCAATAGGACCGAGGTACATTCATGCCAAACAAGGAAGCACGAACAACTTCCATCAACTGCCTGTTCTTCCGTTCTGCTAAACCATTCTGTTGAGGAGTATAAGAATTGGAGGTTTGATGACGAATTCCATGTGACTGACAAAACTCAATCATAGGGCCATTCACAAACTCTCCACCATTGTCAGACTGAAACACTCTGATGGATTGTTGATACTGAGTTGCCACAATTTTGTGAAATTCTGTAAACATGCCAAATACATCACTCTTATTCTTCTGTAATGACACCCATGTCATGCGAGTGCAATCATCAATAAACGTTACAAAATACCGAGCTCCAGAAAGAGAAGGAATTTTCGCAGGGCCCCAGACATCATAGTGAATCTTCATAAAAGGAACGGGACTTTTATTAAGACTTGGTGAATATGGAATACGGTGACTCTTGGCCAGTTCACAAATGTCACAGTGGAAATCCAACTCACTAACAACTGAAAACAAATGAGGTTGCAGCTTCTTAAGATAACGAAAGGATAGATGACCTAAACGGCGATGCCATAACCATACAGCTTCCTTTACATTCTCTACCCCGTTGATCTGATTAGCTTGTCCCAAAAGATGGTTCTGCTTCTTTCCAGTCTCTGTCAAATCCAAATAGTATAATTTCCCCCTTCTAACACCATAACCAAGAATCCGTCTAGTTAGAATGTCCTGAAACACACAGAAAGACGGATAGAAGGTCACAATACATGCAAGAGCTAAAATAATTTGACCAACAGACAGGAGATTATAAGCTAGTGATGGACCAACTAAGACATATTCAATGGTTGATAGAGCAATAGAACCTTCTCTGGTGACCGGAGTTTGAGTACCATCAGCAGTAGAGACAATGTTTTGAGGGGAACGTCTAAGGTTTTTCACAAGACTTGGGTCATTGGTCATATGGTCAGATGCATCTGTATCAATTATCCATGTACTATTAAAAGTAACCTTACCCTTCATACATGACAGTGCTACATTAGCGGAGGCATGGTCTAGGTAAACGTCCTCTGTAGTAGCAACAGCAGCCTTGCCCAGATTCTTTCGAAGGTTTCTTGGAGAAGTCCCACCAATCACTTCATAGCACTGCTCCTTGCTATGACCTAAATACCCACAGATAATGCACCGTTTGTTTGCATATGGATTTGGTTTACCTAGAGGACGGCGTGGAGAAGGTCCTGAGAAGCTTGGAGGAGGACCCTGTTTGCGTTGAGCCATAACAGAAAATCCGGTAGTCACCAAATGCCCCATAGCCTGTTTCTCTGATTGCATCATTGAGGAATTCATGATTTTCGCAGGATTGGATTTTCAAGGGTTTCAAGATGGATATGAATGTTTTGGGAAAAAAAAAAATAATTCTTTTTCCGAAAAAAGGTAGGGTGATGGTGGTTTGAAATTCAGGATGGTTTGATCTCAACGGTGGTGGTACGCAGCGGTTTGTGGTGTTCTTCGGGATTCAGGATTCAAAGGACGCAGCGCAAGTTCAAAAGATTGAACCTAGCTCTGATACCAAGTAGAAAATAATACTTCAATTCAGGGTTGATTTAATGATTCTATTCATCCCACAATGAGGGTATATATACAAGTACAAAGGAGTAGTCTAACTCTAATAGGAAACAATCTTTCCATAATTACAGGATATCCTAATTAAATAAATCCTAATTACATACAGATTTACAGCGATTCTACACTCACAAACCTCGACATCTTCTTCTTCTTCTTCTTCGCTTCTCTTGTAGAGCAGTAATCTGCAGATTCATCAATTCTTCGTCTGATAATGAATTGACAAGATCCCAAAATTCCTCATTTGCAGCATCTGAAGATGAATCTGAAATTTTTTGATCCATGTTCCTAATATTCAAGAAGAAAAAAGAAACTTGAAGAGAGGAAGCTTGAAGTTTTGGGTGAGAGAAGAGGAAGCTTGAAGTTCTGGGTAAGAGGAGAGGAAGAAAGACGTGAAAGGGAAAGAGATCGAGAGAGATAGAGAGAGAGAGAGAAACAATAATAAATAAATAAAGACAGAAAGTGAAGAAGCTGTCAAATTTGGTTGGTCAAAACATTTAGTTCATCTGGCAAAAGACCCATCTGTTGGAGATGGTCTAAGAGCAAGTCTACCCGTAGTCAAGAAAAGTCAAGGTCGAAAAGTCAAGGCGTCGACCAGTCAAGTAACTGTTTACTGCCACTGGACATGCGTTTCCACCCGTTGTTTTTCTTGACCAGTCAAGACTGTTCATTTTTCACTGTTCATCAATTTTTTCTTACATAAATGAAAAAGAGGTAATTACCACTAACTACAATTTGCTACATTTCCTTCCCATGCACAGGGGCCAAAGACATGGTTTCCTTGCGGTCATTTACAGCTAGCTACAGTAATTGTCTATTTGCACTAAAGACATAAAAGGATAGTTAAATTTCATGGAATTACGAATATTGCCACTCACCATATCTCTATACATCAGCTCTCTCTCTCTCTCTCTCTCACAAATCCATTTCTCCCTAAAATCGAAACCTCCATTGTAGCTAGGATCTAGCGGCGAAGCAATAGATCTAGGATTCGGTGGAGCCGATCAACAACGAAAAGGACGAGGAAGAGCTTGAGGCAGTCGCTCGCTCTGCCGACGAAGACACCGTTGAGGACAACTCCAGCCGATCCGATGACGAGGCCGTGCCAACTGAGAACAACAACGACTTTGAAGAAGAGGTATATTTTTGATTAGGAGAGAATTTGGTTTGTTTTGGTTGGATCTGAGCTTTAGGTGTTGGCATTTGTGTGCCCTAGAATTGTTTTCTTTTGTAATTCGTGGAGTTTGTTGCATTGGGGAGTCATGGCTTCGGGATTGATTAGGTTTGCATGTGTGATAGCGAGGGAGATAGAACAATGCCAAGACTTGGGGGTTCTTTGACTAATTTTTTCTGCATGTTCCGTTTTCAGAAGCTAGAACTAAGCAGAGGAGAAGAAAAGCTTGTTATGGACTTTTGCTATCTTTTTTATTGCTTTTAATTCGAGAAATGCAGCTGTCTAGTCTCTTAGTGTAATTGTTGTTTTTGTCTCTTGTTTTTTGCTCCTTTTTTTAGGCCCAGCTTTCTTGCTGCATTATTTTTCTCAATAATATTTTTTTCCTATAGAAAAGGTCAGGGCTGTATTTTTGGGTTTGTTTTGTTTTAATAGTTCTACAAGAAATTCATCTTAACATTTGGTATTGTTAAATTTATTTGCGCTGTTTAATTGTTTGAGGTTTCTTGTTGTAATCGCCAAAGCATTTGGGGCACACTTTGTCATCCCTTATCCTCTGTGTTGTCGGTTGACTTGCAGGATGGAGCTAATGAAAGCAATGCTAAAGTGAGCAAATGCAAGAAGGTCAGGCTAGTATACTACTGGGGGTCAATATACTACTGAGGGTCAGTACTCCAAGAAATCCTGCTGGAGAAACTTCTTCACCATGAGAAGAGGTGAAATTCAAAGCAACTTGTATGTGAAAGCAGCAAAGCTAGAGATAAATGATATAGTGTTCAAGTTTCATATTGTAATATGTATAAATAGTTTTTGGAATTATTAAATAAATGTGTTGTTTCTAAGAAAAACAAAGACGAAATATATAAATATTATTTTTTTCATAATGCTACTGACATTCAGCAGTGTTAATTCACATTATCAAACCCACAAGGGCAGATTCATAATTTACTTGTCAATAGAAATAATTTAAAAAGGAAAGGAATCTGACAGCAAGGTATAATACCTTGCACATGGGCCCTACACACTAGCTCATGGGAATTTAAAAAAACAAGCCTGCTGATGGTAATTTATGAAAAAAAAAAGTAGGTAGTGATAATATGCTAAATGAAAAACTAGGAATAAGTACAATACAACGTTATTTAGTTGTTGTACGAGAAATTTGGTTTCTAATCGATTTTTATTTTCGATACAAACGTTATTTAGAGGGTCGTGAAATTTGGGAAAACTTCCTTCATGAAAGTTGTAGAGCTCATCGATACGATCTCGTGCATATACCGAACGCAATATTCGGAGTTCGTATGAATTTATTATGAATTTTTGAAATTTAGAAATTTTCTATAAATAGCAAAAAAAAAATCCCTTTTGTTTCAAAGGACGAAATTTTTTATTTTTTTCATTCCCCCCCTCGGTTCTCTCTCTGTCTCGTGCGCTCCCCTAGACCCTGCTCATCCGACCCGACCCAGATTTTTCTCCCTCCTCCGGCGTCTTCCGGCCACTGTCCTGGCACCCCCAAGGTCGCCTCGCCTCACCCATCCGCTGCCTCCAGGCCGAGATCGAAGCAACCCCAGGTGGAGCAAATCAGACCTAATCCGATCATCGTCCTTCGTCGCGTCTCTCTCTCTCCACACAACACGCTGACGTCAGCCACGATAGGTACCTGCCGAGCTGGCAGTTGGCGAGCCTGGTCAGGAAATATGTCAAGGCTTTGCCTTTTTTCTTGGCCTCGGTCAAGGAAAGCCAAACCTTGGCTGGGCAATATTGGGCCAGTGGAGGGATGATTTTCCCCTTGCCCGATCAACACATCATCAATCCTTGCTGGTGCCCAGTCAAAACTACACCGGTGAACTTGCTCTAATGAGTCACCTGCAAGGCAGTATTCATCATATATATGGCACAGTTTGCATTTCGGAATGGATTGGTTGATCATCTTTTTCCAATAAAGTTCAGCCTAAATTAAGGAAAGTGATTTTCGCTCTCATTTCCTTTCTCCTTCTCCGAGTAGTCCACAGTTCACACACATTACTTTCTTTTTCTCTCTTCAATTTATTGACACACTTTAATGTATATATCTCTTGCACTAATCAAATTTTATGCTTCTCTCTGCTTTTGAACATTTGACTACCAAATTAAGTAAGTATCATCTTGTCCAGAACTAATTGATCTAATGCCATTAGTTTAATTTTCTCTCTCTTTTTTCTTTCTTTATTACATATTAATCTTCTCTTGGTATGTAATAAAGAAAAGTAAATATCACATTCAAACTTCAACCAAAAGAAAAAAGGGTAAAAAAGAAAAACATTGCAATGTTGTTTTCATAAAAGATTATTATATTGCTAATAAAATTGCATAGTGTCCTCTAATTTGTGTCACATATTCATCGATGACTAACGATTATATTGTAGAAAATTTTAAAAAATATATTTAAATAAAGATGCACCAAAAAGACTCGTTTGTTTCAAGACTTAAGGCTCAAAATTGAAATTTGGGACCATGCTACATTTTCCACTTTCGATAATTACAGGAATGAAAATTGATTTTTAGTGCAAGGAAAATAGGGAGTCCACTCCTCGACGTCTCATGAAAATAGCAAATGAAGTTTATTTAAAAACCACTCCGCGAACCAAGTCAAGTTGCGAACTGTATGCATGTGCGGTCTTGTCAAATTAAAGTATTTACCAACGCGTTGATCGAGGGGGGTTTAAAGATATGAACACTCTTTGTACCAAAAAAAGATATGAACACTCTTTGTACCAAAAAAAAAGATATGAACACTCTTTGTTGCACATGAAGTCGGCCACGTCCAAGTCTTCAGAAGACTTGAAAAGAAATTGTGTCCATGTCCTCAAAGGAGAATAAGTATGGGCAATAATTGGAGAGCAATGGCTCTACTCCTACTTGCTTAAGCACCGATATTTGGTCTGCGATCCAAAACGGCTTGGCTATCTAACTCTCCTCAAAATGGTTGTCAATCACTCCGGTGACATGACATCAATCCGGTCAGGAAAACTTCGATTCCTTCTTGCACCAAGACTGTATCTCTTGATCTTTCTCTTCTGTCCTTCTGCAACTCCATTAAGCTTTAATTTCCCGAGCTTTAAGCAAGAAGATATTGTCAATATAACTCGAGAAGGAAGCGCTTATATTGACAACGAATTTCTCTACCTCACCAGAAGCGCACAAGACCAGCGACCGGGTGGAATTGGTCGAGCCAGGTACTACCAGCCCTTCCTGATCCGACAAAATACCACCGGAAAACTCGCCGATTTCACCACAAATTTTACATTCTCCATTTATGCGCCAAATGATGCCAATTTAACATGGGGTGCCGGTGATGGACTAGCCTTCTTCTTAGCGCCAAACGGGTCCCAACTCAACAGCTCAGTAGGCCATGCTCTCGGCCTCCCCTTCTATCGTCAGTACCCATTTGTGGCGGTGGAATTTGATATCTACAAGAACTACGAAGTCATCCCCAACACAAATGAAACCGTCGACGACCCATCCGAACCCGGAGATCATGTGGGTATCGACGTCAACACTGTCAAGTCGTTGACTACCAGGCCTTGGAATGGTAGTATTATCGATGGACAAAACAATGATGTCCGGATCAGTTACAATTCTAGCACAAAAAATCTTAGCGTTGCCTTCACAACTTTTTTGATGAATGGTACCAAAAAGATGAGCTATTTTTCTTACACAGTTGATCTGAAGAATGTCTTACCGGATTGGGTCATTGTTGGGTTCTCGGCTTCAACAGGTGAAGCTTCTGCTATATTTAGGATCGTTTCGTGGAATTTTACTTCAACTCCTCTGGTTGATGATGAGAATGCCAGGGACAACACTCCGGTAAGTGCACCTTCTGCTCCTGCGCCTAGCCCTAAGGCTAGTTCTGATCCCAACTCCGGCAATAAAGGACTAGTTCTTGGGTTGGGGGTTGGTGCAAGTATTATTCTAGTTGGTGGGTTGGCTTTGGTCTGCTTTATCTTTTGGAAGAAGAAAGAAACGACGGACAGTGATGAAGATCCTATCGTTGGTGATGCCACTGACGATGAATTTGAACAAGGGACTGGTCCCAGAAAGTTTTTGTACAGCGATTTAGTCCAGGCAACCGGTAACTTTCAAGAGGAAGAAAAGCTTGGCCAGGGAGGATTTGGTGGGGTTTATAAGGGATTCATAAAGGACTGGAACTCATATGTAGCTGTCAAGAGGATATCCAAAGAATCTAAACAAGGAGTGAAGGAGTACGCAACAGAAGTAAGGATCATAAGTCGACTTAGGCATCGGAATCTGGTGCAACTTTTTGGTTGGTGCCACAAGAAAAAAGAACTCCTGCTTGTTTACGAGTTCATGCCCAACGGCAGTTTAGATTCACATTTGTTCAAACAAAGAAGTTTGTTAACTTGGGAGGCCAGGTACAAAATAGCTAAAGGCTTGGCATCGGGGTTGCTTTATCTACACGAAGAATGGGAACAATGCGTTTTGCACAGAGACATCAAATCTAGCAATATCATGTTAGATTCCAATTTCAACGCAAAACTTGGGGATTTTGGGTTAGCTCGGCTTGTGGATCATGGCAAACAATCACGAACAACGGTTTTGGCTGGAACAATGGGCTACATGGCTCCTGAATGTGTTTCTACTGGAAAAGCTAGTAAGGAAACAGATGTCTATAGTTTTGGAATCGTTGCTTTGGAGATAGCATGTGGGAGAAAACCGATAGATGTCAATATGGAAAGAGATCAAATCAATATTGTAGAATGGGTTTGGAAGCTATATGGAGAAGGGAGAGTCATTGAAACAGCCGATCCAAAACTCTGCGGTGATTTTGATGAGAAACAAGTAGAGTGTTTAATCATTGTTGGGTTGTGGTGTGCTCACCCAGACTACGTGATGAGGCCTTCGATACAACAAGCGATTCAAGTACTTAACTTCGAAGTTCCGTTGCCAATTCTTCCATCGAAATTTCCTGTGGCGACCTATTTTGCTCCTGCAGTATCGTTCTCCGAGTTTTCCGACAACAATACTGGTTCAAGTAGAGGTCAAAGCGAGCCTTCTACCAATGGTTAATAGCACATATTCCTCACAGTTCACTACATCTTCTACAACACTCTTAAATATCGACATCCTTTCAGGAAGAGCTGCTGGTGTAAGTGTGTTGTAATTTTTCTGTTTCATTTTAGTTTTGTGTAAATAAATCCACTCGGTGGTGTTTTATTTTGTACTTGCAGTTGCTATAGATTATTAAGTATAACAGAGCGTGAATATGTGCGTGTTTAGATTAACAATTAGTTTAATTAAAAAAAGAGTTACAATTTGAGCTATTCCAAGGAGGTAATTGCAAATGTACAAATCAGAAGCTACTTACAACTCATATGCAGGACTGTATACCAGTATACGTATAATTGGTGACTATAAATGGAAGACCTGTGTGGTGAAAAACTAAATCAAAAATCAAATCAAATTTGAAGCTAAATCTTGAAATAAAAAAAATTTAACTTTGAAAGCCAAAGTTTAGATCTTCCTCCCTCCACATGTGGTAATATACTGAGTTTGGAAAGTCATATGGCCCCAGTCCAGACCTAAACGCGTTGGTTGAGGGAGATCGAAGCCTAGAAAAGAAGAAGAGGGTTTATGGGAGAAATGAAGAAGAAGAAGAAGACTCGAGGGAGACTTGGTTGCAGCTTATGAAGAAAAGTAGAACCACGGAAAAAGTTGTGTGGGGGTGTCGGGGCGGTTGAGAAAAGTTGTTAGAACCAATAAAACGTTGTTAAAGAAAATTATAGGGTTTAGGTAACTCCTAGAATAAAATAGGGTCAATAACATTTAGGATCATTTTTGAATGTTTCACCAACTTTCTTTTTTCTCATAATATTATTAAAGTAAAACTTGTCTTAAATTTTAGATATCAAAGATCAATATATTTATGAAAATACCACTAGACTAAAAATTAGGCTCTTGACCCCAACATATGCTCATTTATTCCACTAAAAAATTTTTGTGCTCACTTATCCCATTTAAATATAAAAAGACAAGTTTGACCTCCCCAAATAATTAAAAAAGTCATTAAAGACTTCGCTGGACTCCGATCACCATTCGCTGGAATCCGTTCACCGGTCACCGGCCGGAAGATGCTGGAGGTCTCCAAAGAAGTCGTTGGAGATCTTAGATCTTATAGGTCACCGAAAAAGTCGCTGGAGACTTTTATCACTCCCCAATAAAACCCAATAATTTTTATTAGGGCGCAATAAAAGTTTATTGGGTTTTATTGGAGGGCAATAAAATTTTATTAGATATTATTGGGGGGCAATAAAACCAGACGCTGGACTCAGATCACCGGTCACTGAAGTTCTTCAAAGAGGTCTTCGGAGATCTTATAGGTCGTCGGAGACTTTTATTACCTCCTCCCTATTACTTTTATTGGGGGACAGTAAAAGTTTATGAGGTATTATTGGGGGGCAATAAAACCGGACTCTGATCACCTGTCACTAGTCGTTAGAGGTCCTCAAAAAGGTCATCGGAGACTTTTATTACCCCCAATAAAACCCAATAAAATAATTTTTTATTGGGAGGCAATTATTGGGTTTTATTAGGGGCAATAAAAGTTTATTGAGTATTTATTCGGGGGGCAATAAAACCGGACGCCGGACTTCGGTCAACAATCCGAAGGTTGCCGGAGGTCCCCAAAGAGGTTGCATGAGACTTTTATTACCCCCAATAAAACACAATAAATTTTTTTTTTTGTGGGGGGGGGGGGGGGGAATAAAGTTCATTGGGTATTATTAGGGGGCAATAAAATCGGACGCCGAACTCATATCTTCGATCATTGGAGTCCGGCGAAGTTTCGAATGATTTCTCTCTCTCTAAGTGACAAAGAGAGAGAGGGCAAAATTGTCCCAAAAATAAACAAAAAACAATTAAAAAAAAACTTAATTAGGTATTAGGGCAAAAAATAGGTAATTTATTGGGACAGTGGGCAATCTCATAAGATGTTTGGATAAGTAGGGTTAGTGTAGCTCAAATTTGGGTAAATTGACATTTTTCCAGTAAAAATTCATCAATCATTCTCTATCGATCTCCTCTCCGGCGAGGTATCTAATATTAGGGTTGCGGCTCAAAACTAAGTCCTTGTTGGTTTTGGATTCTTTATTTTGTAAGGCTTTGGAAAACTTGTTCTAGTGTATCTAGGACTCTTAAATATTAGAGGTTTAGGATTAAAGATCCTATTGCGAGTCGGATTAATTGTGAGTCTATAAATAGGCATTCAAGGACATTGCTTTTTTTTTTTTTATAAGAAAAGAAAAAACAATTTAAAGAAGGAAGTCTCTTGGGCAACCAAAGTTTACAACGTCAAAAATTAAGGCTCTAGAAGCCTCACTTGGGACCCTATCACTCCAAGACATAGGAGAAGCAGCATTATGTCCTAAATTTGCAATAGCATCAGCTACAAAGTTTGCTTCCCTATAGATATGCTTAAAGGTAATTTGAGAAAATGAAGTTGCAATGGTTCTAATGTCTTCAATCAATTTGAGTAGCCTCCACGGTGGAATCACCCTTCCTGTAACTGCATCAATAACCAGCTTTGAGTCTCCTTCAACTTCAACTCTTGTAAAACCTTTGTCTTTGGCTGCAATTAGACTATCCCTGAGTGCAGTAGCTTCTGCAACAGGAGTAGAAGAATTGCCAACACACTTGGTTGCAGCAATAACTGGTCTTCCATTATGGTCTCTGATAACGAAACTAGTAGCAGCTGAATCTCTTCTAACTGAGCCATCAAAATTGATTTTAACAAAAGAACTAGGAGGAGCAGACCACTTAATTGTGGTTGAAAGGTTTGAAGTTTTTTCTCCACTAGTACTAGTGTTAAGATCTGCAAAGCTTTTCATTATTGCTTCAACTGATATAACAATTGACATAGGATTGACAGAAGTTGTTCTGAAAATAACATCATTTCTAGTCTTCCAAACCTGCCAGCATAAAGTAATAATCTTTGCAAACAGGTCAGCATTGTAAAGTTGTAGTAAAAAAAGTTCCTCAAAAACTTTGAGATATCCTTCCTACCAGTCTACTGGGGTGTTAATGTTTTCCAACCTCCACACTTCCTTAGTGAATTCGCAATAGCCAAACAAATGATCAGCAGTCTCATTATCTTTACTACAGAGAAGACACGAGTTATCATTAATAATGCCAAACCTAGAAAGTCTGTCCCTCGTTTTGAGTCTTCCTCTAAGCAACAGCCAGCCAAAGATTTTAATTTTTGGTTGAACAAGCTTCCTGAGCTTATAAATCAACTTAGACTAGCTATGCTTACGAAGATGATCATATTGCAACCACGTAGCAGATTTAATAGAAAATCTACCATTTGAGGAGGGACCCCAAATATATTCATCTTCCTGTTCACATACAGGTAAAGGAATGCTAAGAATTTGCTTCGCAATATTAGGGTCTAGAACATAAGCAAGCTTTGCCTTGTCCCATTTACCATTAATAATATACTCAACCACTGATTATTCTAGGTAAGGTTGGGATCGGCTCGGTACGGGTCGGTAAAGAAGGAATACCGAAGCTGAAACAGATTTTTTGAGTTGGTTTGGTAAGGCTCTGTACTCGTTAAATTGCCTATCAAAACCGAACCGTCCCTAAACCGATCGGTTCGGTACCATTCAGTATAGTTCGGTGCACCAGCTCTGCTTTCAAAATTCTGTGAGGTTTCAACTTTCAAAGCAATGCACAACTGACCAAAGCAATGCATACCTACTTCATCATGATAGAAAGTAAAGATGTATACACTCATAATTCACAGAGGCATAAAGACATAAGGTCATAAACTATTAACAATGACTAGCTTTGAGTCTTTGACAGATAAAGGCAAAAGACATTTGCCTAGTTGAAATCGGACCTTCAACTTCTTAAGTTCTTGAATTCAACTTCGATTTGTCTAATTTTCTCCCTCACAGCTCCTCACTCCTTCTTAATCTCCTCCTCTCTCTTTAAATATTTCTTTGTGATATTCAATTTCTTCTTTGCCGCTGCGTTATTTTGGTCTCTCGCTCAGATTGAAGAATCATGAGTTACCTATTGACGACATTGACGAAGAAGCAAGAGGAGGATTGACTGGATTCGATCATCAGATCCACCATCGACAAGGTCCTCGTCCTCCGCTTCGACCGCGCTTCTGATTCCGTCTCTCTTCTTCTCGACGACGTTCTTGCCAAATCAGCCCTTGATCCAAGTTTGCAATCGTGGCACTCGTCTAGTTGTCTTCAATTTGGCTGCTGGAGAATCAATGGAAATGGAATCGTGGTGGAGGCTGCAACGAACGAAGGAGGCATTTTTTAAGATTGAGTTGTCAAATGACCTAATCAAATGACGCGAGCTGCAGTTCTGCATCGATCTGTAGCAATCTAACGGGCCGGGTCGGTAACTTAACGGTATGAAAAAAGTCCAATCCAATCCTGACCCAAGCCCAATATATTCGGTACGGTTTCGGTTCAGCACTCCAAAAAAAATAAAATAAACTGAGCCGATCAGTATCGGTATCTGTTTGGTCGAAATTTCGGTTACAGATTCCCAGCCCTACTTCTAGGTTAATCATATTCCTTCTATCATCAGGAATGAGATCTAGTAAATGACAATCAAAGGCCCAATTAAAAGTCCAAAATTTAATATCCTTACCATTACCTATAATCCACCTCATTCCTTTCATGATCAGGTCTCTTGCATCTAAGACACCATTCCAAGCAATAGAGTTCTTCTGTTTCTTCTTGGCGTGGGAAAAAAAAAAAAAACGTTTCTTAGATACTTTCTTCTCATAATTTGTGACCACCAGTTATCCTTATCATTAATTATTTTCCAAGCTAGTTTAGCTATAGCTGCATTATTAAAATCAGCTGAAGGTCTAATGCCCAAGCCACCTGTTGACTTGGGCTGGCACACCTCCTCCCAAGAAACACGAGCACATTTCATGTCTGAGTTTGGATATTGCTTTGGTGTGTGCTTTCCAAGATTATAGAAGATGTGAGAGTTTGAAGATTCTCGCATTGTGGGTTGAAAGAGACGCATTCTGGAGAGTGTCGTTGAGACATCGTTTAGAGAGATCCGTGTGTAGATCAATTTATAGATTTTAGAAAGCTGCATGCTTTGAGAGATCGGGTGTATTTGAAAATTCTCTATTGAGAATTTAGGTTGTGAGGAGAAAAAATATTCTAGAGTGGGAAGAACTAAATGTTCTTCAAATTGTAATCTTCTTCTTATCTAGTTGATCGACTATCATTGTCACCTGAAGAAGTCGGTCAACTGTTTGACTGAACCTCGTCAAAAATTTCTTGTGTTTGCTTGCATAGTTTGTGATTACTGTCTTCATTCGATTTTGGTCTTAGGTTAGAGATTTCGGAAGGTAACATAAATTTCTTAATATCCAGCAACCTTCGGCGAGTGTCTCCAGGGACTTCCAGCAAAATCTCCGGCGACTTTCAAAGAATTCTGGTGAGATTTCCAGCGAGGTTATAAAAACTACTGTCATCAATACCAAAAGCTACTCTCACAAACAACAAAAACTACTATAATGAGATTTCCGGCGAGGTCTTCAGCAATGTCAGAAAAGCTATTGCACCAACATCAAAAGCTATTCTCACCAACAATAAAAACTATTCTTGTGAGATTTCCGTCAGCCTCCAGCGAAGTCACAAAAAACTATTGTCACCAACAACAAAAACTACTCCAGTGAGAGTTTCGTTGGCCTCCGGCGAGGTCACAAAAGCTACTGTCACAAACACTAAA
The DNA here is from genome assembly GCA_024704745.1 of Rosa lucieae. Classification (NCBI taxonomy): domain Eukaryota; kingdom Viridiplantae; phylum Streptophyta; class Magnoliopsida; order Rosales; family Rosaceae; genus Rosa; species Rosa lucieae. Next base: position 33,077,149 of record CM045496.1, on the reverse strand, counting down.
AGTTACTCTCATCAACACTAGAAAGCTACTCCCACTGACAACAAAAGCTTGTCACCAATAAAATATACTCTCACCAACACTACAAACTACTGTCACCACCAACAAAACATACTTTCACAACCAACAATAACTACTGTCACTAACAACAAAAACTATTATGACTAACACCAAAAGCTACTCTAACCAACGCCAAAAACTACTTTCACCAACACTAAAAGTTACTACTAAGCAGAATAAAAGCTACTCCCAGAGATAGAAAAAGTTATTCTCAGAGACTGACCAAGCTATGAATATGTAAATAATACAATCAAAATCAAAATGCTACTGCCATCAGGAAAAGCAAAAATATTCAATGATACAAAAAGTATACAGGGTTCAACAATGATTTAACTATGTAAAAAGTTGCTTTCATAGTTGTAAAAAGCCATTACCCGTGAGATATCAGAAATTTGGTTTCCTATTTTTGAAATAAAGATAATTTTGAGCTATTTTTATTTAAATTTCGATTCTTTTAAAACTCTTTATAGCTTTTGAAAATTATTTAAATTTTTTGTTTGTCAAACTTAATCTTTTGAGCCGTAGACTTAAACTAGACATCATTATTGGCTTGTAGGAATTTTTTGGACACCCGAGCTATTTTTTATGATTTTGGAAGTTGGTATAATCCAAGAATTATTTTAAAATATAAATTATGAGGTGGCATGACCTGGACTGTTCATTTTAATCACCGTTTGATTCAGACCATTGAGTTTGAGAATATACCAACTTGAGAAGCATCAGATCGAGACCACACCTGACCCTTCCTGACCCATTGTACATCGACGGGCGACCCAGCCTTTTCTCTGTCGTCTGGCTGACTCCTGGCGTAGTACCAGTGGCCACGGCTTCATCTTGACGTCGCCGAAATCCCTGTGGCTTTGATTTTCAAAGAAGAGCTCTGAAAAAGGTGAATCGAAGCCAAGTAGCTCTCGGTACTTACCGTGGTTCCAGCACATTTTTTGGCGACTCCGGTCACCTTCGATGGTAAGTGAGGTATGAAACATGAACTACTCTTCGCCCTTTACATTTATGTGTACATAGTTTTGATTTTAGTTCAGATTTAAGAGATTTGGTATTTTGGGGTGGCACTGGTTTTCCCCACTTCTCTAGTTGTTGCTCAGGAACGTGTAGTTTTGATCTTCATACTTGAAAGTGAATTTGGTTGAATTTGGAGAATGTGGATTTAAGGTTCATACTGTTGATATTTGTGGTGACACGAGAGAGGGTCCCACAGCGTCACGACCCCGAGCCAATGAGAAACCGACATGTCACAAATGACATCCCGATAACTCATCAACCCGAAATCGCAAGGCCTTTTGGGTTCAGACTGTTGGTTTACAAAACACTTTCTTGGACAAGTCGTTCTAGCAACCAAACAACACATTTTCAAAAGCGGAATTTGAAATGGGCTATGAGTTTTGAGCTTGCAATCGGAGCCCAATTTGGAAAACAAATCACTAAGCAACTACAAGTGCGAGATACGCGCCCCAGGGTTACGGGCCTCTCGAAGTTTTGGTAAACGAGTAGGAAATAAATAAAAAGTAAATAAACAAGTTACTTCAAAATCCGATAAAGGACCAAAACCTTCTTTTGATAAAATTAAAGAAGAATGCGCCAAGCCGGGCCATGTGCCTCCTCTGTACGCTCCTCGACCACATGCTCGAAATCTGCACATTGTTGTAGGGGTGAGCTTTCGTCCTCGCATGCCCAGTAAGAGCCGACCCAACCATGCTAGGTTTGAAAATAATAATAATAATAATCGAAAATATTTACTACATAATATTATGCACGTTTATCGAGAATACTTTTAAAAGAGGCAACCATAAACATTTATCTCTTTTATAAAACATATGCAGTATGTTTCACACAATTTGAAGCTCCGAGATACTTACCTGCCAGCTAAACTCAAACAAATCGGTGACCGACCTACTTCGTCATCCTTCAAGAACCGGCCAACTACTTTGTAGTCCTTGTAACTACAAGTAGTGAAAGTGTCCATTTCCTGGCCCTGAGTCTCCTATGACTGGTTCACTGTCTGTACTCACTCTTCCTAGACAAACATAGGAGCACGACCCCCTCCGGAGGTTCACGGTTATCGACACCGTGGGATCCCTAGGAATCTATGCGTCTAGGTCCCATTCACTTTCAGGTCACAAGTACAAACATACGAGGGGTATAGTATCTCAACATGCAAGTCTAGCCTCGGTTTTCGTAATAAGCAATTATCAGTTATGGAAACACAAATATCACGAGGCATCAACTAATGAACAACCAAAAACGTACTTGCAGGCAACATATTAATATACTAGAGCATTCCACATATAGAAAAGCCTCTAACAAGGAAGGGACAGCTCACCCTACCTGGAATTTGAAGTGCTCACCCAAACTTAGCTTTGTTTCCGACTTTCGATACTTCGTCCGGTTCCAAATGCACACGCACGAGTCCTTTAACAAAAACTATATTCGATAAGAAATTAATTCATAATCTCACATTGTTCAATTCCTTTATAAGTTACCAATTTATCTCTAACCAATAATTAATTGCAACCATTCCCGAACAATTCACTTAACGTAGTAAGCTCATTCGGGATATGGTGATCCCACTTCTTTCCATGTTAAAATTTCGGTCAACTGGTTTGACCTCACTTTATTTTGCTTTTTAACCTTAAGCAAATAAATAGCAACCACCACTCCCAAATAATCCAAATGGTGTAGCATTTAAATCATTTGGGATATGGTGACCATACTTGACACATTCACTTCATTTATTTAACACTTCTACTTTAAGGAAACAAACGATAATTACCATTCCCGATGGATTACAATTTTTTTGGGATATGGTAGCTTTAAAGTATTTCACTTGTAATTTACTTCGTTTATCGGAATCCAATATCCTAATTTCACTTAATCAAATAAAGGTTACCATTTCCACTACCAATTCTCTTAGTTTCCTTATTACCAACTTCTTAAAGAGCTCGCCAAATTAACCATTCTTTGTCCACCTTACTATCTTCCCAAAATTTATAACAAACTCATCACTTCTTTAATTAAACAAAGCCAATCCTCAAATTGAAATAAGCCACTCCACATTCGTTCATTCAAGCCAAGGTTCCAACATAACTAATAATGCACAGAACCACATAAAGATATAAGCAGCGCAAACCAAATCTTAATTTGCACTTAGTGAAACCTTAACTTCAACTAGTACAAACAGTACACGAACAAATAGATCCAAATACCCAACCCTTACCATTCTTCTTTTCAACAATTAGTTCCATGCTTCAATCGCCTTTGAGACCAAGTCGATTTCTTCATAGCCTTCAAAACTATAATAACAGTACCATATCATTGTCTTATTAACCATATAAAACCAAAGATTGTACAATTTCCGTGACAAGACAGAGTCCAAAAATCAAGGCCTTACCCATCTTCTTCAACTGTGAATCAATTAAAATGCAGATGTTTCTAGCCCCAGCTCCATGCTCTACTTTTCAAACCCAAAATGCAGAACTCCTTAAACATCAATTTCCAAATTAAACAGCAGTGGGTGAGGGATTTCTCCATCTAAACTGAGATTGAATTTTCAACTAAAGGAGGGTACGACAATTACCTAATAGGGAACGTATGAAGATCTGGCGTTCATGAGCGGCAGAGCTATGGTGGTCAATGTGCCAGCGGAGGCGCGTGTAGCGCGTGAGGCTACTCTGGTCGGAGTCGGAGGTCGGCGTCTCAGAAACAGGTGGGTAGTGAGGCGCTGATTACATCTATGGAGGTAGTTTAGCTCGATTTGGACTGGAGGTTGGGGAACGAAGGCATGCAGTGCCTCGAGCTCCGACGATGCTTGTGTGGGGTCGTGCGGCGTAGATCGGTGAAGAGGACTCCCTGGGTTTTGCTCCTCGTTGCTTGCTGAGTTAGGCAGTGGCGTCGTTGTGGCGAGGCGATGGTCAGAAATCGACGGAGGAGGAAGGCAGTGGTGTCGCAACTGTGGTGGCCGCGTATGGTGGCTGCAGGCGGTGCATGTTGAAGGTGAGGCTTGGGCTTTGGTTGGGTTTCGGTGCTGCGTTGATTGATGGAGGCGGTGTGGTGAGATGGTGGCCGGAGCTGGGGTCTCCGGTGGTGGCAGAGGGAAGGAGAAGAGAGAGATAGGTCGGGATGAGAAAGAGAGAGGCGTGGCCGAGAGAGGAGGACATAAAAATGAGAAGGCTGCTAGGGCTTCCTCTTATTTATACCTCGTGTGTAATGATAATTTTGCCCTTACGATGAATTGCGCAATACTCCCAACTGATCTCTTGCGGGTTTTCGGGGTCAATTCACTACTCGTTTTTCATCAACGACTTCTTCAATGATTCATCGACTTCGTCTAGACTCCAAAACTCGATTTCTTTAAGACTCAATATTCTAAACTTCACTACAACCTAATTAGTCTCCTTTTCCAATTTGCTTTGAAAATCTTTTGTCCCAATGAACTTTAGAAATCTTTTTAGGCCCAAAAGGAAAAACTTTTGCCCAAACTCATGTTACATGGCCCAAAATGTGATTTCAATACCAAGACAACCTCCAAATTTAATTCCTTCACTTAAATCACCTTACTAAAATCTTAGTGGCGAAAAAAAATTACCTTCGAAAATTAAATAAAATTTTCAGGGGCTCACAATATTGGTGTTCTATGGAAGCTTCATCATCTTTTTCGTATAACTTTATTTTGATTAAGCTCTAACATTTTTTTTCTTGTTCTACTTGGGGAAATGAGAGATACTAAAACATTACTACCATTTGGACTGAGAAACAAGAAGGCGCTTGCTTTGATTGGAGCGTCCTTGGGATCGATGGTCCGAGTAGATCAGAATGTTGTGCAGCGGAGAGAGGCCGAACAGAGGATCAAGGTTGTGTTCTATGTCCGTCGGGTACGTACCTGGAAGGTGTTTGAATTTTCTCCAGTGGTGAAACCGGAGTTGACCTTCATCTATGAGAAGGTTAAGGGTTTCTGTCGCGATTGTGGGCTGTTCACCCATGATGCACTTGGTTGTGATAAGCTTCTCACCAAAGAGAAAGAGGAGATGCAGACTGTTTCGTCCATGTCTGCCATGGCGGGTCTATCTTTGGTTTCGGTGGTAGCGGCTAGATCTGTCCCATCATTACCAGGACGGGTTATGGAGAAGGTAAGCAAGAATCGTAAGAGTGATACCGCTCTTGTTATTTTGGAGCCTGCTTCGGGTTCTTCAGGTGAGGGGGCAATTAGTGCTGGGAAGAGTGGCCATGTAGTGTTGCCTTTTAGTTCCAAGATGGTGGTGAGTCCCATTATCTTGGACCACACTTTGGCTAATATCAAAACTGCGAGCATCTTGCAACCTTGTATGCCACTTCCTCTTGTCCAGGGGGAGGTCAGTTCTGAGCAGCTAGCGTTGGCTTCTGGTCTAACTGTGCCTAGAAAGATTTCTGCTCTTGTGGAGTTTTCATCCATGCAAGTGGAGCCGCTAGGGAAAAAAAGAAAGGCTGTGGCGAGTTTGGACCTCTTTGGGAAGAAATATTTGGCTTTGCCGGATTCAATTGAGGTTGAGGAGAATGTTTCTTTGATTCTGCAACATAAGAATGGCAAGCTTTTGATCTCACCAAAGAAGAAGAAACTAGGGCGTCCGAAGGGAAGCAAGAATAGATTGAAAGCCTTGGACGAACAGGAAGTGAAAAAGATTCGCAAATATAAGCGTCGTGGGAAAGCTTTGGGATTTGATTCAAAGCTTGATGTTAATGAGTCTGAAATGGCTAGTGTGCATGTGGGGGAGAGTGAGGTAACTTAGCTGAAGGAGTCTATTACTGCAGAGGTTTCGGTAGAAGGTGATGAGTCACTTTCTACCAATAGTCTAGTTTAGTTTTGTTGTTTGGGTCGCAAAAACCAGTGCCTTGGTTGAATTTTTATGTCTGCTTTGAGGTTTCTTGGTTTTTGTTTGAATAATGGGGCGTGGATTTCCTAAAAGGTGGGTGGACTAGGGATTTTGGGATTTTATTCTCTTAGAATAGGGTTCTTAGGTTCTAAGAAACGATTCTTTCTGTCAACCCCATAGGGGTGTTTCATTTTTGTACTGCTTGCTAAATATTAATGAAAGGGCTGACCTATTTCCATAAAAAAAAACATTACTACCATTTTTTTAATACTCCTATTGCCCTTTCTTGGAACTTTTAAAGACACAATGATGTGGCTAGGTAAAAGAAAACTGAGAAAATAACAAAATTTTACCCTTAATTTTTTGTAGAATTTCTTCAAAGGTGGGCCCCGCAGGGCCTCTTCGGATTTCGGGTTGAAATCCGGGGCGGGTCTTGTCAGTTTGTATCAGAGTCAGGTTGTCTGATTTTGTAGACCATTTTTTATCTTGTCACCTTATATGCTTGATGTTACACAGTACCTCCCGAGTGATGGCCCGACTGCAGCGGTTCCCCATCGTTTACTCTTCTGTGCTGATGTATTCATTAAGTGTGTAAGGTGCATGTCTAGATGAGGTTCCTTTAGGTGCTATGCCTCTTGCACGCCAGCCTCCTAGGGTTTCTGTTGCGTAGCGGATGGTTCACATGTTTTACACATTTCCCTACTGATGGGAGAGTAAGACTACTCTATAATTTCGAGTTGTGCTACGAAGTATGATTCGAGGAAATGTTGTGGTTATTTCTTCCTCAGTACTAGTAAGTTTGTTGGGCAGGGTTTAAGGTGCGAGAACGGAGTTCGATTTCGTGTTTGAGTGACCGAGACTAGCGACTATTGATTTGGTTCATCTCCGAATACCTAGAATCAAAATGGTTATTTGAAGTGGGACTAACAGTAATAGTGGTTCTGACTTTCAACCGAGTTTCAGGGGAAGTATCACGTAGACGTGGTTGGTGTTGCGAGCATCATTTTTGAATGATACCATGCAATTCACAAAGGAAACCGGATTGGAAATTACTCCATTTGGACACCACGGACTGTTGACCTGACCATGACTTGTGGACATAGTTTCGTTCAAGTGAAGGAAATTGATTTTTGTGGTTCTTTGTGTTATGAATTGGTTTTCTTAAGTTTTGGATCATAGTGAGTATGGAGATGTATAAAAGTGAGTTTTTGAAGTCATTTTGTGTTTTAAGTTTAAGTAGGCGGGACGCTTAAAGTTTTGCAATGGAGTTTGATCTTGGTCGGTAAATAATGGAGAGGATTAGAACCAACTCTTTGTAAATGATATTGTACGAGAGTGTGTGTCTTCGGTTATTGATTTTAGGTGAAATGGTTTAACCCAATTTCGGGATTTGACTGTAGTGGCACTGTTAGGTATCCATAGTGGTTCAAGCGAATTACTATGTGATACGGAGTTTGATTCGATTTCTGAATCGTGAAGTCATAGGAATTGAAATGTAGTAGGTTCTTGAAGGAGCAATTGATAGATTGTATGGTTGAGATTTTATAAGAGTAGTAAGTAGAGTAACTCTAAGGACATGGGTTTTCCCAGTTGACTCAGGAAGTATTTCAGGTCAAAGTTTGATCAGAGTTCTAAGTTATATTTTGAGTCAAACCCTTATGGGTCGAACTTGGAATTTGTTTGGAAGTGTGGTGGGGCCACTGTCGGATCCTAGTATCACTGGGAGTGATACATGATGTTGGACGGGTGTCCTTCATCTTAAAACTGGTGTTGTTGTTAGGGGAGGATGAAGCGTGTAGCGAAATTTGGAAGTTGGAACCAATTAAAAGCACAAAAGGGAGTATTGAGGTTTTGAAAGGTTTCAGAAATCAAGGACATTCGGATTGTCTTATGACTGTTGCGATCATTTTTATCGCGCATGAAGGTACTATTAAATGTCATTGGATATCCATTTGGGTGAAATTGTTGAACTTGGGATCAAGAAATAGTTGTAGTGACCCCACGGGGTGTCCATAGTAATTCAAGTGGAAGTGCTAGGTGATGTGGCTATGATCTTAATTTAAAATCTTTGAGTTATGGCGAAGGTTTGGTAGCAGTTTTCCTTGCTAGACGACGATAGTCAACAAGTTTCAATTAGTCTTCTGGGAACTATTCTATGATGGATTTTTTTCAATTAGTCTTCTGGGGACTATGAAAGAATTTATTTTCTGCTTGTGGATTATGTCGTTGTTTCAATACCTCTTTTCCTTAATTCGAGAGTCGATTTTCTTCTCTGCAGTATTTGAGGTGCTTTACGCTCACGTAACACGATGCGCTTTTGCTTACTTATCGAACCATTTACAGGTTGCTTTGAACATATGGTTTTTTAGTCACGAACGGAAGTAAACCTTTCTTTTGGAATGTTTGAGTTCGGCGTGGTTGCTATGGAATCGATCAAATTATAATGCCTGGCAAGGTTTCAGTTTGAGAATTGTTCATTTCAAGTATTGAATTTCTTTTATAGTTGGTCAACTCTTGGATCAGATGTGGAGCATTTATAAGTGTTGTTGGATACATTGTCGTCCAGTAAAGGAGCTGGTAAATATAGAGTTTGGAAAAATTCCACATTGTCATATCTATAATAAAGTTGTCATGAGGTTTTGTCAGACAGTTGGTGGGAGATGTTCTACTTGGAGCTGGAGTAGAGCTAGTAGTTATAATTCTTGCTTGCACCGGATTTCTGAAGACATGGTACATGACATGGCAGTTAAGTGAGTACTAACTTGTGAGAAATATTAACAGTTTTGATTGGAGGCATTGGTAATTAGTAGATATCTTGAGACACATTTGATTTAGAAAAGTTTTCTACATTATCGTACTTATAAAAAGTTTTTGAGGGAGGTGTTTTGTGTGGCTAGAAAGGTAGCTATCAAATGAGTTTTCCTAGTCGACTTGGAACGTCATTTCAAGGCTGGACCAATGATTTTAGTCAGGTATCAGAGTAGAGAAGCCGAAGTGTAGTGGCCCTATAACCTACTTGATTATGAACTTATACGTTTGTTCGAGGTTGACATTTGTATGTTTGACAACTATGGGACCTTTATGTGAACGACCTTCGATTAGGAATTTAGGCACAAACAACTAAGGAAGGAAGTGTTGTCTTGTGGTTGCTAAGGAAGTTATTTGTTTTGGAATTGTCGATTAGCAATGACCAACTTGTGGTTATCACAATATTGATGGTGAATGGGTTGGATCTTCACTAAGCAACTTTTATGAGAAAGTTATGAATGTTATAATTTTAACAGGGTGGTTTGTGACGTCAATACCATGTGTTATCTGAGCTAACCATTGAAATGAATTTTCTTTTACACCGGAATTCATGTACTTGCGAGTTTATGGTGCTACATGGTTCAACAAGATAAGTGATTCGACTTTGGACGTTGATAATTTTGGATTATAAGCATGTTTTCATTGCTTTTGTAGTGGGGATTAGAAGAGTTTCTGTTTGTTGTTGATTTGAGGTTGCGAAAAGGAAAGCTTAATCTAAGGAAGAGTTGATAAGTTTTGAGATTGTGGTATTTTGAATTAATTGGTGTGCTTTTTTTTTTTTTTCTAATCGGCATGAAATTTCGAGGCAAAATTTTTATAAGGAGGGGAGATTATAACGTCCCGAACCTGAATTTACCTGTTTACTAGTCATCTGGACGGTAAACGACAACTATTTTCAATTTTTACTTTGTTTCGATACTTTTGTGGCCCTAAAAGTTGACTTTTTGTTTAGGTCAAAATTTGAGAAAATTTTCTTCACAAAAATTGTAGAGGACATTAAACCGAGTCTGTGCATATATGGTACGCCTAAATCGGAGTTCATATGCGAAAGTTATGGTCAAAATACTAAGTTACTGTTCATGGTAACTTTATATATATATATATATATATATATATAGAAAGCTACCAGGGTAAGTTTCCATTTCGGGAAACCTACCCCTACCTCGATTTCTCACTCCCCCCTCTTTTCCCCGCGTCGGCCTCTCTCTTTCTTCCCCTCGATTCACCACCGTCCGTCCATCAACCGGTGGGTAACCGACCATCACGTGATCGCCTCTTCCTTCTCTCAACGCTGGTGCCCTTGGATTTCGGCAATTTGGCCGAAGAACCTCGAATCGAAGCAAGGTTCCTCATGGGGGCAGTTTGAGCTTTTCCGGCTATTGAGCCATTTTCGGCCATTTCCGACCACAAATTAGGACAGTAAGAGTGCCTCAAGCCTGTGATCATTTCCCCTAAGGCCATTCACTTCAATTTGTAGTGTGGAGGTCGAATCAACGATTTCAAATTCTAGGGTTCAGACGTTTTTCTGGGTTTTCTTCACCGGCCAATTTCGAGTGCTTTAAGGGCGATGTAATGAGCTACTGCTCGACGAAGGAACTCATATACGTGATCGTCGGAATAGTACTGTGAGTGGAATTTTGTTTTTAAATAATGATGCATGCATTTAGTTCTTAAAGTAATTCTCTAGTTAATTATCATATTACATTTCGAGCATATGATTTATTTTCAGAGATTGATTTCGCTTTATCTCATATAATTGCTTTCGATAATGACTTGTTTCCGAAGTTGGTTATGACTTATAATATTATTTGACGAATTATTTATTTCCAAGGTGATTTCTGGAATTATACTTTTTAACTATATTTCTATTCGTCGATTTGAGATTTTTAAAGGATTTTCGAAATGGGATTTCGATGGAGTTATATTTTCTTATCTATTTATCGACTTTCGGTTTTGGCATTGGGAATGCCTTGTTGATGATTTTGGAATTGGTTTTGTTTCGGTATATGGAGATCATGTTTTATTATTATTTCTTTCCTATTTATTTTGAACTTGAGATTATCTCGGCGTGTGGGACACGTCGTTGGAAATTCATTTGCAAGAGATGGGGAAGCCTTATGTATTTATGGATTTATGTGGTTTTCGGATTTTCTTTTGCCATACTTTGGGTGACTATTATCATTGCTAGCATTGATGTCCGCCTTTGTGGTGAGGTGATGCGATCACCGAAGCCCGTCCGCCTTTGTGGCGCTGGTTACTATCTTTGTGACAGTAATGCTAAAGCCCAATATCCTAATTGCTACACTTAGTGGCGTGTGGGTATATAATGGGAGTACTTTAGCCTGGGAGGCTATCACCCGAGCCTGGGAGGCTCATTCGTATGCCTATCTTCTTCCCCTACTTTTATGTTATTTTGACTAGCGGGGCTAGTCCAATTTTTCCCTTAACCAGCGGGGCTAGCTTGTTTTTATGAGGTTCTCATTTTTAAAGACAAATGTTTTACAATTGTTGCATGCATCGAGTTTTTAAAGGAATAAATGTGGGAAAGTATAAAATCCTTTATCTTTTCAATTAATTATTTTTGTCCACTCACGCTAACGTTTTTATGTACTTTCCCCTGGGCCCTTCGGTTTCACATGCCCAGTGTGCAGGCGAAATTAGTTGAGGTCGGGCGTACATGGAGTTGAGGCATAGTCAACAGCATGACTTCCGCGTTTTCCTTTGAATTAGGTTTTCCTTGTTTACCCTTTTTATTAGAATTGCTCTGATTACCTGTGGGATTAATGTTATTAAGTTGAGATTTGTGTAATGTGAATTGGAAGATGTTGTGATTTGGGGAGCAGGGTGGCTCCAGGAGAATAAGGATATGTGATTTAGAAGTGTAAATTTCCTTTCTACAGGTTTTGGGTAGTTCATTTTTAGGGAAAGTTCTGCTAAACTTTTGGTAGAATTTCTTCAAAGGTGGGCCCCGCAGGGCCATTTTGGATTTCGGGGTGAAATCCGGGGCTGGTCTTGTCATGAGTTTTGTTTCAAAGTTTGTTCCCTCTCTCTTTCTCTCTCTTTCCTCCCACCCTCCCTCCCTTAATTTCAGTTGGTGAGTCAATTTTTCTCTCTCTATCTAGATTTCATCATTCTCACATACAAGTTGATAAACTGTACACATTGTGTTGCAGATTAGCTACATTGTTGCACTGTAATGTGAATCATTTGATCGATAGTGTAGATGGATAGTGGCTATAAGGAATGAGTTTTGTTTCAAAGTTTGTTCTCTCTCTCTCCTCTCACCACCCCTAGTATTATCTATTTATAACAACTCAACATTGATGTTTATATAACTAAAAATTGTACACTAGTTCAACAAGCTGTTATTGAGTAATCACCTTGTTGTAAAGAGCGTGGTGGGCGACGTAAGGGGCGACCGGGGGAGTGGTGAGGTGAAAGCGGGTAGTGGAGGAGGGATCTACTGCAATTTTGAGGAAAATAGAAAAATGGTGGAGAATGGAAGAAATTCTTGAAAAAAAAAAATACTATAATTAACAAATTAGAAAATGTTTTAGGGAATCAGAAATCAAGAGAAATTTGCTGTGTATTCTCATTGATAATAGGGGCCTCTTTATATAGAAGATTACAATGCATAGAGTTAGAATCATACAAGGAAAGATAATCTCTAGACTCTTCTAATTAAACCCTATTACCACTAGGTTAAGTAACCTAGAGTTTGGGCCAAACACAAATAGAGATATCCTTCAACACTCCCCCTTGTGTTGTCCAAACGCGGTGCTTCTCTCGTTGCCTCGTTAAAAACCTTGCCGAGTTACAAAAACCCAGTATGACAAAAATAACCTCGGTCAAAGGGGAAAAAGAGCACAACACACCCTTCACGTTTCGCGGTGAACATGTAGACATCTCCTCCTGATGTCTGCGCCTCCCCCTGATGACTACGATCATGGGAGTTCAGATAATTTCCGCAAGCCAATTCTTGCCACATGTATCTCGAACGTGGATTTGGGTAATGACTTAATAAACAAGTCTGCCTCATTGTCCTCATATCGAACCTGGTTCACTTTGATCTTGAGGAGCTTCTGTTGTTCCTGATTATAGAAGAATTTGGGCGATATATGCTTGGTGTTGTCGCCTTTGATGTAGCCTTGCTTCATTTGTTCAATGCAAGCAGCATTATCCTCATAAATGCTCGTTGGCTCATCTGTGGTAGATTTCAAACCACAATTACTTCGAACATGCGTAACTATGGATCGAAGCCATATGCATTCATGAACTGCTTCGTGAAGAGCAATAATCTCTACATGCTTCGAAGAGGTAGCGACTAAGGTCTGCTTTGTAGACCTCCAATATATCGCGGTCTTTCCCATGGTGAAAACATAGCCAGTTTGGGAACGACCTTTGTGTGGGTCATAGAGGTACCCAGCATCAGCAAAACCTTCCAAAACACTTATATCTTTTTGGGATGGGGAGAGGGAACGCAGTCCACCATGTGTGGCGTCCCTGGCACTTGATGGGTTCGAATCCATGATTTCTCTGTAGGGATATAACAAGCCCATATCGATCGTACCACTTAGGTATCGAAAGATATCTTTAACACCAGTCCAATGGCGTCGTGTTGGCACTGAACTATACCTAGATAGCAAGTTCACAGCGAATGAGATATCCGATCTTGTGCATTGTGCTAAGTACAACAATGCGCCTATTGCACTTAAGTAGGGCACTTCTGCCTCTAGCACTTCTTCGTCGTCATCTTTTGGACAAAATGGATCCTTCTTTGGATCAAGACTACGGACGATCATTGGGGTGCTTGAAGGCTTAATCTTGTCAGTGTTGAAGCGCCTAAGCATCTTTTGGGTATAAGCTGATTGATGAATCAGGATACCATCTCTAAGGTGCTCAAGTTGTAAACCGAGGCAAAACCGTGTTTTCCCAGGATCTTTCATCTCAAACTCGGATTTCAAGTGTTCAGCAGTTTCTCTTAACTTTTTAAGAGTGCCAACTATATTCATGTCATCAACATAAACCGTTACTATTGCAAATCCGAAACTTGTCCTTTTTATGAACACACATGGGCATAGTTCATTGTTGACATATCCCTTTCCAATCTAGTAGTCACTTAGACGGTTATACCACATCCGTCCGGATTGTTTCAATCCATATAGTGAGCGTTTCAATCTAATCGCAAACGCGCTCCATGGTTTAGAGCCACTTGATTTGGGTAACTGAATTCCATCTGGAATCTTCATGTATATTTCCGTATCTAGATCCCCATATAGATACGCAGTAACCACATCCATAAGCTGCATGTTCAATTTTTCAGAAACTACCAAACTGATAAGGTAGCGGAACGTAATGACGTCCATTACAGGAGAATAGGTCTCCTCGTAGTCGATTCCAGGGCGTTGTGAGAAGCCTTGGGCCACAAGGCGAGCTTTGTATCTTACAATCTCTTTTTTCTCATTATGCTTTCTAACGAATACCCATTTGTGACCAACTGGTTTGGTGTTGGGCGGTATTGGCTCAACTGGTCTGAATACCTTTCTTTTCGCTAGAGAATCAAGTTTTGCCTGGATCGCATCTTTCCACTTTGGCCAATCAGCTCTACGTTGGCATTCATCAACGGAGCGTGGTTCGATGTCATCGGTCTCAATAATCTCACGCGCCACTGAATACGCGAATACATCATCAATGATGATGGAGTTTCTTTCCCACGTCCCATGTACACTAGTGTAGTTTACAGAGATCTCTACGTTCTCAGGGATAGGTTCTGACATTGAGGCGTCCCCCAATGATGTTTCTTGGACATAACCATAATCCGGAACATTCTCATGGGACTTATTTTGAGTATTGATGATCAAAGGATTTGTTTGTGCATCATTCGCTCTCTTTCTAGGGTGAGTATCCTTCGAACCAATTGGTCTACCGCGCTTTCTTGCGGGACCTACGGCCATAGACGCCACATCATTGCCATGTTGGGCAATGGCGCAATCTCCTGGTGTCATAGGAGTGGCGTGATGTCCAGTATTCGGAACATTGATCCTTGCAGGCACATTTGCAGCAGGTATGTGTGATCTAGTCACTTTAACAACATCAGAAAACGCATCAGGCAGAGTATCTGCTACGTTCTGGAGCTCGATTATTTGTCGCACTTCAAGTTCGGACTGTGCGGTATGGGGATCGAGATGAGACATAGTGGGGACAGACCACGACAATTCATGTCGTTCCTGTGGAACATCTGTGTTCTTATCTCCCCCTAACGATGGGAAGACTGTGTCATCAAAGTTGACAGGACCCGCCCCGAATTTCACCCTGAAATCCGAGGTGGCCCTGTGGGGCCCACCTTAGGGATAACTCTACCAAAAATTCGGCAGAGTCACCTCCAAAATGGACTACCCAAAAACTTGTAAAACACACAAAAACACTTCAAGCAAACCAACCTTATACTCCTGGAGCCACCCTGCTCCCAATTACCAACAACTCCACTTTCACAAAACACAAAACTCAAAAATACTAATCCCAAAGGTTATCAGAGCAATACTACTATACACAGGGATATAAAAAGAAAAGTAAAGGATCAAGCGATCCTACACTACGGAAGTAGTGACAACTATGCCTCAAATGTCATGTACGCCCGACCTCCACTAATTCGCCTGCAAACTGGGCATTAGAAACTGAAAGGCCCAGGGGAAAGTAAACGAAAAACGTTAGCGTGAGTGGACAAAAATAAACAATTTAAAAGAAAAAGGATTTCATACTTTCCCACATTTATTTCATTAAAAACCGATGTATGCAACAATTAGAAAAACACATTTAGCTTTAAATCCAAGAATTCCAAAACGATAAATCTAGTCACCACATTCGAAAATTATATCGTAAAACCGAAATCTAGTTTCTCAAGAAGATAAGACCAGCCCCGCTGGCTACAGTGAAAATTGGACTAGCCCCGCTAGTCAAGCAACGATAAAATATGGCGAAGAAGTTTCACCATACGAAAGAAGGGAGTCTCCCAGGCTCAGGTCGGAGTGTCCCACACTCTGGAGCATCCCATGCTCTGCTCTTACTCACCCACGAACACATAGTAAGCAGGGAGGAGTACTAATAGGCTAGCTAGCAATAAATATGACAACCCAGGTATGGTGGGTTAAAATCATACAAAAATTGAAAATCAGTAAGGCTTCACCATAAGTCCCGCGAATAAAGAAAACACGGGTACGATTCCCAACCGTACCCGGAAATTCTCGTAGAAAGTCACATAAATCGACAGCGTGTCCCACACGCTAAAAGAATAATTAGATCATCATCAAGGCATTCCCAATGCCAAAACCAAAGGTCGATAAATAAATATGAAAACTAACTCCATCGAAATCTCATTTCGAAAATCTCTTATAAAATCTCAAATCGACGAATAGAAATATAATATTAGTATAATTCCGGAAATCACCTCGGAAAAATAATTCGTCGAAATTCAACATAAATTATAAATTTGAATCCGAGCATAACAAATTAATATCCGAAATTCACAACTGGTATAAATCATAATTACTTCATGAAAATCATTATTGAAAGCAAATCCATGAGATAAATCGAAATCAAATTCCGAAATCAATTCATATGCTCGAAAAGTAATATGTTAATTAAATAAAGCATTAATTCAAGAAAATAAACGCATGCATCATTATTTAAAACAAAAGTCCACTCACAGTACTATTGGGCGACCACGCAAACGAGTTCCTTCATTTAACCGTAGCTCGCGGCATTGCCCTGTACACAATTATATTTCCGTAAACGGCAATCCGATAAAATAATTACGAACCTAAACGAAACCTGAAAATCCCTATCTCCATTACTTCTCAAATTCAACCCTAATCTCTCCCACAACACCAATTCCTCAATTAACATATTCCACAACGAAAACGAGGGAAATCCGACGGCCGAATTTCCAACAATTCAATCACAAAACTTCAAACTTCGGAAATTCACAAATAAGTCCAAACTCCTCCATAATTCACCAAACTTCACATACAAGCTCTACAAAATATATACAATTTAATGGGCTAAAAACCGAAATTAAAACACTGCCCTACACACCTCCACGCGCCACCAACAGTGGCCTAGCGTGGGCCCCGCGCGCCACCGGCAACCACCTCCGATAGCCACCAAAATTTGGCAGCACCATCTACTCAACAAACCCAACCTCTTTCTCAACTACAACAAGTTCCAATTTTACCTGGAAGAGCTCCAATTTGGCCGGTGAAAAATTTCCAGAAATTCCAAGAACCCTAGAAATTGAAATTATTAATTCGACCTCTACACTGCAAATTGAAATGAAAGACCTTAGGGGAAATGATCTATGTCAAAAACCGGACCTTCGACGCCAGTTTGGTGGCCGGAGACTGCCGGAATCGGAAAATATCGGCGTTGACTCAAAACTGCTACAGTGACCGTCCTCTTCTTCTCGTTGCTGCACCTTCCACAGTTCATATTAAGCTATGAAACGAACCCAGAAATGAAGAGAAGGAAGAGAGCTTTCCAACGACATCTTATACGTCAAAATCCGTCGCCGGATTGAGGAGTTATGGCCGGAAGAAGGTGAAGAGATCGGAGAGGAAGAGAGAATCGGGGAGAGAGAAGGGAGAGGGCTCGGTAAGTTTCTGAAAATGGAAACTTACCACAGTAACTCGGCTATTTATAGAAAATTATCATGAACAGTAACTTTAGTATTTTGGCCATAACTTTCACATATGAACTCCGATTTTTACGTACTACATATGCACGCGCTCGGTTTAACGTCCTCTACAACTTTCATGAAGAACATTTTCTCAAATTTTGACCCGCACAAAAAGTCATATTTTAGGGCCCCCTAAAAGTACTGAAACGACAGTAAAAGTGAAAGTAAATGTCGTTTACCGTCCTAATGATTAGTAAATCAGTAAATTTAGGTTCGGGACGTAACAAAAGTGACAATCCGCAAATCTAGCGGTAAAGAGATCGCCTGTCAAGGGTTCAAGATAGCGGACAATAGTTGGAGATTCATAGCCAACATAGATGCCCATTCGTCGTTGTGGACCCATCTTAGTACTCTGTGGCGGCGTAATAGGCACATAGAGGGCACACCCAAAAATGCGTAAATGCGAGATATCAGGCTCGTACCCAGTCACTAGCTGTAACGCATAGTAAGATTGGGTGGCAGTGGGTCGTAGACGAATCAGCGTTGCTGCATGCAATATTGCATATCCCCAAGCAGAAACAGGGAGATTGATGCGCATAACCAATATCCACGCTATCATTTGTAGTCATTTGATAGCGACTTCTGCGAGACCATTTTGGGTATGAACATGGGGAACTGGATGCTCTACATCAATCCCCAATGACATGCAATAGTCATCGAACGTTTTCGATGTAAACTCCCTACCATTATCAAGTCGAATAGACTTAATAGGATGGTCAGGGTAGTGAGCCCGTAGATGGATAATCTGGGCGAGGAGTTTAGCATAAGCAGCATTTCGAGTGGACAACATCGCGACATGTGACCAGCGTGTCGACTCATCAACCAATACCATAAAGCATTTAAAAGGTCCGCATGATGGTTGAATTGGTCCACAGATATCTCCTTGGATTCTCTGTAAGAACGGAATGAGTATTTTAGGATCCTTTGCATAGGACGGTCTCGGTCCTAATTTCCCGAAGGAACAGGCTTTGCAAAATGAGCGAGGGGCCTTAGAAGCAACCAATGAAGATTTTTGTTGGGCCTGAGCGTCTGTGGCGCTATTAGAAGCAAAGTGTGTGACTACATCTCCCATTATGGCGTTAGAGCCATGGAAATTGGTTTGTGTGGCGTCATGGCCACTAGGAGGAGCAACCATGGCGTCATGCTCATGGTTGGCGCCATTTATGGGGTCATCACTAAGGACAGGGGCGGCCTTTCGGCGGCCCAAGACAGCAGCAGCGCCAGAAGCTCCAATTTTTGCAGTCTTGCTAAGTCCTGGAATCAATTTTTGATTCTTGCTTCTTCTCACTCTGAAGAAAGGATGCCCGTGTGAAGTCTTAAGTATACGGAGCATCATATCACGACCAGGATGTCCTAGTCGGTCACGCCAAAGCCAATATGTGTCTGAATCCAAGAGATCTTCTCTTATGACATTATTGGATTCAATTGGTCGAATTGTAGTGACATAAAGTCCACTAGATTGACACATAAGCTTCTCTAAGATGCGCTTCCGTCCGCAATCATTAGAGGTAATGCAAAGGAATTCTATTTCGTTCTCACTATGCGTTTCCGCATGGAATCCGTTGGCTCTTATATCTTTGAAGCTCAATAAGGTTCGATTTGTCTTAGGAGCGTAGAGAGCTTCAGTGACTTTAATCAAGGTGCCATTGGGCAAAAGGAATTGGGCCATTCCATGTCCTTGAACTAAACTTGATGGCCCAGCCATTGTAGTCACAGAGGAATATGTAGGCAACATCTCTAAGAATAATTGCCTATGTCGTAGAATGGTGTGCGTAGTCGCACTATCCGCAAGACATTGTAGTTCATCAATTCCTAAACGAAAAGGAGTCATAATGAAAAGAACTAAACTTTTATTAATAAGCCAAACAGAATTACATCATCGTTTCTTTAACCAAAGGAAATCTAATCCAATAAACTAGTTAATCCAAAACAATGGTAGTCGTCTAACTCCTTTCGGTAATTCCAATGTAAATGTGACCAGGTGAGTAGAGAGATGTCGGTGGAGCAAAACTCGCTTAAGTACCACTTATCTCAAAACCTTCATAGACATCGCACTTACATTAAGTACGCCTACTTTGAAGAAAGACTAATATCATTGGCATCTACTACAAAAGTAATATGGCAATTGCCTACATCTCTTGGAAAATAAAAAGACTTAATCAAAATCGCCAGTTTCTGGGTCTTGATCCTTGTAGTCTTCCACCCTTAGATCGAGATCGCCATCTTGATCTTCTTGTTCCATGTAATTTGCCTCCCTTGCTTCGCGATACGTCTTGTATGCGTTTGCAACATTCTGGGATGCAGTACACTTTTTTGCCCAATGTCCACTTGATCCACATCGAAGACAAACATCTTTATGGTCAGGCTCCCTTGATCGAGATGCTTTTAGTGCATGATTTGGACGACTATTACTCTTGGTGGCGTCACCACCATAGCCAGAGGCTCCGCCTCTCTCTCTCTTCACACGTTGACCTCCACAGTTCCGTGCACGCCTCTCATGGCGATTTCCTTCCTCTTTAGGGCGAGAATATGGACCAGAACGTCCAGAATTGTCCCTACTCGTAGGGTCTCGCTCCTTGCGTCCTCCCTTGGAGGCGCGACTATAGTTAGACTCCGGAATAGACTTGGTTCCCACGGGTCTAGCGTTATAGTTCTTCACAAGAATGTTGTCGTGCTTTTCAGCTACGTTCATGGCGCCAATGAGCTCATGAAATCTTGTGATGCGTCCTGCTTTCACATTAATCCGATAATTCTTTGAAATCATCAGGGCAGAGACGGGGAAGGTAGAGAGAGTCTTCTCGATCAACATCGTATCAGTTATGGCTTGGCCACAAAACTCCATCAGAGACTTGATACGAAGAGCTTCTGAGTTATAATCAAGCACAGACTTGAAATCACAGAAGCGGAGGCTATGCTATCGCACTTCTAAATCAGGAAGCAGGGAGTCACGAACGTTGCCAAATCGCTGCTCAAGTTCAACCCATAGCTTTCTTGGGTCTTCCTCATTGAGGTATTCACTTTGGAGCGCGTCATTCATGTGCCTTGTCATGAGAATGATGACTTTAGCTTGATTTGCTTCAAAAGCAATAGCTTACTCAATGGAGAGCACGTTCTGACTAGGCTCTTGGATGGCTTCCAGAAGTCCATCAGCCTTAAGATGTTGGCGCACATCTCGGACCCACCTATGGTATCCTGCTCCAGTTGTCTCTAGTGGAACAAAGTTCAACTTTTTCAGGTAACTCATCCTTAAAAACAACACAAGATTAGGGTTAGTTTCGGAGTGGAAAAGGCTACCACGAAAAACTATTAAATTTCTGAGCGTAGTCGCTTCCAAGAAATTAGGAATTTCCGAGAGTAGTCGCTTCCAAGAAATTCAATTCCAAGAGGGGTTGGATTAGATCGAAACAATGATGTTTGTGGTCAATCGTATTCTTCTCAACAAACTCTAAGTTTAGAGGATTCTACAAGCTCTAAGCTTGGAGTGAGCACGAACCCCCACAGTTCAGCTTTTGGTCTCCCCTATGAAGAAGAAAGGGGGGTAGAAGAAGGGAGGTTGCAAGTCCCCGAGAAAAGAAGAAAAGAATGAAAAAAACTTCAAAAACGGGAACTTTTAGAAAAGTTTACCTTGAAATTGGCTAGAAAATTTGACCGGAAAAAGTTACTGTAGATGGTCAGAAAACTTTGCAGGAGGTCGCCGGAAAAGTGGTGGTCGGGCGGTGGTCACTGGTGGCCGGGGCTGAGCTAGTGGTGGCTGCAGGCGGAGGTGGTAGAGCCTTGCAGGGCTGCTGCGCGGCTTTTGCAAGTGCTAGGCTGGGCTGTCTATGGCGTGCAGGGGATCTGTCGGCAGATGTCGACAGATGCTCGGCAGGTGCAACGCGGGGGCTTGTGCGGGACTGTCGGCAGGTCTCGGCAGGTGCTTGCAAGGGTTGTCGGTAGCTCTCGGCAGGTGCAGGCACAGGGCTCTGCAGATCTCGGCAGCTGTCGGCAGGGCTTACAGGGGGCAGGCACAAGGCAGGGGCCGGTTCGGATTTTTCGATGGCCGGTTCGGGTCGATTTCGGCCGGTTCCGGTGGTTTAGCCGCCGGTTCTGGGCTCCTTGGGATTAGGGCGTCGATATGTGCGGTGGTGGTTGCCGGATTTCGAGATTTACGAAATTAGGGTTTTCAGGGTTAGGGATTCGTGCTGATAACGTGTTTTAGGGAATAAGAAATTGAGAGAAATTTGCTGTATATTCTCATTGATAATAAGGGTCTCTTTATATAGAGGATTACAATGCATAGTGTTAGAATCATACAAGGAAAGATAATCTCTAGACTCTTCTAATTAAACCCTATTACCACTAGGTTAAGTAACCTACAGTTTGGGCCAAACACAAATAGAGATATCCTTAAACAAAAAAATAAATATCTTGCTAGAAATTGAAATGGTGTGGTATGCTTGACCTCCAAGAAAAAAAAAATACTTGGCAAGCAAGTCATACAGAACCCCACTCCTAGAAAGTCCTGCTCTTTATCCAACTAATTTCAAACAAAAAGTCAAAACCAAAAAATACCCAATAATCTGCAATACTTAACAAACGTCATGTTCCATGCTCCAACAGGCTTAATTTCCATTGTTGATTTGTGTCTACTTGAATTTCTTTTTTTTTAGTTAGGATGTCCTTTTTCTTTTTAATCCTCCCAGGTTAAATATCACAAGATGATTAATTCGTTACAATCGTAGTACGAACATCAATCATCACCTAACTAGGGGTATATGGAACCCCAAGGCAATATCAAAAAACCACCGAAACAAGTGAGAAATTTGCAAGTATCGGAAGCAATCTCATTCCTTAACTAGCAATATAAGATAGTGACCACCATACCGGACCAAGTGAGAATATTGGGTATTCTCTATTGTATCGAGACATAAATGCCAAATCATCCGGAGACAATACAATCTTTTGAGTAGTTTAGGGAATGACACTCATATGAGATGACTGAGTTGTGAAGCGGCAGCACCGCTAGAAGCCCCAAGCCCTTAGGGAATAGCTCCAACCTTAGCAACGATTTTTCTCTCTTTGTAACTGTTAATTTGTCCGCAGCACTATGACATTTTTCTAGCCTAGCTTTGTGAAGGCTCAACTATACTTGGCACA
Source organism: Rosa lucieae (assembly GCA_024704745.1). Lineage (NCBI taxonomy): Eukaryota > Viridiplantae > Streptophyta > Magnoliopsida > Rosales > Rosaceae > Rosa > Rosa lucieae. The sequence continues at coordinate 33,054,556 of CM045496.1, read as the reverse complement.
TTAGAACTTCAAAATCAATACCGACTTTAATGTAGTTGAACATATATCATACAAATTCTTCTCCCTTTTTTTTTTTTTTTTTTTTGCAATTCTTCTCTGTTTTTTAAGAGGAAGAAATCAAAACTCATCCTACTAACAAATACCTGCCCACATTTATGGTCCTCACAATTCATCACATAAATGCGCATTGCTGTTAAAAGAAGTTCTATGTTGTCAATACTACACATGATGGGTAAATTTGAAAGCAATGATTTGCAATTGCTTATTGTGGAGGTAAAAAGACCACCACAAGCAAGGTACAATATGGCTATCATTTATAGTTTTCCTTTCCCATGCAAACAACAAGGTGCCCCTATTCTATTTCATTTCAATATAAGAGGTCAAATACCCTTTTGAGTGTAAAGAAACCTTCTCTTCCTTGCAAACAATGCTTCTAAGTTTGTATTCATAAAAGAACAGAAGAAAAAAAAAATGAAATTGTTGATTGAAATTGCACCCATCCTAACTGTGGTCTCGTTTAGAAAGACAAACCCACTAAAACTATAGAACTTGGCTAGAATTTTATAAGCCTCATATTTATACCATTATTCAAAATATTTGTTTTTTTCTTATTAATAAGAGGTAGACATTGTCGTTCATTACTTTAAACTACAAACACAATACATTACACATGCATGTGATCTCTCCAATCCAAAAAAAATAAATATCCTCAAATGTGGAGTCACAAAATTGACATTATATACCACAAAGATGAAAACCTTACCATATTTTACCAAAATCAGAAAAGAAAAATAATCTTTAGATAAAAAAAAAAAATTGAAATAGTAGGCAAAGAAACGTGTAGAGGAGGTTGAAGAAGTTGTTCTGGTTCAACCATATACAATAACCCAAAACCAAACCAAATCAAACCAAAGCAATCTCCAAACTTTGACAATCTTTTCAAGATAGGCACATAGCAGAAGCAAGCTGATGGATAGAGTCGTAAACGAATAGTCTTTTTCATCTAAATTTTTTCTCTTCTTTTTTATTATTATCATCCCAAAAATTTAAAACAGAAAAAAAAAAAAAATCATTGCCATTATCCAACCTCTCTTCTCTCTCTCTGTCTCTCTGTCTCTCTCTCTCCCCTCCGATCTCCCCCCCAGGTTTTCTGGCGATTTCTCGGCGGTTTTTCCTTGAGGAAACCCTACCCCCAATCCTCTCCACATTTCAATTTCAAACCCTATTCAAAAAAAAAATTACAAAACCCCATTCTTTTCGTTCCCTAAATTCTTTTATTTTTTTTCGATTCAAGAAGCTTCTTTTCACAGCAAAGATTGCAACTTTGGTTTTTCCTTGGCTCGGTTTCTAGGTTTCAGGTTCTGGGTCATTGAAGATAAGACCTTTTAAGAAGGGGAACTTTGTTTTTTCTTGGAGGCAGTTGCGCACTTCTGATCGTCTTGTTTGTTTTTATTAACTAAAAGACGTGAAAAACCAGAGGCGAAGGCCTTTGTTGGGTTTTTAATTTTTTTGGTTTTTGTTTTTTGTTTCTTTTTTCTTTTTGGTTGTGACGATTTGGGTTTTTGGTTTTGCGTTTTGGGTGCTTGTGGGAAATTTTGGATGCTTTAGGTTGTGGAACCAGGAGATGGAGACACTTGGTACCTAAAGCTTGTGAATTTGGAGCTGTTTCTTATTTGGGTTGGCCTTTTTTTAAAAGTTCAAAGGAGAAACAGCTCTGAAGGGTTATGATTAAGACAGTTCCTCTTGAAGAAGAAGAAGAAGAAGTAAAAATCATCAGGAGGTGTTTTCTTGATCTGGGTATTGCTGGTTTTGGTGGTTCTTGGGATGATGAATGATGCTGGCCGGAATGGTGGTGGTGTTTCCCGCCATGCCAAGACCAACGGCTTCATTCCAAGCTCGTTCCGGGCGCTTTCGAGCTATCTGAGAATTGTTTCTTCTGGGGCTTCAACTGTTGCCAGGTCGGCGGTGTCGGCGGCCTCTTCTATTGCGGAGAGGGATAATGATGCCAACCATGATCAGGTAAGACAAGTTGTTTGGTTTTTGTTTTAGTAGGGAGTTTTTATTGTTTCTTGTAAGTTTTGGAGAAAATTGATATGTTTAGCAAAACCTGTATGAGGTTGTGTTTAATGTATAGTTCAGTTCATTTATTGTGTTGATATACATGGTAGTTTAATCTTTGTGGCTGGAAAAGACTAGACTTTGTGGTTGGGAAAGATAGGAAAAAAAGGCTGGAAAGGAAAAACTGTAAATGCTGATTGAATGTAGGATTATAGGTAAAGCGTTTCAGTTCTGAGATTTGTGGTTTAGATATTAGTTAGCTTTCTTGCATGTTAATCTTTAATCATGGAAAGAGAGCACAAATGCACCGTGTGGTTACTGATATGTGTGTAAAGAATGTCAGTTGTAAGATTTGTGGTTTGGATTTATTGTATGTGAATCTTTCAACATGAAAAGAGAACACAAGTGCACCACATGGTTACTGAAATATGTTTCGAGTAAGTTTGATTGTCTATTATTGCGAGTGTCTGTGCTAGTTGTGAAAAACATCAGTTGCTCGGAACTGTGATCGTTGTCATCGCGTGTGTGCTTCACAGAATTAGGGTTTTATGCATGCATGGTTAACAAGATTTGATTCCTTGTTGACCTACTATCTATTGACGAATGTTGGCGTTTTTGTGCTGGGAATAGTGGATAATCTAGTAGATTTTGTCGTAAGAAAAATATCCACGTGTATGTAGAGAAAGTGGCAGTTTGGAATCGTAGGTTCTGATTCGTAATCCGCAACAACCTATTGTGACTTGTCGCTTGTCTATAATGTCGGATAGCGCAGAAGTTTTCAAGATTGTTTAGTTTAGTAATCACGAGCCTACACGTGTTATTTGAATCAATATTTGGATATGTAAGCATTATTGAGTGAGTTTTGCTTAGTATTTTGTCGGCTGCATGATACATATTCCATGTGTTTTGATCCAAATGACATTAATATTGCATTTTAAGCTATTTCTATTGCGATTAAGTACACTAATTTGGAAAGATTTGGCAAAATATTTTTATGTTTCGTGGTCTGAAAAGTTCTGATTTTGATCCATCCACCCTTCAAAAACCAGACATTTTCTCTTAATTCACTAGAAATGTTTTACTTTCCACATTCTGACGCACCTGCCTCAGGTGACTCTAGAAATGATTCAGATGGGTTCCAGATGGTCTAAATAAGTATTGCCAGCCAGTCTATTCGAGATGCTGTATTATCATATGAAATAATATTAGAGTAAAGGCATACTAATCTCAGTCTATTTAAATGTGCATCCTGATTTTCAAATATAATAGTAAGGCATATGTTGAAGGATAAGGACATTTTCTTCTCAAGTATGATTTAGATGATATAGTGGATTACTCATGCTGGTCAACAAGTTGAGTTTGACCTTAATTTATAGTATGAAAGAGTTGCTCCTTTGCCCTTGTAATTAGAAGTTGCTGAAGGCATGGGTGGAAACAAGAGGGATTGGATTGAATGTTGGTCTGTTTGAGTAACCGAAATACCGTCCAATATTCTACATTTACTTGACACTGCACGTGTATCATGTGCCTGCGCGAGAATTTTGTTTTGACTTTGTAAGAGGTTTTTGTTTACAAAGTGAATCTCTAATGAAAGAGTTGCTCCTTTGTCCTTTTAACTAGAAGTTACCGAAGGCATGGTTGGAAACAAGAGGGATCGGATTGAATTTGAGTAACCGAAATACCTTGCAATATTCTACTTTGACTTGACACTACACATGTATCATGTGCCTGCGCTAGATTTTGTTTCGACTTTGTAAGAGGTTTTTTTAACAAAATCAATCTCTAATGAGATCATGGCTTGTGTGACATTATTGGTTGTCATGTAGATTTAGAGATCCCTGGCTTTTGGTTTTATTAATTGTGGGGTGGAACTTTGGATAAGCATGCACTAGTTTTCCATAATATGAGTTGCTGTAGACTTGTAGTGGCTAATGTTTTATTATAGAATTTAGAGTCTATGGACTCGATTAGTCACAAAATTTAATGATGTATTTATTGCTTCATGTGCAAATTAATTTTGGTAGAAGCTAGAAAGTAACTGAACTGATCATTCCTTTATCTACTGATAGAGTTACCTGGGGACCACTTTTACAGCTAAACAGTGTCTTTATCTAACTTTGTCACACCAAACCAAAAAGAAAAATTTATCTTTAAAAAACTGACAGTTTTGGAGGCACATTATGAATTGCTGGTTGACTAGAAGTTAGATGCCTCAAAAGGAAAATTGTTTTTGGAGTGCTTGGAAAGATATGAGATGATTTATGTAATTCTTGCTTGGTTTGATTATGTTGCCCCTGTGAATGAGATTCTGAACTGTAGACTTACATCATCTTGTATTGCGTCCAGAAAGTAATAATATTTTAACTTGTTATTGTTGTGTATTATTACTTTGAATTTTGAAAACATGAGATCAATTCACAGCAAAAGCTTGTGCAGATTTCTGTGCCTTATTGTATTTTTGGTAATCCAAATAGGTCATTGTTGCATATCTGGGATATACATTCTTGTGCGCAGCCTCTGGGAAAGAGTAAGTGAGAAACTGAAAGGGTGTTCAACTGTTGGGAAGTCATCTATCAGTTTTGAGAGTGGAGCTTTATTTGTATCTACTAATCAGTTTAGGACCATATGAATGTAATTCTGTTAACTTGTTAAGTGATGGGAGGACTTATCTGGGTATGTTCTTTGGATTTTGCTAAGATAGTAGATTGATATTTGTTTGAGATTGTTTATCTTTCAGCATAGGTATACAAAATACATATCTTCCTTTATTGCTTTCACGTTTCTCTGCAAGATTTGTCCTTCTCTTTATATACTGCCAAACAATTGTTTTGTGATTAGTCTGCTCTTTATATTGTTATTGTTGTTACTTTTGTTTTTGGTGAAATTTAACTTTTGTCTTAATCTCTTTGGAAAATACAGGTAAACTGGGCTGGATTTGACAGGTTAGAGGGGGAGGGAAATGTCTACCGGAAAGTTCTTCTGCTGGGTTACCGCTCTGGTTTCCAGGTTTGGGATGTTGAAGAAGCAGATAATGTCCGTGACCTGGTTTCCACACATGATGGTCCTATTTCATTTATGCAAATGCTACCTAAACCAATAGCATCAAAGAGATTGGATGACAAGTTTGCTGAAAGCCGTCCATTGCTGGCAGTTTGTGCTGATGGGTCAATTTCTGTTGATAATAACATAGAGGATGGCACTGCCCCTCGCAATGGTGTTACTACAAACAGCCATGACAATGTGAATGGTAGTTTTGTGCCTACAGCTGTTCGGTTCTATTCCTTGAGATCCCAATCCTATGTTCATGTGCTGAAGTTCAGATCAGCTATTTATTCTGTAAAGTGCAGTTCTCGAGTTGTTGCTATTTCTCAAGCAACTCAGGTACACCTGTATATGCAAAGTTTTTGCCACAATTACTTCTCTTTCTCCAATGCATGAGTATCTAATTTTGTGTATTGCAGATACACTGTTTTGATGCAACAACGTTGGAGCGGGAATATACTATTCTCACCAATCCTATAGTTACGGGATTCCCTGGTTCTGGAGGTATAAGCTGTGGACCTGTTGCAGTAGGCAAGAGATGGCTAGCTTATAGTGGAAGTCCTGTTGCAGTAACCAATTCTGGGCGCGTTAATCCACAACATCTGGCACCTTCCGCTAGTTTTCCTTCAAATGGGAGCCTGGTTGCTCACTTAGCAAAAGAGTCAAGCAAGCAACTAGCTACTGGGATTGCGACCTTGGGAGACATGGGGTATAAGAAGCTGTCCCAGTACTACTCGGAGCTTGTACCTGATGGTATTACTTATCCTCAAGCAGGGAATCCTGGCCGGAAAGCCAATGGAACTGTCAATGGCCTGTCAACAGACACAGATAGTGTTGGAATGGTATATGTCCTCAAAATTCTGTTTTCATGCTAATGTAGCTGTAATCTGTATTTAGAATTTGATAGAATTTTAGTGTATCTTCGGAAAAGCCCTTTTTATACATCATGAGTACAAGCGTTCACTTGTGTTGTACAACCTGATTTTGAAAATGTTCTTATGCTCCACGAATTTCATCAATTTACTATGTATATGATGGAAGGATATTCTTGCTATTAGGCATGGTATTTACACATCATTTGCATGATTTAGTCGTTGTGATTTTGACTAAATAAAGTTATAGGGTAACTGACACCTTTCCTGGTCCTTTCATATTCAATTTGGGTTCCTTGTGTTTATTATTTCCTTTGGTTTGTCAGGTCATTGTCAGAGACATTGTCAGTAAAGCTGTTATTGCACAGTTCAGGGCTCACCAGAGTCCTATTTCTGCATTATGCTTTGATCCTAGTGGCACACTTTTAGTGTCTGCTTCGGTTCAGGGGCATAACATCAATGTTTTTAAGATAATGCCTGGACCTCCTGGAGTCTCCTCTTCAACTGATGCTGATGCATCTTATGTACATCTTTACAGGCTACAGCGCGGAATGACGCATGCAGTAAGAATCGTGTTCTTTTTTGGTCATGTGTTGCGTGTAACAACAGTCACTTGTTTGCATTAATCTTATTCTGTATTTGTCTGTACCTTTGCAGATTATTCAGGACATTAGTTTCAGTGACGACAGCAACTGGATTATGGTTAGTTCCTCTAGGGGGACCAGCCATCTGTTTGCTATAAATCCTTGGGGAGGAACTGTTGATATTCCAAATTCTGATGCTAGCTTTAATCCAAAAAATACTGTATCAGGTGTCACAACTAGGTCAGCAGTTCGTTGGCCACCTAATTCAGGTTCGCAAATGCCTAATCAGCAGAGCCTCTGTTCATCTGGTCCCCCAGTTACACTTTCTGTTGTTAGTAGAATAAGAAATGGAAACAATAGCTGGAGAGGCACTGTAACTGGTGCTGCGGCAGCCGCCACTGGCAAGATGAATTCCCTCTCTGGGGCAATTGCTTCCTCTTTCCATAATTGCAAAGGCAATGATTACCATGTGGATTCCAGCTCTTTGAAGGCTAAGTACCACCTTTTGGTATTTTCTCCATCTGGTTGCATGATACAATATGCATTGCGAATACCAAATGGTCTAGATTTAACAACTGTGACTGGATTAAACACTGCTTATGAGTCAGATCACGAGTGTGATGCAAGATTAGTAGTTGAAGCTATCCAGAAGTGGAATGTATGTCAGAAGCAGAACCGAAGAGAACGGGAGGATAATACTGACATATATGGTGAGAATGGAAATTTAGACAACAATAAGATATATCCTGAAGGGATGAAGAAGGGAAACACGGTATATCCTGAAGCTTGGAGTTCTGTCACAAAAGAAAAGATCACCCCTGAGGAAAAACATCATTTGTATATTTCAGAAGCCGAACTGCAGATGCATGAAACTCGAAGTCCACTATGGGCAAGACCTGAGGTATCTATTTTATAGGTTGATTTCTTAATTGTCATTATGCATGATATTCATATGAATTCCTTGATACGATGTTTATGATGCTTTTGGTTATTGTTTGCCAGCTATACTTTCAGTCAATGATTGTGGAAGGTGTGAAGATGGATGGTGAAACTGCTACAGGAGGAGAAATTGAGATTGAAAGGATTCCGACTCGCATGATTGAAGCAAGGTCAAAGGATTTAGTCCCAGTTTTTGACTATCTTCAGACTCCAGTGTTCCAACAAACAAGGTGACCTGACTTTCTATGCATTCATTTATTTACTTGCATGGCATATCTCTGTTTTCTTTGTCTTGTTTGTTGCCTCTGCCATGCACAAAGGGAAAGAAAATACTGCTGTACGTGAATTAGTATCTTCTCTTACCCAGGGTTGCTGCTATGAATAGCAATATCAATGGGCAACTTCTTCAACAGAGGTCTGGGATATCTGAAAAGGGCAGGCTTTCATGCAGAAGCAGTTCAAACTCTCTTGATACCAAGACTGACAGCGGTGCTGGACTCGCAGAACATTTCAGTGGTAGTGAAGAAACTGGGTGGGGTGTTCCTCAGATGACAATAGGAAGCACGGGCTCTGTAAATAAAAATGACAGCCCAGAGACAAAGACTCAACTTGAGACTGTAAATAGTAGAGAGCACGGCTTTAAAATGGAGGCTCAACTCAAGTTTGTAAATAATGACATAGAAGAAGACATGGGAATGGGGAATCTTTTGAACAGGGAGGTGATGAGTGTGATTAGAGGTATGTTATCTTACTAATGTAGAATAGTAGGGGGATTTTCATTGGGGTTGTAAGATGTTGCAACTAGATTTCTAATGTTATAGATTCTTCGTGGGCGCTTTTAGTTATTCATCTGCAGAAATAATGATTTTCATTTATGGCAGTACTTTCTTCTATGTTGTCAAAATTTGGACCATAGTTTTCCATCGGTATGATTTTTGATGTCACTATCTGTTTGTATTATTGTCTCAGGTGTGCAGATATTCTTTGGTTCTCCTGGGAGGGTGACTGTTAATACAATGGATGGTTTTGAGAGAAGCATGAGCAATAGGGGTGGCTGGCTTTACTGATGCGGAAATTGTGGATATTATGTGGTTGGGTTTTATCTTCTGTTGACTCTGTAAATAAATGGCCTTTAACGTTTCCTAATCAGTTGTAATATGTGTACATAACAATAGAATTTACGTTTTTATGCCTCTTTTTCAATCTCTCTCTTTCACCAAGTTACCTCGCTACCGTTCTCAGATATATCTGTTGCACATCTTGAGTGGGAGTAATCTCATATGCTTTCAAAAACCAATAGTTCAAAAGCTATTATATTTGCAGTTACTGCAATGCAGAAAGTTATTTTACTGTTGAGGAACTTCTTCCGCGTGCCACAGGGGAAGAGTTCCTTCCTTGTGACCTTAGGAGAGAAAACATCTTTGATTGTGATTGTTCAACTGATCAGATGCATGCAGCTCATGAAGAATAGAAAACTGGTAGTGTACTAAGACTAGGATGAAATTCCCTGGTCTTATTTCTATTACATCAGGCAAAAATTTGAAGAAACAAGAAAATCTCAATGGCAATTTATTTTGGTTTTGCTCTATAATCGATAACAATCAAAGTCTTGATCAGCCTTGGTGTTTGATAGCTTGAGCTTCTGGTAAACTGCGACCTTTTTTAAGTAGAGTTTGTACCTCCCTGAGCAATATTGACACTTTTCTGGAATCTCTCCACCGCTTTGTGCAAAGCTGCTTCTTCTTCTTCTTCTTCTTCTTCTTCTTGTCAGCAATACCTTCTTGCGTCAAAAGCACTTTCCTCTCGAGCTCTTGAGCTTCTCTAAGCCATTCTTCTACGGTAGCCGCTTTTCTATCTTCCTCGGCTGATGACACCGTCGAGCGTCGCTGCAAATCAATCCTTAGATCCATATGAGTCTTCATCTCGTTCTCTAATTCATCGAGATTCTTCTGGAACTTGACAGTGTTCTTGGAACCTGAAAAAATGCAACAGCAACATGGGATAGTTTCTCCCACTACAGCTGCACAGATTGAGATCACAACTTCCATGACAGAGAAATTGAAGGAAGGACTCACAAAATCTCAGAGAAAACTGTGTCACCAAACTTATGAAGATCACAATTAGAATGATGAATATATATCTCCAGACTAAGTTGACTAATCCTGTAGTAATCCATGCAATCGTTTTGTCATTTTTTTTGGGAGTTTTTTCTTTCTGGGTCCATGAAACACAGGCTACGTACGTACGTATGCCACATGTCAGATAAACCAAGATATATATATATATATATATATATATATATATATATATATATGGGATGCATGTTCTGTTCAAGTTCAACATGACCCTTAATTCTTCTTGTTCCAAATGGTCAAGGATATCATGCATTTCAAGTTCTTACTTGGTTACTTGACTACTAGGTCAGGTACATCCTCGAATTGAAATTCCGTCACCCATGTTGTCTTCAATTCCGTGGCCCCGATGGCCAAGTCATGGCTGGGGGTTCTTGGGGCAGGAGGATAATGTAGGGGCTGGCATTATTGACTAATTAATTGGTTCGGATTTTGTTCCTCGAGTTTTTGAAGCGATGTAATTTGGTTGGATTGTTGTTTTAATATTCAAAACCTGAAAATGAACCGGTTCAGATGAATTAACCTTTTTAGGGTACAACATGTGTGTCCACAATACACAATACCAAAGTCACTTTAGCTCCACATGACTAGAAAAACAACATGACCCTAAAAAGAGAGAAGCTAAATCCTCACAAACTCTAAAACACACCAACAAGTAAACCTATATAATTTAGGCATCGGAGTGAATGAGGATATACAAGCAAATGAATAAGATGGTGATAACGGTATTCTACCCTCATTACTTGTCCCTAGGGTGTGACAAGAGTTGGTCACTTGCAATCCAACTGCGCATAGTAGGGTACAAAATACTCATATTTAAGTACGGCCAAAATTAGGGTTGTCACTTGGTTTGGTAATTACCAAACTGACCGAATACCAACCGATGTTTTACGTTTTGTAAACTGACTTTTTGATAACCAATACCGATAAAACCGAAATCGAAAATTACCAAAAAAGTTTGTTTGGTTTGGTAAATACCAAATCTATCGATTATCTAAATATTAGTTTTATACTATGGTTTTCAATACACATACAGTATATTAAGAAATAAACATAAAAAATTTCATAATAGTATGAACATTATTTCATATACTACATTAATAGTACATATATTTTAAGGAACCTAGTCAAAGATGGTTAAATAACCTAGTTTTATTGAAATTGCTAAAATAAGTATACAAAAGAAAGCTATAATTAGTAGATGAATACAAAGTTTACGACTATAAAATTGAAAAACCTAGTTTTGTTCATTCTAATTTATATTATAAAGAATTAGTTGTTCTAAAGTTGGTAATACTGAAAACTGAAATACCGAATTTGGTAGATATGATTAAAAACTGAAAATTTTGGTTGGTAATTGATAGCTCAATTTTGAAACTGAAAACTTTGGTTTTGAAGTTGGTAATACTGAAAACTAAAATACCGAATTTGGTAAATATGATTAAAAATAAAAAAAATTGGATGGTATTGGTAGCTCAATTTTGAAACTGAAAGCTTTGGATTTAATGTTGATAATATTTATAACCGATTCAAACCAACCGGGTGACAGCCCTAACCAAAATCAAAATCACCAGGAAAACTTTTCTTTTAACCACTCCATTGAGAACAAATTACTGTAGTGGGCCCAATTGGGCTTTTTTAACTCTCTTTTGAGGGGGGACTTGTGGATTCCTTGACAAACGTGCATTACGAGGAAGCCGGCGAAATCGAAAATGGCAGAATGCAGTTTCTGGGTACAGACCACAAACCCCATTTTTTGTTGAACTGCAAAGGTAAAGCTGAATCCTAAATCAAAAACGCACCAAAGGTATGGTTTCCTCTTTCTGTTTATCAGTATACCCAGATGCCTTTGTGCTGTAGTTCTGGATTTCTATGTGGTTCATAAAAAGGTTGCAGAAAGATCATGTCTTTAGTTTGTCACATTAGCAATAAGAGTATACTAATGTTGTTTGGGAAAAATTCTCATTTTGGTTTGGACTTTGGAGGTGTATAGTAATGCTCTATAATTGACTCTGTAAATGATATCTAATCCTTGTTTTCTTATGGTGTTCCCTCCCTTAGTTTCTGCTATTTTGTATGAGACATATCCAAGAAAATGGAGGTATGCTCTAAGACTAGTGTCACTTAGCTGCAGTTTCTAAAAACCAGATATATGTTGTTCTGTAACATCCCAGAAACCTTGGAGATTTCGTGTGATGCAGATGCCCGGCTTTCATTTTATAAACACTTCAGTAGATGATTCTGTTAGCATCGCAAAGTCCGGTCACATGTCACACTGCTTTTAGTTTGGTCTTGAATTAGGATTGTTTTCATGCATTTCATAAGACTGCAATTCAGAAGGAGTCGATTACATGTGGATTTTGTCACTACGTATTTGGCAAAATTCCTAGGATTTGGTATTATTCCCAGATGCCAGGAGAGCCGAGAAAATCAAAGACATGCTTGTAAAATTTGGAGTGTGGAACTGAGGGTTAATGAAGTGGACTAGGAATTGTCATTGAGTAGGAAAGTTAATGACAATTTCCCTGTATTTGGAACTTTATGTCAGATGTGAGTCAGTGATAAATTATTATTTTTCTGTTCTTGTTCTTGTTCCATCTCTTTTCTTGGCTCTTCGATGAATTTCATTTGCTTTGCCTTGCTTATTCTAGGATTTTAAGACAAACCTTCTGGACAAACATTGAAGTCTATAAAATCTGACGATGCATAACTATTAGTGTCTAATCCCAAAACAACTATAGGGCTCACAGTTCCAATTATAGAGTACCCACTAGTTGCTCCCACTCGTCCCATTGGCCTTAGTTCCCTTTGAAGCCTAAACTAAAAAACCAACTACTTCTGCTGACTGTTTTGTACCATGGAAACTTTGGGTGCTTTCTTTGTTGAAGTTTGCAAGCCTGTAACCAAATTCATGTGGTCGAAGTTTGCCACCCTGAAAAAATTCCCAAAAAACATCCAAACTTTGAAGAAGGAGTTGCAAAGCCTCAGTTGCCGAAGGGATGAGATAACAGATGATATTGATATAGCAAAACTAGAAGGGAAGTTCCCAGCAAGGCAAGTTGTGGACTGGCTTAAGAAGGTTGAAGCCATTGAATGTGCTGTTGAGGAGGAGATTGACCGTAAAGTGCAGCCAGTTTTGCAAGAAGTTCATATTAATGCTTCTGTTAATGGCCAGGGATGTCTTTTTGACTCTAACATGCACCAGAGGTACCATCTTAGCAAAACTGCAGCAAAGAAGTGTGATGAGGTAAAACAATTGATTACTGAATCATACAATTTTCCTACCATGTGGGATGCTTTGAGGCTTCGTGATACACCCATTCAGCATATTCCGGCACCATCTCTTGTTGGTCAGAAAGCACAAGAGAAGCTAAAGCAGCTGATGGAATTTCTGGCTGATAATAAGATCAGAAGGATTGCTGTCTATGGAATGGGAGGTTCTGGGAAGACTACGCTTGTAAAAACCTTGAACAATCAGCTCCAGTCTTCTGCTTCAAAGTTATGTGATATGGTCATCTGGATCCCAGTCTCAAATGACTTGGATGTGAGTAAGGTTCAATCTCGAGTTGCTGAGAGATTGAACTTAGCAATGAATGCAGAACAGAGCATAGAGTGTAGGGCTTATAGATTACATCAAGCATTAGAGTCAGGAAAAAGGTATATGTTAATAATTTCATGTGTAGTCTTTCTTTTTATTATTTATTTAAATGTTATTTCACTGTTAAAACTAGTTACAACATATGGTTTCCTAATTTGTGGAAGCTCCTTATGTGCAACGGTTCCTCCTTATTCTTGATGATGTTTGGGAGAAAATTGACTTGGACACTGTGGGGATACCACAAGGTGATGACCAAGCAAACTGCAAGATTGTAATGACAACTCGATCTCTTGCCGTGTGTAGGGAAATGATGACTGATAAGGAACTAAAGATGGAACTTCTGAATGAGGAAGAGGCTTGGAATTTATTTGCACGGAATGCAGGAATTGTAGTGGAGTCAGAACACATAAATCCTCTAGCAAGAGCAATTGCTAGCGAATGCGGTGGTTTACCACTGGCAATTGAGACTATGGGGAAGTCAATGAGGGACAAAACAATGATACAGCTATGGAAGAATGCAATATGCCAGTTGAAGCATTCAGCATCACATTATGGGAGCTTTGACAAGGTGCATCTGCGACTGGAATTGAGTTATAACTCTTTACCAAGTAAGATTCTTAAGAGGTGTTTCTTGTTTTGTTCATTGTACCCAGAAAATTTCTTAATTACTGCAAGAGAACTAATATGTGGCTGGATAGCGGATGGATTAATTATTGAGCATCCAACGTTAGAGGAGTCATTCAATGATGGGATTGCAAAAATTGAATATTTGAAAGACTCTTGCATGCTAGAACAGGGTGAATGCATTGGAACAGTAAAGATGCACAGTGTATTGAGGGAAGTAGCCTTGTGGATATCCTCAAATAGAAAAGAAACCGGGTTTTTCAGCAGCTCATTGCTGGGAATGCAAGAAAAGTTAGAGAGTTCTATCAGAGGAGTTTCATTTATGAAGAACTCTATAACCAGTTTGCCAAGTCGGTTCTCAGGGTGCTCCAACCTTACTGTATTGTTCCTCCAATGTAATCCTCTGTATAAAATTCCTGATGGTTTCTTTCGAGAACTTAGAGCCCTAAGATTCTTGAATCTAAGCAGCACTCAAATATCCTCCTTGCCTTCTTCTCTTCTTCAACTAGCAGAGCTACACACTCTTCTCTTAAGAGACTGTTCTTCCCTAGAAAATCTGCCTCAAATTGGAGCCCTTTATAAACTCCAGGTGCTTGATCTCTCTGGCACACACATAAGAGAACTTCCAAAAGACATGGGAACATTAACTCATTTGAGAGATCTGAACTTGTCGCGCACAAACCACTTAGAAAGTATCATAGCTGGAAGCATCTCAGGATTATACAGTCTTGAGGTCTTGGACATGTCTTCCAGTGCTTATAAGTGGGATTTGGAACGTAACGTAGAAGGAGCACCATTTGATGAAATTCTATCCTTACAGGGACTTTCAGTTCTTCACATAAGGCTAGACACAGTTAATTGTGTTGCTTTAGACTCGGATGGCTCTTGGTTTGGAAGATTGAAAGAGTTTTCTATTTGGATTGGTCCAAGGAGCTGCGATTCAAGCTATTTACCAACTCAGCATGATGAGAAAAGGGTCATACTTAGAGGGGTTGACCTCTTGCAAAGTGGCCTTGAGGGGTTATTGTACAGTGCAAGTTCCCTGGATCTGGTCACATGTGGAGGTATAAGTAGTTTATCTGATCTAATTTCCAGCAGGAAACTGGGTGGTCTGCCAAACTTGAAGTTTCTCACCATCTCAAATTGTGACTGCATTACTAGTTTGTTAATTGGCGAAGAAACTCTTGGGAGCACATTGTCAAATCTGGAGCATTTGACGCTCAATTGCCTAAACAACTTGGAAACTATGGTGGACAGGATAGTCCCTAGAGGATGCCTTGGCAAATTAAAGATGATTGAAGTGATGGGATGCCGAAGACTAAAGACTCTCATATCCTTCACTTTACTTCGACGGGTTCAAAATGTTGAAGAAATCAAGGTGAGTGATTGCAGAAGGATGAAGAAAATTATTGTAAACATCAATTTGTGCGAAACTCTTCCAAAGCTGAAATACATAGAACTAAGGAATATGGACAGCTTAACAGCTATTTGTTCAAAGGCCGCAAAGTGGTCTGCTCTGGAAAGGATTGAAGTGAGCGATTGCCCCAAGCTAGAGAAGCTTCCACTCAGAGCCCAGAATGCAGCAAATCTTAAAGAAATTAGAGGGGACTTGAGTTGGTGGAATGGTCTTAGATGGGAAAATGATGGAGATAAGATCAGTCTTGAGCAACGATTCCAAGCGTGTGCAGACTCCACACTGCTGTTAAAGAGGATACAGAGGTAAGAAAAATGTATTCATAAATTCATACTATCTTTTTGTGCTCTTCAT
Organism: Rosa lucieae; assembly: GCA_024704745.1. Taxonomy (NCBI): domain Eukaryota; kingdom Viridiplantae; phylum Streptophyta; class Magnoliopsida; order Rosales; family Rosaceae; genus Rosa; species Rosa lucieae. Next base: position 33,038,939 of record CM045496.1, on the reverse strand, counting down.
TTTTTTGAGTACATGAAAGATTTCGATTTTTCTTCTGCGAACTATGAATCCAACCCTTCAATCCAATAAAAATTTGCAGAGGTTGCTGTGGAAAAGATATGTTTTCTGTCTGATTTTCCCTATATATGACTTTGTCTTGTAGGCTTGAAGATGTGAAGATACGTACAAAGTGGTGAGGATGTCTGAGTGCAAGTTCCAGATACAGTACATGGGTTTAATCTCCTATTTGTAGCAATATTGCTGTCTTATTCTGTTGTTGTTATTTGTAACGCATTCCATTACCTCATTGCTTTAATCTTCATGTGTACTAGTGACATTTTATAATTTTGAGGTTTGAATAGAAGCTTCTTATTTTTGAAGTTGTTTACTTCATAGCTTTAATCTCCTTGTGCCTGTGATGTTAATTTTGATCATTCAATTTTGTTTATTTACTTCTATCTCCAGGCAAATTTTAATTAAATGTAGTAAAGGTCTTTTGAGTGTCAGTATTGAGACTGCAACTAGAGAAGTTGGTTATAGACTTATAGCTAATTAGCTGGTTTGAAATAGTGAAACATTTGTAGTCCAAGTTGTTGGTTCTTTTCTTATGGATTGAGTTGTTTGTAATTTTGAAGCAGCATGGCCTTCTTGGGCAGTACAAATGTACAAGCTATAGAATTTGGACGATGGTCCGAGAAGATGGCTATTTACCTCATCTTCTGTGGAAGATTGAAGCGTATAAGAAGCAACGGTCTCGGAGTTTACTTATAAAATAACGCTTTCATTTAAAAAAAAAAAAAATAGTAATACATGTTTGTTAAAAGAAAAAACACGTTATAGGGGGTGTTTGCTTCACCGGACTGTCATACCTCACCTTAATTTCTATGAGAGTCCTAGACTCCTCAAGCTTGGATTATGCTATATTATTCTCTAACCCATGTTTGGTCAGTCAAGATTAAAACTAAAGCCAACACCATCGACCTGAAGACCAGGGAGGCACCAAACGGCTGCCGATTAGAACTCTACCATCAGGCCACCTCCGGCAAGCGCACCAATTGGGTTTGATCCATCTCATCGTCGCCGACGTTCCTCTAGCCTCAGCTGGTCTAGTTGCTGGGTGTGGAGAGAGAATCGGGTCTCGAAAATCTTGGGTTCTCCTGTAGTTTCTGTACAAATTCTGGCTGCTCCGGCAATGTTTTGAGGTACAAGGGGTATGAAAGTTGATCGGTTCTTGTGTTCAACATGCTAGTATACATGGTTTTTGAATTCGATAACATTTGGAAGATTTGATTTCTGGGCATTCAGGCACCATGGCTACAACCTTCTGTGGCGGAGGTTCCGGGTTCAATTGAGGCTAGAAAATGAGGTGTGCTTGTGTTTAATCTTAGAATTGGTGAAAGTTGTTGAGAAGGAGAGCAGAACGAGAATTTTCAGTAGAAGGTGAGCATGAGAGCTTCCATAGTCCCATGGTTTTTGGGGTCTCTATGGTAGAAGGTGTGGGAGAGAATTTAGGACTCTAGAGTCTCATTTAAAATAGTCCTGGTTTGTGCCAAACATAGGATTAGTGTAACCCAAGCTGATAAGCATGTCCAATCCCATGTAAAAAACACCACCTGTCTTCGTCAAAGTAACTGACGAGAGGAAATTAGGGAATTAGTGGTTACAACTCAATCATCCATTATTGTCATTATTGTAATTGCTATTACCATTGTAATCCTCACCCTATATAAAAGGATTATCTAATGAAATGAGTAGACGAATTTCCCAATTTTACTTTTACACGTTATCAGCACGTTCAGAGCCAATAGCAAAAAAAAACCCTAGATTTTTTTTCTTCTTCCTTTCGAAACCAGAAAGAAAAAAAAAAAAAAAAAAAAAAAACCCAGATCTGTCAAGCCAAGCGCACGGTCTAACTTAGACACAGAACTCACCAGATCTGCATCGGCTCCGCAGCTTATTAGCACAAGCCGAGCTGCAGTTCCTTGCGCGCCACA
>CM045496.1:32628240-33036866 GCA_024704745.1 Rosa lucieae | reverse complement strand
TTTTTTTTTTTTTTTTGTGTAACCGCTGGGTATCTTGCTTGTAAGAACTTGTGGAATGAAGTAATTTCTGACTGGTTTGCAATGATGTGTGTAGTCTATTGAGTTTATTTTTTCTTTTGTCGATCAATGGAACAGTAAAGGAATTAAGATTGGTCCAAGTGCACCGCTAGCGGACGAGTCCGCCGACGATTGCTGGCGTTGCCAGTTGCCCTCGGTGCTAGACCTTGGTAACAATGGTCTGAATAATTCCTCGTTTCATTGATGGCTGACTGATCAGCGTACAAAAGTGGGGTAGTACCCGTTGGGTAGCTTCCCTTAGCTAAACATTCGAACAAAAAATTTAGCTAAGTCAAGATGCGCATGGGTAGCGGTTTGACTATTTGGTAATAATACCGAAGGTGTTCAGTATTCCAAGGGCGGGCGTCGTGACGCCGTCCTTGTCCATTAAGTAGAAGGTGCCTGGGCTAACGACTTCCACAATTTTGTATGGGCCTTCCCATGTTGGGCGGAGTTTTGTCGGTGGCGGAATGACTTCCTTCATGACCAAGTCCCCAGTTGGAGGTTCCGGGCCTTGACCTGGCGTTGTAAAAACGTGATAACCCGTGCTTGTTTTGTAGATTTGTGCAAATGGGCCTCGAGCTTTTCTCTTCGAGGAGGTCCCTGTCCAAATTGACGCCGGCGCTGTTGGTCTCTGGCCCGTAGCCTTCGACTCTAGCGGTAGGTTTGAGTGACTTCAATGGGTAAGACAGCCTCTGTGCCGAACATCATGCAAAAAGGGTGTTTCTCTCTGTGGCGGAAGTTGGAGTTGTTCGGATGGCCCACAGGACCTCTGGGAGCTTTTCCGCCCATAAACCCTTGGCGTCGTCGAGCTTCTTTTTTAAAACAACTTTTTATTATCTTGTTCGCCGCTTCGACCTGGCCGTTGGTCTGGGGTGGGCGACAGATGCAAACCTCAGCTTGGTGCCCAAGTTGATGGGTGAAGGAGATGAGCTCGTCATTGTTGAACTGTGTGCCGTTCTGTGATGATTGTGTGTGGCCAAACCGTAGCGGCAATAGATATTCTTCCAAAGGAAGTGAATTACCTTGGCGGTAGTTATTGCCGTCAGTGGCTCGCTCTATCCACTTGCTGTTGTAATCGATGGCAACAATGATGTATTTGAACTGACCCTTGGGGTTTGGAATTTGCCCATCAGATCAAGGCCCCACGTAGAATGAATCCATGGGCCCACGATGATTGACAGTGGCTCTGTCTGGCGTGTGGGAGATCTGCAATTGCTGGCATTTGTGGCAAGACCTCGAATCCGCCGGGCGTCATCGCCAAGTGTGGGCCAGAAGTACCCTTGTCGCATTGTGCGGTTGGCCCAGGGATCTGGGCCCGAGTGGTTTCCCATTCTCCGCTAGGATTTCAGTTAGGAACAACCCTTCCCTCTTCTGGGGTTAGACAGCGGAGGTTTGGATGGGTGAATCCCTGGCGGTAGAGTTTGCCGTGCTGGATGTTGTAGCGGGTGCTCTTCGTTGGAGCTGTCTTGCCTGGATTTATCTTCTGGCAACGTTCCGTTGCGCTTATACATGATGATCTCGTCCATCCAGCTGGGGTTGACCTGAATGTTGAAGATTTCCGCCAGGTCTTTGTGATACTTGGTTTGTCAAGATACTCCACCCTTGTGTCCGCCGGACTCTGATGTGGTTGGGCGGTTGCCAGTCTCGCCAGGGAATCAGCCTTAGCGTTCTTTTCCCTGGGGATTTGTGTGATTGTGTGAAACTTGAACTTTTTTAGCAACGTTTTGACGTACCCCAGATACGCCGCTAGCTGCTGGTCCTTGGCTTGGAAGCTGTCGTTGACCTGGTTGACGACTAGTTGGGAGTCGCTGAATATGTTGACGCTGTCAGCACCTGAGTCAATGGCGAGGAGTAGGCCGCGATGAGCGCCTCGTACTCCGCCATATTGTTTGAAGCTTTGAAGTTGAATTTCAACGCATATTCTGCGTTCAGTCCCCCGGGTCCGGTTAAGATGACTCCGGCGCCGCTGGCCTTGGCGCAGGCGGAGCCGTCCACATGTAGGTCCCAATCCGACTGTGGGGTAAGTACCCCTGTACTGGTTACCATTTCTGTTCCGGGCTGTGCTTGAGTATCGGGTTCTGGCTGACGCTCAGTAAGTTCAGCGATGAAGTCTGCTACTGCCTGGCCCTTCATGGCGGTTCTTGGCTTGTACTCGATGTCAAATTCGCTGAGCTCAATTGCCCACTTACTGAGTCGCCCTGAGTGTTCAGGGTTCTGCATCACCTGTCTCAGCGGTTGATTGGTCAACACATGGATCGTGTGAGCCTGGAAATACTGCCGAAGGCGTCTGGCGGCAACGATAAGTGCAAGCGCCAGCTGTTCCAACGGTGGATACCTTGTTTCTGCTCCGTTCATACCTCTGCCGGCGTAGAATACTGGGAGTTCATCCTGACCCTCCCGCCGAACAATGGCGCAACTTATTGCCGTTGCCGAGACCGCCAGATATATGAATAGTGTCTCTCCTTGGACAGGGACAGAAAGGAGAGGGACTGCCGCCAAATATTCCTTTAGACCTTGGAACGCCGCCTGACATTCTGGGTTCCAGTCAATGACCTTCTTGTGAGTTGTTTTGAGAAGTTTGAAGAATGGGGCGCACTTGTCAGTAAGTCGGGAGATGAATCGAGAAAGGGCGGTCAACTTGCCCTGGAGACACTGGACGTCTACCTTACTTCGGGTCCGACAGGTCAAGGATGGCCTGTACCTTGTCTGGGTTAGCCTCGATACCTCGCTCGCTGACGATGTAACCCAGAAATTTGCTAGCGGTGACTGCAAAGAAACATTTTTCTGGGTTGAGGCGCATACCATAGGCCAGGAGGATGGTTACTATGATCCTGAGGTTTGCCACATGTCCGCTGGCCTTTATGCTCTTGACTAGCATGTCGTCCACATAGACCTCGATGATTTTTCCCAGATGCTCAGCGAACATTGCATTCATCAACCGCTGATAAGTTGCTCCGGCGTTCTTCAGACCAAAAGGCATGACATTGTAGCAGTACAGGCCTTTGTCGGTGGTGAAGGTGGTGCATTCTTGGTCGCTGGGGTGCATTTTGATCTGATTGTATCCAGAGAAGGCATCCATCATGGTGAGGAGTTCGTGTCCGGCGGTTGCATCGACCAGCTGATCGATACGAGGTAGCGGGAAACTATCCTTTGGGCATGCCTTGTTTAGATTTTTGAAGTCGACGCACATCCGCCACTTGCCGCTGGGCTTCTTCACCATTACCAGATTTGAGATCCATTGGGGGTAGATGACCTGGCGGATGAATCCAATGTCCCGCAGTTTGGCGACCTCCTGTCCGATTGCCCGGTATTTTTCCTCATCAAAGGCCCTCCGCTTCTGCTTGATAGGATAGAAAGAAGGTTTGATGGTCAGTTTATGGGTGATTATTTCAGTGGAGATGCCAGGCATGTCTGCATAGGACCATGCAAAGACGGTGGCGTTGTCACGTAAGAACTGAGTGAGTTCTGCCTCCACTTCTGGGTCTAGCTGGGAGCCTATGCGGACTGTCCTCTCAGGATGCTCGTCTGAGATGCAGACGGCCTTCAGTGACGTGTCCGGGTTGACCGGCTCCTTCATTACATATTTCTTCTCTTCATCTCTAGGATCCTCAAAGATATTCGGTGGTGGTGGGTCATTACCCACTGTCAGGATTTCATGGCGGCGCGTTGACCGCGCTACAGATGTTGAATAGCATTCTCGTGCCAGCTGTTGGCTTCCCCTCACACAGCCTGTGCCATTGGGCGTGGGGAACTTCATGAGAAGCATGTATCCGGCAATGATGCACTTGAGCTTATTAAGCGCTGGTCGACCAATGATGGCGTTGTACGAACTGGGACAGTCGACGATAATGAATTCCGTGTGCACCTCCGCCATACAGGGACTAGTGCCAATAACTAGTCGCATGTAATCCGACCCTAGTGGTTGTGTGATGTCTCCGGAGAAGCTGAGCAGTGGCTCATGATCCTGGAGTAGTTTCTTGTTCCGCTTGAGGTGGTCGTAGCAGCCGCTGAAGATGACGTTGACAGCGGATCCGCTATCTACCAAGATTCTCCCCACCGAGAATTTGCCAAGAATGGCATCGACTAAGAATGGGTCGTCATGGGGTAAATGTACTCCGCGCTCCTCCTCCTCTGAAAAGGTATAGGTTCCCATCCTGACTTCGGGAGTTTGGCGGATCTTTCATAGCGGATGTTGCAAACCTCCTTTGGGTGGTTAGCGCGTGCATAGCGCTTTCTTGCCCTGTGAGACATGCTGGTGATTGGAGCACCGCCATCGATGGTGTTGATGCGGCCCAAGGTTTCTACGTTGGCAATCACTGGCGGTGGTTGGCGTACCTTGAATTGCTCCAACTTGCCGTCACGGTATAAAGTCTCAATGGCTGTTTTGAGGGCGTTGCAGCTGTTTGTATTGTGGCCGCTGTCCGCGTGGTATTTGCACCACTTGCCGGTGTTCCTGGGTTTGCCCGTTTTTGGGTACTTTGGAGGGGTGGCGGTGGGATCTGATCCTTGCACTGATTATAGATATCTTCATATGAGGCCGTTAGGACCGTGAAAACTGCATACCGCTGTGAGGACTCCGTCTGCTTGTTGTTGTTGTCCCCATGAGTTGGGCGGTTTCCCTTATAAAAATGCTGTCCCTTCTGCCGCTTGGTTTGGTGGCCGCCCTGCTGCCACTCTCTTTTCTTGTCAACTGGCGGAGCTGAGGGGGGTTTATCAGCGGCTTCCTGGTGATTGGAAGATGGTTGTGCTGATTTTGCTGGCGTTGCTGGTGGTGGTGTTTCTCCATATGTGATGAATTCCGCCTGGGCGTGAATGACCGCCTCACTCATGACGTGGTCGTACGTTGCATTGGGATGGTTGTAATTGAGGTGATAGAGGAACGGTCCCTTGAGGAGTCCCTTCCTGAAGGCTGCCGACGCCATAGTTTTGTCCAGGTCGCGGCACTGAGATGCTGCCGCTCGCCATCTTGTGACAAAGGCCTTCAGTGACTCGTCCTCCCCCTGTTTGACGCTGAACAGCTGACTTGTGTTGTGATGTCCGGCGGACAATAGGATGAAGCGGGAGAGGAAAGCATGCGACAGTGCATGGAATGAGCCAACCGATCCTGGCGGACATTCAAAAAACCAGTTCATCGCCTCGCCGTCCAATGTTTCGCTGAACAGATGGCACAAGGTGGCGTCGTCGAATCCCTGTTGTTGGTGACCTTCTTGAAGGTGTCCATGTGGACAAAGGGATCGGTCATTCCGCCATATGGCGACATTTTTGGGGTCTTTGCATATGTTGGCCTGACGGCCTGTAGGATCGCGGCGGAAAAGGGGCCGGGTCTGGAAGTGAACAGCGGGTTCCGAGTTGATGTCGGGACGCCCGTCTCCGCCCGGATTAACCTCTGCTCCAGTTGGTGCATCCTTTCCAATAACTGGGCGGTTGTATCGCCGGCGGAATCGGCCTGACTCCCCCGCCGAGTTGGCTTGCGCCTAGGTATGGGCGGATCACCCTCAGTCCTTGCCCTGACATTCAAGCTGTTGGCGTGCGGAAGGGATTCCGCCGTATGTTCTAACATTAGTTGGGGTATGGGCGGTGGTCCCATTCCTGACAACCCCGGTGGGTTCAGCGGTACGTGCATTTGTATGACTGGCCCTGGCGCTGCCGTGCCGGCGCTGGGTCGACTACGCCTGGTGCTGCGTGACTGCTCGCTCTGTGCCGGGCGGTCGGTGGCCGCCAAAGTGTTTTTTAGTTCCTCAAAACGTGTCATGAGCGCAGCCACCTGTTTTTGGGCTTCGGCCTTCTCTCTACGCTCCTCCTCACGCTCCCTGTTTGCCTTATGAAGATCCGCCAGTGCTATCTCGTACATGGTGACGAGATCCTGGCCTGACGGGCGGCTGCTGCCTGGGTTTGCCTCACCACCGGGATTGGCCGGGGTTGTGAATAGTGCGCGGTTAACGCCGATTGCGGGGTCGGAGGGCTGGGGAATGGCGGGGAGCTCCGCCTGCTCTTCAGCGTTTCCCCCGCTGTCGTTAGTCATGGTGATTGTAGCGGGATGACCTTTAGTTCAAGGGTTCCCACAGACGGCGCCAATGTTAATGTCTAAAAGTCTAGCGGTAGCCAAACCTTAGTTAACGCTGATCCGGTGGGCGGATCGGTACTTGTCTTAATGTTGCGATTCCCGTTACCTGTCAAGTAAAATACAACGGGCGTCAGAGGGAGACCGCGCTGGGCGGTCTTCAACTCTCCGATGCCTAAGTTAGTCAATGTATTTATGTTGACAAAGTAACAGTAGGTAAGTATTGAATGCGTAATTAATGAGGAGAGAGGAGAGAACCTTTTATAGGTGAGGAAGAGACTGATCTTGTCTTTGTTTTCGATGTGGGACTGATATGCTTCAGTTCTTAGTTTCAGAAGCTTCTGATGCTAACTTGGCGCGGCGCGTGGCGGCGCGTCGGTGGCGATCTGGAGGCGGTCCAACGCCGAGGCTGTAGCCCGCCTGGCGGTGTGTCCGCATGTCATTCCTTTGGTTGGAATTAGTACCTTTGGCGGTACAGCGAGCATGGCCTATTATAGCTAATTATGCTTGCAAATGTACATGTATGTACACAGTGTAAAACCAGACCCAGACAGTCCGGTCCGGATCGGTTCCTTCCGGTTTTTTGATTTTTTCTGTCATTTATACCCACCCCTAGTCTGATCTGGGCCTTGGATTGTTATATTGGCCAAGTCTCCAATATGAGACTTATGTCCCAATTTCCAATGTGGGAATTAGATTATTAATTAATTTCACGTGCAGACCTAGAGTTAGGTTGCACGTGAGGGGGAGTGTTGGAAAGGAAAGATCCCACATTGGAAAAGTGACAAATAAAATATAACTTATAAGTAGGTGGATCTCTCCCAATTGTATCAAGACCTTTTGTGATCAAAACCCAACAACTAATGGGTGGTTAAGTTGGGACAGTATCGGTACAATGGTAGGCCACGAGCCACGCTTGTCACTGTTTAACATGGTATCAGTCAAACAGAACAAAGGCAAAGAGGAAGTTTGGGAATTTCTGATATATTATATAACTTATAAGTGGGTGGATCTCACCCAATTGTACCGATGCCTTTTGTGATTAAAACCCAACAACTAATGGGTGGTTTAAGTTGGGACAATATCGGTACAATGGTGGGCCATGAGCCACGCTTGTCGCTGTTTAACATGGTATTAGTCAAACAGAACAAATTAAGGCAAAGAGAAAGTTTGGGAATTTCTGATATATAGATCTTCTCCAAAGATGGAGTACATATACAAAGTATACACATTCCTAATAGGAAACTAAAATAATTACACAGTGATATTCTCCTTAACTATACAATCCTAATTATACTACAATTCCTACAATTATGGAGAGTGACTCATGCCAACACTCCCCCTCAAGTTGGAGCATACAGATCACAGACGCCCAACTTGTCAAGTGAGTCACAAAACGCCTTGCTAGAAACTGGCTTTGTAAGAATGCCCGCCAACTGCTCCTCAATAGGTACAAAGGGAAAAGAGATGGTTTGTTGATCCAGCTTCTCTTTGATGAAGTGTCCATCAACCTCCACATGTTTTGTGCGATCATGTTGGACATGATTATGAGCAATGTCAACTGCAGCTTTGTTATCACAGAATAAGGGCATGGCTTTCTTCTGCTTGAACCCCAAATCCCTTAACAAGTGCCTTAACCACAACATCTCACAAACTCCATGAGCGATTCCTCTATATTCTGCTTCAGCACTAGAACGGGCCACCACCTTCTGCTTCTTACTCTTTCAAGTAACTAAATTCTCACCTAAAAACGTAAAGTATCCAGAAGTGGACCGTCGATCAGTTATACAACTTGACCAGTCTGCATTTGTATACCCCAAAACATCCAAATGCCTATGCTTAGAAAATACCAACCCTCTTCCAGCAGCAGACTTCAAGTACCTCAAGATCCGAACTACAGCTTCCATATGAGCCTTATTAGGATTATGCATGAACTGACTCACAACACTAACTGCATAAGCTAAGTCTGGTCAAGTGTGTGACAAATAAATTAATCTTCCAACTAACCTCTGATATCTTGCCTTATTCGTGGGTACTTGATTTGGATGCTCAACTAACCGATGGTTCTGCTCAATGGGTGTGTCAGCTGGTTGGCAATCCAGCATACCCGTCTCTACTAATAAGTCAAGGACATACTTTCTCTGGCTCAACATAATACAATCTTTTCCTCTAGCAACTTCAATTCCCAAGAAATATTTCAAACTCCCCAAGTCTTTCATTTCAAATTCTGCTGACAATGCACTCTGCAACTTCTTAATCTCCTCAAGATCATTACCTGTCACCACCATGTCATCCACATAAATAATTAAAGCTGTAACTTTACCCTTCTGATGCTTAAGGAATAAGGTATGATCTGAATTGCTATGCCTATACCCAATCCTCCTCATGAATGTCGTGAATCGACCAAACCAAGCTCTTGGAGATTGTTTGAGGCCATATAGGGACTTCCTTAAACAACACACCACCTTGACTCCAGTGGAAGTACCATATCCTGGAGGCAAGTCCATGTATACTTCTTCATTTAAATCACCATGCAAAAAGGCATTTTTAACATCAAATTGTCGCAGAGGCCAATCAAGATTAGCTGCTAGCGAAGGGTTATACCTAGATTGTATTGATCTTTGCTATTGGTGCAAAAGTTTCATCATAGTCCACACCATAATTTTGAGTATAACCCTTCGCTACTAGCCTTGCCTTATATCTGTCCACCAAACCATCTGAATTGTGCTTCACTGTATACACCCATCGGTACCCAACTGTTTTCTTTCCCGGAGGTAGTGATACCAACTCCCACGTTTGAATTTTTTCAAGTGCATCCATCTCCACCGTCACGCCCCTGATTTTTAACACAAATAAAAATGAATATATAATCTCATAATTATACATGCGTGATGGTTCAGCCATCAATACAAAATACCTGGAAAACTTTTTCATTTTAGACCAAGTACATACTGATGCCCTGAACCCACTAATCAATACAGACTCGCTCCGCAGAGTCACCTATTACATATGCATACGAATTAAATTGTCACAACAAAATAAAACTTAAATGCTCCTTAGAGCTACTACAACGGAAGTCCTTCCAACAGTAAAGTCACAAAATTTGCTTCCTACCATAATGCTATCAGCACGCCACCTCAGCTTTAGCCACGATTACCCTGACCTGCAGGATTAACCCCTACACCATTGAATAGTGCACCGGGTTGCCACACAACAACCCGGTAAGCATACGAAAGCTCGTATGAGTAAACTCAAAACCACAAAGCAAAACACATTTATGAAGTCACCTCAACCTAAACAACGATAAGCACACATCTCACACCTACAGCCATCAATTCCATATCCTTCCATATCGTGCTTACATAAGTCAACTAGTGACTAAAGCCTCATGCTCAGATTCTTAATCCTAGCATCCAATTACACAAATTTCAGTCAAACAAGACTTCCTCAAGCAATGTTTGATACCTTTCTAAAGCACTACGGGGAATTCCAAAATCACACTCATTCCCTCCCCACTAGAAGCATTTGTCATCAGCATGACATCAAAGGTGAAAAGCAATGAATCACCTTCCTATCCTCACCATAGAGTACCATTCTTCACCACTATGGCCCTTAAGATAAATCAAACCATCAATCAATAAAATCAAGAAGAAAACAAGGAAATCACAATTCAAGCAAGCAAAACAATTCATAGTAACCTTGCATATAGCTTAGTTCAGGAGTCACATTAAGTCAAGCAATTCAAATCATAGTAGTCACTATAACCTCACACTCTAACGTCCGTAGGTAACCCCAACCATCACAGCAGTCTTCTCAATCATTGTTAACTTAATAACAATTCAGCTCCTCTACCGAGTAGTCATCACACTGATCATCGCACAGATTCCACCAGTCATTACGCAGATAGCCATCATCCTACTGATCATCACACAGATTCCGAGGGTCATCACACATATATCAATTGTCCAGCTGATCATCACATAGATTTCGTCGGTCATCACACGGATAGCCATTATCCAGCGAGTCATCACACAGATTTCACCGGTCATCACACAAATAGCCATTGTCCAGCGAGTCGTTACACAGATTTCGCCGGTGATCACACAGAAAACAATCATTACAAAGATTCATCACACTGATTTCAACGATTCATTACACAAATATTCCTACACAAGCTTTGCATGACAATCATCACAAAGATTCAATACTTCATTTCAACGATTCATTACACAAATATTCCTACACAAGCTTTGCATGACAATCATAATCAAGATTCATCACACTGATTTCAACAATTCATTACACAAATATTCCTACACAAGCTTTGCATGGAAATCATCACCAAGATTCAATACTTAATTTCACTATTTCCACGATACTGAACTCAATACGTCCTATGCTGCCCATATCACAACAATTGCACCAATACATATATATTTCACGTAAATATATATATATATATATATACATATATATATATATACACATAGTCATTCACCTAGGAATGCCACTAATACCATCTATAGTCATAGTTAACCTAATAACTCCAAGACAATAGGGTAATCTTGCTCATAACAAATATCATGAGATTTACTCACCTTTGAATCCCGCTGCGTCTTCACACGTGAACCAAAACAAGCACAATCGCCGCAATCCGTTCAAAAAATCCAACAAGCACCTTATGTGATGCCCCGGAAATTCGTATTTATTTTCTGAGGATTTTCTGAAATCTAAATTGTGGTTATTGGAAGGTTTCATGGCTTGTGGACGGAGTGGAAGTGTTTCGGACGAATAATTATTCAGGAAGCGTCATTTTAGGGGGGCGCAAGGGTTGACTTTTTATTCGTTGGGTATCTTTGAAAACTTCCTTCATAAAAGTTGTAGAGCACGTCGATACAAGCTCGTGGACATGTGGAACACAGAAATTGGAATTCATATGAGAAAGTTATGAGCGATTGAAAATTTGGGAAATTTATATAAATAGGAGAAATTTCGGGATTTTTCATTAAATCCCAAAATTTCCCTTTTTTCTCTTTTCTCCCCCGGATTCACTCTGTTCTCTCTCCTCAGACCCGACGAAGTCCTGCCGACCCGAACCGGACCCATCGCAGTATTTCGGCAACGCACGACAGCGGACCCGGCCCAGATTGATTCACCCAGCCCTTCTCCGTTGACCCTTGGTGTCAGTTTCACCGGTGGAGCAACCCGGAAGGAGATCAAAGAAGTGAACAGTGACGGCGGACTAACCCGACCGGAAATCCACTTTTCCGGTGACTTCTCGGCCGATCCTTCTCAGTTTTTGGAATGTCCTCCTCCTTTTGATCATCCTCATACCCTCCTTGTAGGATGATTTCATGTGTGGAGTGGAAGATCGAGGGTTGAAGATCAGCGGTGCACAGTGAATCTGGAGCTTGATCAGATGGCAGCGATTGGCTAATCTTGCAAGCTTGATCTTGGACGATCTAGACTGATCCAAACTTAGCTCCAGGTATGAAAGTTGCTCTACTCTTCATGATGAACATGTTTGTTGGTCTTGATTTTTCCGGTGGTCGAGTTTGACCCGGCGGCTGTACCACCGCCTGTGGCGGAGCCGGTGGCAGAGTTCCGGCCATGTAAGGACAGTTTCTAGTATTATATATCATCTACTCATCGATACGAGCATTTCGATATATAATATGTAATTTTTGGAGATCGTATGATTATATTGTGATTTTTACGGTTTCGGACTGTTCGATGTTTCGATTCCTTGAGGATCCGACTATCCGATCGACTTGTGGTTTTGACTTATCGATCGTAGTAGCATTCCGGAGACTTTGGGTGGTCTCGGACGAGGTTTCGCCTCAATTGGCGTTACTCTCAGGGTTGTTATTTGATTTGGGGATTCAAACTTTAATCACTTGGTAATTCACTGATTTGAGATCATTGATGCTTAGGTGCTTCTAAAGGTGATTTGGACGAGTTGTTGGTGTGAGTGTTAGTTCGGATCTGTTTAGAAGATGCAACGGGATTCTGAGGTGAGTAATCTCACAATGTTCATTTACAAAAGAAGTCACCTTCATTGTTTTGAGAGTTATTTAGTTAACTGCAAACTATAGTTGGTATTAGTGGCATTCCTGAGTGAATGACCACGTATATATATATATATATTTATTTATTTATTTACTTGAAATATGTATATTCTTATCGGTTGATGGGTGATTTAAGCAATAGGGATTGATGGGTTTCATTCTATTGTTTAGGGCTTGACTTTTCGAGAAACATTGTTTTAGGAATTGGGAATTTCTATTGTTTGGAAAGTGTCAAGATTTGGTGTGAGTTTCTTAATGTTTTGATCTAACGATCGGGAGTTGGAAGATCTGAGAGTCACAAGTGGTGATTTCTCCTTTTTGATTTGATTTAACATTTTGGATCCAGAGCGACTGCTTTGAAATGTTTTGATCCTACAATCGGAGAGGTCTGAGGATTCGGGGTTGCTGGTAGCGATCTCAAGGAAATAAATTGGGACTTCACGCCTTTGGCCGAGTTTGTGGATATGATCAGTTAGAGCTCTAGTCTGTTGCTATTTAACATCATGAGGGGTAGCGGGGAGCTATTCGATGCTCATGAGTACGTGTTTTTAAAAGGGCGTGTCGGGAATTCTTTCTTTTAAATGTCCAGGGAGGACTTGTGTATCATATTAATTGTCAGAGTTTCAGTTATTATGATTTCATCACGGTGTGACTTTTATTGTGATTTTTGGGAAATTCATATTGAATTGTCAGAGTTTCAATTAATATGGTTTTTGTCACGGGGTGATTTGTGTTGTTTTCCTTTGGGAAAAGAATGTGTTGTTTTGGGGAAAACAGGGTGTGTGTGTTTTTGAGTTTCTCATACGGGCTTGCAAAAGCGTACCGAGTTTGTTGTGTGGCAACCCGGTGCACCATTCAAATGGTGTAGGGGTTAATCCTGCAGGTCAGGGAAATCGCGGCTGAAAACTGAAGTAGCGTACTAGTAGCTTTACGGTAGGAAACTAATTTTGTGACTGTACCGTTATTAAGACTTCCGCTTGTAGTAAGCTCTGAGGAGCATTTATTTATTATCTTGTTATGACAATTTAATTCGTAAGCTTGTGTAATATATCTCTTTGGAGCGAGTGTATATTGACATAATGGGTTCAGGGCATCAGTATGTACTTGGTTTAAAAGGAAAAAGTTTTCTAGGTATTTTGTATTGATGACTGAATGATCACGCATGTATAATTATTGGGTTATATATCAATTTTTATTGTGTTAAAAATCAAGAGCGTGACACCTTAGAACAAATCAGATCGATTGAAGCCCTAGAACTTCAAAGCTTCGACTTGTCCTCCACAAGTGAAATCGCTCCAAGCCACTTTGGGAGAAGCATCTACTTCCTCAGGGCTCCAAAAGCCCTCAAGAACCACCGGCTATGGTAGCTGGAATGGCTAACTCCGATCAAGGCGATTTCGTCCCCGAAGAGGCCTCCTCTTGGCCTTGCAATGCTTACCACAGCTCGTCCCACACCAGATGGTTACCACAGACGTGTAGAGGAGATTGAGGCGAAGAAAGCCCACTTGATTTCATGTCCTATGGTGGCCGAAGGAGGAAGAACGATGCTAGCGAAATGGCTGGGCTGCGCGCCGGCTAGGGAGAGAGAGACTGAGCTCGGGTTTCCTTTTTGGGATTCTAGGCTCTTTCGCAATTTTCTCAAAAATTCGTCCTTTTATACAAAAATGGAAAGTTTTTCCGAAGCCCATAACTTCTTCATACGAACTCCGATTCTCGCATTTTGCATGTCCACGAACTAGTATCGACACGTTCTATGACTTTTGTGAAGGAAGTTTTTGGAGAATCCCAACGTATAAAAAGTCAACCTTTGCACCCCCCTAAAACCATACTTTTCAAATAATTAATTCGTCCGAAACACTTCCGCTCCGTCCACGAGCCACGAAACCATCCTATAACCACAATTTAGATTTCGGAAAATCTTCAAAAAATAATAACGAATTTATGGGGTACTACATCCATAGCCATTGCTTTTGCCCACTTCTCATCCTTCATTGCAACCTGCACTTTACTAGGAAGTGACACAGAAGATAATTGATTCACAAAGGCTACATATGGTTTAGAAAACCTATGAGTAGACACATAATTAGCTATAAGATATTTGGTCTTAGCACACAAACTTGGTTCTTATTTCTTGGTAGGCTGGCCACAATTGGACCGTTCTGGTAAGACTCGTGTTTGAACATGTGTAGAATCAGTTAAAGGAGTAACACTATCAGACAAAGGTGAGTTATCAGACAAAGGCAAACTACTACGTACCTCAGATGAAGATTGAACAGGGGAGACCACTAATGGAGAGGGAGAGATTGAATGATTAGGAGCTTCTTCTTGAAGGGTAGACGATTCAGTAATTGCCTTTTCTATTTCAGAATTCATAATGCTTTGTTTGGTAGTTACATGGCAAAGAGTAGACGATTCAACAATTGCCTTTTCTGTTTTGGAACTTGAAATGCTCTATAGGCTAGATGATTCAGTAATTTCCTTTTCTGTTTCGGAACTCGCAACGCTCTATTCGGCAATTGCCTTTTCTATTTCTGTAGGAGTGTCGTTGGTTTTTGGGGCATTAGACACTTCCTCTTCACTAAATGATCGATTGTTTGAGATAAAGCAATCGATCGTTGGCCCTGTTTGGCATTGTCCTTCATAAAAAACACCCTGCTCCCCCTAACTATGAGTCGTAGAAGGTAGAAAATAACATGTATTCTCACTGAATGTCACATCCATGGTGACATAAAATCGTTAAGAGGGAGGATGATAACACTTGTATCCTTTCTGCTGAGTCCCAGACCTGACAAAGACACACTTGAGAGCCCTTGCATCTAACTTAGAACGTTGGTTCTTATAGAGATGGACATAGGCTACACAACCAAAGACACGAGCAGGAAAGGTATTAAGAGATGGGATAGAGACATACCTAGACAATACCTCGAATGGAATACGACCTTGAAGAGAGGAAGATGGGAGAAAATTAATAAGATATGAGGCATACAACATTGCCTCTCCCCAAAGGTATTTAGGCATATTGGTACTAAGGAGAAGGGTGCAACCCATGTCTAATAAATGATGATTCTTCCACTCAAAGACCCCATTCTGTTATGGTGTTTATGGGTAAGTGGTTTGGTGAACAATTCCATGAGATTGGAAGTAATCATGAAATGAATGGTTAATAAACTCCCCCTATTATCAGACCGAAAGACCTTAATACGAGCATCATATTGGGTACGAATAAGATTATGGAATGTTGTCAAGGCAGAGAAAACTGCATCTTTTGACTTAAGCAAAACAACCCAAGTTAATCTGGTGAAGTCATCAATGAATAAAACAAAATAATGCATTCCTGACAGAGTTGAACTTTTGGAAGGTCCCCATAAATCGGAATGAATTAATTCAAAAGGCATTGTGCTAGACTGAAAGCTAGAAGGATAACTATACCTATGACTCTTGGCTAAATAACAGGTTTCACAATGTAGACTAGAATCACTTAATCCCAAAAAAAGGGAAGGCATGGACTTCTTCATGACACCAAAGGATGGGTAGCCTAAACGGCGATGCCACAACCACAATCCATTCATCCAATTAGAACTTAATGTCAGGGCAACATGACCTTGTGGACTTGATGGTGCTTGTGTCGGCCCTCCGTACATGCAATCCAAGTGAAACATTCTCTCCCTCAGATCTCCGATCCCTTGCCAATTATCACCCGAGTGCATAGATCCTGAAAGATGACATACATAGGATAAAAGGTGACAAAGCATTTGTTTTGTGTATTTAATTGAGACGCAGACAAAAGATGATGAGATAAAAAGGGTACATAGAGGACATTATAAAGAGTAATGGACGGTGTAACCTGGATTGACCCAATTCTTAAGATCGGAAAAGAATCACCATTGGCATTAGAGACGTGTGTTATGGATGGGGAGGACAACGTGATGAAGAAAGACTTATCATAGGTCATATGATCAGACGCACTAGAATCAATTATCTATGTATTACTACCAGTAAAGCCAGAAACATTTAAAGCGACACCAATTTTACCTCGATTCTCTTGAATTAGGGAAACATTACCCTTATATTGATTGACCCTCCACATCATAGAAATCAGGTTCTTGCTCTTGCACTAGTTGGATTGCCACCTTGCTTTTCTGACCATTGTTACTTCTTTTCCAACCAGAGTTATTGGAGTTGAGTCTTAGCAACTTGGGGCATTGACTCTTGTAGTGGCCAACAATTTCAGAATAGTTGCAAGTCACCTGACTATTGAACAACGAACTAAGGGACAAATCTGCCATTCTTCTTCTTCAAGCAGCAACACAAACCACAAAATTTGACACGGCTAAGGAAGGAGAGGTTGACGACAAGGTATTGCAAACTTTAGGGTTTTAGGGAAAAAGGAACAGAGGATGAAGACAAATGACAAACTCTTAAAGAGTACAAAGACACATTTGCAGAGGAAACAAACGAACAAAGTCCAGACGGATCTCTGCTCTAATACCAAGTCAAACAGAACAAAGGCAAAGAGGAAGTTTGAGAATTTCTGATATATTGATCTTCTGCAAAGATGGAGTACATATACAAAGTATACACATACCTAATAGGAAACTAAACTAATTACACAATGATATTCTCCTTAACTATACAATCCTAATTATACTACAATTCCTACAATGATGGAGAGTGACTCACGCCAACAAATTTCTCCACCTCATGAATAGCTACAAGACTAGCGACCAGGTGGAATTGGTCTAGCCAAGTACAACCAGCCCTTCCTGCTCCTAGCAAATACCACCGGAAAACTCGCCGATTTCACCATAAATTTTACATTCTCCATTTATGTGCCAAATGATGCCGATTTAAGATGGGGTGTCGGTGATGGACTAGCCTTCTTCTTAGTGCCAAATGGGTCCCAACTCAACAGCTCAGTAGGCCATGCTCTCGGTCTCCCCCTTCTATCGTCAGTACCCATTTGTGGCTATGGAATTTGATATCTTCAAGAACTACTAAGCCATCCCCAACACAAATGAAACCGTCGACAACCCATCCGAAGATCATATGGGTATTGATGTCAACTCTGTCAAGTCACGGATTGCCGTTCCTTGGAATGGTAGTATTGTCAATGGGCGAAATAATGATGTCCGGATCAGTTACAATTCTAGCACAAAAAAATCTTAATGTTGCCTTCACAACTTTTTGACGAATGGTACCAAAAAGATGAGCTATTTTCTTACACAGTTGATCTGAAGAATGTCTTACCGGATCGAGTAATTGTTGGGTTCTAGGCTTCAATAGGTGAAGCTGCTTATGCTATATTTAAGACCGTCTCGTGGAGTTTTACTTCAACTCCTCTTGTTGATGAGAATTCCAGGGACAACACTCCGGTAAGTGTACTTTCTGCTCCTGCGCCTAGCCCTATGGCTAGTTCTAGTCCCACCTCCGGCAATAAACGACTAGTTTTTTTTTTTTTAAAGGAGAAGAAAATTACAACACAAAGCCTCTAACAATACCAAAACTAAATTGGTCTAAATTAAAAGCCGAGCAAGCTGAAAGAGGAAGTTTGTCTCGCCATATAATCGCATCTGAAGATTGATGTCCATGGAAGGCCATTGCGTCCGCCACAAAATTTGCTTCACGAGGAATATGAGAGAAAGAGATTTCCTCAAACATACTAGAGATGCCTTGGATGTCACGAACAAGAGAACGAATTTTCCAAGGAGGGTCACTAATCTTGTTAACACAGTCGATCACTAGCTTTGAATCACCCTCCACTAGAATCTTAGAGCAGTTGAGATGCAGCGCATGGAGGAGACCATCTTTGAGGGCACTACACTCCGCCACAAGAACAGTAATGGAGCCAATATTCCTAGTTCCAGCCACCACAGGGGAGCCAACATGGTTTCTAATGACAAAACCAGCTGCAGCCATCCTGTCATGCTTCACAGAGCCATCAAAATTGAGTTTGAATTTGTTCTGCGAGGGGGGGAAGCCACCTGATCAGTCCATAGTTGGTAACAGAGCTCTTCATGTGGGAAGAATTGTGAGCTCTATAAGAATTCCCAGCTGCAGTTGTAGCATGCACCACCATGTTTGGGTTAGCAGATATGTTCCTGAAGATGAGATTATTTTTGGCTTGCCAGATTTTCCAACAAAGCACAATAGCATTCTCAATAAAGGACTAGTTGTTGGGTTGGGGGTTGTTGTGGGTTGGCTTTGGTCTGATAGGATTAATAGTATCCCTTCCCTCAGACTACCAGCTTTGATAAAAATAAATAAATAAATAAATAAATAACATGTAATTCATTAGGACCAAGAGCTTTAAGTGGTCCAATAGATTTCACGTATCTAAGATTTCGTTAGTAGTTACCTGTTTCAGTAAAGATGTAATATCAATATCTGTTATAGTAGCCAGTAGAGGACTCTTTGTTAGTTCTTATACATTGTTTTAGTTGAGACTCTTGTTATTATCTCATGCAGTTCTCATGATGCTTATTGTAATATGGGGTTTAGGCACCATGTCCCCCCCCCCTCCCCCCCCATGTATTATGCAGTTTCATTAATAAAGGTTTGAGGGCAGCCGCATTAGCCTTTCTTAGAAAAAAAAAAAAAATTAAAGCTTGGATTTAATAATTTATATATGCCTGAGATCTGCTCTTGAAATCTTTCACAAAGACATTAGTGATATTATTATTTTTTCCAATCAATCTCACATGGTATCTTTAAAGGTTTTCTAGGCCCAGAGATTAGTCCATGTGCAGGTCTGATAGGAGCATTTTAATGTGGTATTTTAATAGTTAATTCCTCACATTTTGCTTAGTTAATTCCTTAACGAATCGATTTTTAACTCAATTTCTATTTTTTTAGGTACATTGGAGTAGATGATGATGAAATGGGCTGTTTGGACCCAAAATGAGCATTTTGGCCTGACAAAGCGTGTCTTGGAGAAATTGAGCCAATGAGAAAGCGAGCTAGACAAGAAATAAGGAGTGGTAGACTAACCATCCGAACTCCAAATGAGTTGAAACTTTTCAGATTCATTCTAGAAAGCCCAAGGATCATTTCTTATGAAGAGTGCCAGAGCTAGTTTTGAGTGGAAGGCCTTCAAACAATCAGTACAATTTTCTGCAGAAGCAAAACTGGAAAACTGGACCTGTAAGAGGTCCAGCAGTATTTCCGGCCCAACCACATGGAAATAAATTCTGAAATTTTGCCACAGTAATTTGCACTCATGGTGGATAATTTCATATGAAGAAGTCAAAGGCTCATTCTGAAGTCTTGTTGGAGAAATAATTGAAGGAATAAAGGGGCAGAAACTGACCTAAAACAAGCTCAATATTCACATGTTCATGTTTCCTACCCACATGAAGAAAGCTAATGCTTTTCTTGGATATATTTTTCTACTACAATCTCTTTAATAGATCATCATCACTTCTATGTTTCTGCACCTTCATGCTTTGCTTTCATTTCATCATTTCTCTATCTTTTCCATATTTTACAAATCACTTTCATACTCCACTTTCATTATTTTTCTTCCACTCATCATTTCACTCTTCTTTTTCTTCCCTATATAAATACCTTCTCCTCTCATTCTAAAACACACATTCCTTCATCCATTCCATCTTCTTTGTCTCTCCATTTCCTTTCCATTTTCCTTTCCATCCTCTAGTTTCAAGTTTCTGCATTTCCAAGCAAAGAGAAGAAGAGAAGAACAAGCCATGAAGCCTCCTAGCCATCATCATCCACCTTGTGCTGTGATAGTGAAGTCTTGCTTTCAAGATTCAAGATCAACGTCTCAAGCTTTTCATCATCCACTCCCTTCATGGTGTAATTCTATCTTTTTCCTTGTAATTTCTTTTGGTTTTATTTTTTTTTGGATTTCCAAACTATGAGTGAGTAATTTTCTTGTTGAGAACTAGTATGAAATCCTAGTTATGTGATGGATATTTAGCTTTTGAATCTCTTTTTCGATTACAAGGTTTTGTGAATGCTTTGTTTGGTTTTGTTTTATAAAATCTTTTATATGTTTATGTTAGATTGATCACCTAAATCTTTTATGTGTTAGATTGATCACCTAAAATATGAGCATGTAATTGGAGCTAGTTTTCAGGTGCAGTGCGTTCACGGTCTTAAAACACTCAAGTAGTAAAGCCTACATGTTAGGTGAAATCTAACAAATAGAATGCATGCTAGGATGGCGTTCCTCACTAGTTTTGTACTCTAAAATCAATCTTTCCAAAGAGCTTAATGTGTTTATGTGTGCTTAATGAGTTAATTTGATAGGGTAGCGTTCTACACCTTGATTGCATATAAGCAAGCTTAGGATGCAGTGCGTTCACGGTTCTAAGTAATTTTGGGAAAAATAAGGCTTTAGCGGCGATCCTAAAGTTCTTGATTGGTTTCATTCACATGCCTTAGTAATTGAAGATTAGGTTAAATTGTCTTTCTCTTATCTTAGCTAGTGGTGGATTACGAAGTTCTCAACGTCCATACATCTGATTTGGAATCCCTAAAAATTGAAACATTTTCTTTCTTTTATTATTGTTTGCGTTTTGAAAACTCCAATCCCCCCTTTTTACATTAACTTGTATATATTTCTATTCTTTGTTTTATTTTTGTACATAATACTTTTTACTTTATTATTTTAATTCTTTATTTGTTATTTTTGTACATAAAACTTTTTACTTTTATTAATTTATTTTTGCAATTACAGGTGTACCCTCAATCCCCGGACTGAACGATCCCTGCTTATCCTATACTAACAATTGTCTTTTGCAGGGTAATTTTGTGCGCTTAATTCAGGCGTACCAAGGTCATGTCTAAACGCTTCCCCCTCGGCCACCAAGAATAGGTTGGGATTCAAACTCCAATCAGCGTAGTCGGGATACGAATCCGACTGTGGGGATTCCACACTTGGAAGCTCTTACCAACTCGACCACTTGTGATGGTTATCTTTAGGCTATCTTTGATTTTTGAAATAAAGCTACTTCTTTTTTGGAAAAAATTCAGCTTGCTACCCTACCCTGCGTTTTGCACTCAACATCATGTTAGTCCTTCCCCTTTCAATTTCATTAGCAACACCCTCGTGCTTTGAATTTCAATCAACCGTGTCCAAAATTTACTGAGACATCCAAATGATCCGTTAAGTGATGATGTGGCAGTGACAAACTGATCGTGTGGGCCCACTTGAATGGCTAAAATAGACATTTCACTCCATTTTAGGGGCCAGCTTGAACTCCAATCTACACCGAGTAGTTTTTGAAGCTATGGACCCCGATCACCACACCCACAATGAAGAACCCAGCCACCACACCCACAATGAAGACGAACTGTAATTACCCCCGCAAAACAAAACTTGAAACTCATAGACCAACCTAATCTGTTACATGCTTTGCAAGCAGCGCATCCTCTTCGTCCTCATCGACATCGCCATCGCCACCTTCTTCTTCACCGCCTTCTATTTTTCAAACCCAGAGCTAGCATCCTCGCTTTCTTCCCTGATCCTCAGTGACCCGATTCCATAATCAGATCAAAAAGAGAACCTGGGCCACCATTTTAGAAACCCAAAGTTTGAGTTGATCCGACCCGACGTCATTGAGCCGATTTTGTTGGAGGTTGACCAAGTTTACCACTTCAGGATCGAGCTTGGCAGTGAGCTTGTCTAGGTCGCTCTACATCAGAAGCTTCCCAATGTATGATAGATCAAAGCACCGACAGCCGACGTCATAGAGCAACGCAATGAATCGATGATGATGCTGAGGATGTCCAGATCTGAATCCAACTTCATATGGATTTGAGGCGTCAGGTTATGGATCTGTTTTTTTTTTTTTTTTGGAGGATTCTAGCTCTAATTTTGAAGCTTTTTGTAAATTTTATAGGGATTTAAGGGGTAGAACTTTTGATTTTGTTGCTAGGATTAGGATAGATGGCTTCAAATCCTCCTCCATTTCAGGTGAAGGATACAAGTAAGGATATATTTGATAAATTAGTGGAAGAAAACCTAGAACCGCCGGCGGTGGGATCCAATTTGAATAAGGGAAGTGATTCCTATTATGTCAAGGCATTTGCCAGTCTGAGTATTGGTATTCTGTAGATTCAAGTGTCGAAAAGAAAGAGGAAAAAGGCGGTAAAAAAAATACAGTGAAATGTCCATTTTAGCCATTCAAGTGGGCCCACGCGATTAGTTTGTCATTGCCATGTCATCACTTAACGGATCATTTGGATGTTTCAGTAAATTTCGAACTCGGTTGGTCGAAATTGAAAGCACAAGGGTGTTGCTGATAAAATTGAAAGGGGAAAGACTGACATGATGTTGAGTGCAAACTATAGGGTAGTAAACTTTTTTTTTTGTTTTTTTTAACTTTTAAGCTAGCCTAAGTTTGGAAGAACTTTGTATTCCTATCTCACCAGTTTCGCCAGTTAGTGTAGATACCTCTACTAGCATGACTAGTTTGCTATCTCACCAAGCATAAGTAACACCCTCTTTGGGACACCCACAAGCCATGGTGAGGCCCAACCACTACTTGAATCTTGTAGCCCTATGTTCAAGCTACGCTACGGTATCCGGAAGTCGCAAATCCGTTGCCGAGAAGCCACATTTCCGGCCTTGCCAAGTTGCCCTCACAAATAGGCTTTCTAGACTAGAATAGTGATTTTAGTCATCCCACATCTAAGAAAATGTAAAGGAGAAGCATTCCTTCACCTATAAAAGGAATGCCTCCTCCCACAACTCAAACCATCCCATTACATCTTTTGTAATCCCCTTGGGCCGCAAGGCTCAACACACTAGTGTAAGATTCAAGTGGAAGTAGTTTCCCGCTAAGGCGGGAGACGAACCACTATACATCTTGTGTGTGTGTGTGTGTGTGTGTGTGTCTCTCTCTCTCTCTCTCTAAAGCTAACTAGAGATCCCACATATCACTAATGTTAACATTGGCGTCGTCTGTGGGAAGCCAACACAAAGGCTTCGTCATCTACCACGAGCTTTGACCCGAAAGAGTCGAGTCAACGCTCGTTCAACATCAAAACAGGGCCGGTCAACTCCCATCAGGCTAGGTCAATGCTTGGTCAACGCCCATAGAGGCCGGTCAATGCCCAACTCAAAGGTCAACGCTGACCTACAAAAAAAAAAAATTTTGCAGGTGCCTAATTTCTCTGGACACCCAGTTTTCTCTTCTTCTTCGCTGCACTCTGCTGCTAAAAACCTCCGCTGGCATCACCTCTAGCCCGGCGACGCTCCGCGAAGACTAAGGTCGTGGTGGCCCACCCATCACCGTTCTTCAATCATCAAACCCGCCAGCGTCATCACCGTCAGCAGCAACCTCGAAACGTAGCGGAGCGGCAACCTCCAAAGCTTCCTCCGCTGGCCACCTCTGCCGGCCAAACTCCGCTCCGCCGAGAACTACCGCTGACCAAGGCTTCGTCAACGAGCCCCGCTCCGCCGAGCTGCTCCACCGCTGAACTCTCCTCCGCTGATCATCTTGACCCACCGTGCAAAGCCTCCTCCGCTAAGCTTCATCAGCGGGAAACTTCTCCGCTAGGCTTCGTCAGCCGGAAACAAAGCTCCACTAGATATCCATCAGCGGCACTTCTTCCGCTAAGATACATCAGCGGTAATTGACCGCAATTCCCTTCTTCAGGCTCCAGCGGTCATCAGGCTTCGCCGATGAAACCATTGCTCATCCCTGTGTTCTTCTCCGAGCATCACCGCTAGCTGCCATGACGCCCACCGCTAAGAACCATCAGTGGCAACAGCTTCCACCACTGGCCTCCACAGCTAGCTAAAGCTTCTCCTCTGACAGAGTCATCCTCTGCCGGAAAAACATCCGCCAGCCAAAATCTCCGCTCCACCGATGAAACCCGCTCCACCAAGAACTCATATTCTTCGCACCCAGCCACCGAGCCATTAGCTCTGTACACTGACAAGCTAAGTTTTTCTTCCATTTATGGTCTCCTCCTTACTAAGCAAGCACCACGTGCTTCGGCTTTCTGCATAATCTAGAAGACAGCTGCCTGCATATACACTTCATACATATATATATATATATATATATTTATGTATGAGCCGCTTATGCCATCACTTATGGACACGTACAAGTCTTGATAAGATAGTTGTCAAGTGAACAATTATATGTTTAATTTCTTTGTTAGTTACCTCCGACACAAGTGTGGACCATTCATATATGCCACTAAGTATTGTCCACTTCAATTCAAACACACATGCATATAATCATACATGCTCTGTTCAATTGTATTAATTTTGTGGCACATGCAAAGGCACAAGTCCTCAACTGGACACCTTGCGTACACAATTTTGCCTACTGATATGTGGGTTAGGCGATGGCCATATAGTACCGTATTTACTATATATATTATTGGGCACGTCCAACTTGAACTTGGGCTTAATTTTTCCCTATGACCACACACATGTAGCTTTTCTGTCCAAAGCATTACTAATTGACCGCCTATGCTTGTTAATGAACTTTATCACACAGAAACTAGCTTGTCAGCGTGAATTTCATTTATTTGCTTGTTCAAAGCATTGAAATTAAGCTTGTGCACATGTGCGACTTTCTTGGTTTATATGCTAGCAAATGAGCATTCACTCCTCCCTAGTACATTTCATGTACACGTATTCTTTTTTTATAATCAAAACTTGCATCTCACATGCTCCTCAAACTCAAGCTTTTCATGTCAATTAGTACCATACATATATTTGAAGCAACATGATTCAAACATGTGTACATGATCAAAGATGCTAATTATTTTCTCTATCTCATGTTAAGGAGACATAATCACCGATCACTTCTCCAAATAGCGAAATCATCACCCTTCTACCAAGGAACTTCGCCAAGGCAATATTGGAGCGTCATGCTTGGACAACTCCAACATGATTTGAGTACTTATATCAAATCCAATTCCAACTCTCTCCAAATCGGCATAATATAAGTAACTATGTCTTATCTCTTACGCTCTTGCAATTAGAGCCTTCGCCATGACTATACATGTCTCCATGACCCTTAAGCATGCCTACAAAATGTTATTAGCAACTTTACTACAAGTACATGCTATACACATATGCCATGCTACTATTTTAATTGCAACTCAATTAAATAAACATGGGACACTCAAACAAAATATTATTACTTGCTCTATTTGTTTGTCATTTTTCATACAAGTACAAACGTTACGAGTCTGTGGTCACTGCCAAGCGGTAAGGCAACGCCTCATAATGACAATGACTGCTACACGGCATTGTAGTCAAGTTTCTCCTCCGAGAAATAGTAAAGGGACTAGTTAACACAGCCCACGGCAGCCATTGATCCTGCAGTTAACCCCGACGCTTGGGTACCAAAGATTGGGCTCGCTACCCAACACCCTCTGCTCCATGCAGCTCCCCATCAACAAACAATTTACCGACCATCCGGAGGTCCGTCGTGGCTGGGGAGTGGGGGACTCCCTGGAGGGCCTAGCAGGGGCCCACCCAAAAGGGCAAAAGCGTTCGCTCCAAACAATTCTAGATGGACGAAGCACTCGCACTAATTATGCTTGATATACGACACAAAGCTACGCTTTGGTATCAACCCGCAAGAACACCCTCCTTGACTGGGGACTTCGGGGACTTGTACATACAGCCCAGCATAATTAGCAACGGTCACGCTCATGCCTCAAGGCATCACCATCGAGCTGCCCGTTAATGCCTCAGTGGCACCGCCAGGCTTTCACGCTCGTGCCTCAGCGACACCGCCAGGCTTTCACGCTCGTGCCTCAGCGGCACCCTTGAGCTTCCACTCACAAGTTTTCGTTCACGAGCTTACCGCTCAAACCTTCGCAGCCAAGGTATTAAAAAGAGGCGCGCCTTGAGGCTAAAAAGGCGCGAGGCGAATGAGAAAATGAGTGTGCTTCGTTGGCGAGGCGCAGAGGCGGGGAAGGCGCAGATCAAGGCGGCGAAGGCGCCAAAAATGCATCCAGAGGCGTTTAACGCGGACGCTCAGAAAGTTTTTTTTATTTTTATTTTTTAAACCATCAAAACGACGTCGTTTTGGTTGGGAATTAAAACTCCCTTGGGTCTCCAGCTGAAATCATTTTCGACTTGCTTCAGCCTCCTTCATCAAAACTCCTACTCCTTCACTTCCAAATCTCAATTCCCAAGCAGCAAATTTGATAAAATGATCAAGAGCCCATTGGTTTTCTCAAGGTTTCGCTCTAAAGGAGGCTGTTTGCAGAATTGGAGCAAGAAATTTTCACTTTCAGAGTTGATTTGATTTGAAGAGTTTAAGGTATGAATGTTTATCAATTCAATGTTGCGACCCAACTTTGTTTTTCTTGTCATGATAGAACTAGTCCCACCCATGTTTATGGTCAAAGTATATAAAAGGTTATCCAAACTAACCAACTGTTTGGGGTTTATTACAGATTGAGTTCATCGGAACAAACTCAGTAGAGGACGAATGTGCTAGTCTTTGGTCTTTGGTCAATGAGAAAAAAGAAGTCTTCGGTCTTTGGTCAATGTGCTAGTCTTTGGTCAGTTTACATATAATAGTTGAATCAACCGATTGTTATGCTGCGCAGTTTGTTTAATTGATATTTATATGTGTGTGTGTGTGTGTGTGTATGTGTGTAATAGTTGCTAAAACTAGTTTGTTTAATTGATATGCTGCCCAGATTGTTATGTTTTGATTCTTGGCAGATTGTACATTATGCCCAGATTGTTATGTTTATATGTAATTGATAGGTATATTAGGCGTATTGTTATGCCCAGATTGATGTGTTTATATGTAATTGATAGGTATGTTTTGAATATTGGCAGATTGTTATGCCCAGATTGTTATATTTATATGTAAATTGATAGGATGCTATGTTTAGTGCAGGCAACAATGTAATATAGCTTGTTTATACGTAAGGCTTACGCCTTACGCCTCAAGGCGAACGCCTTACTGAGGCTATCTCGAAAACGCCTCGGCTACGCCTTAGCCTTTTAAAACATTGTTCGCAGCACCCTTGAGCTTCCGCTCACGAGCTCACCGCTCACACCTTCGCGGCACCCTTGAGCTTTCGCTCAAGAGCTCACCGCTCACGCCTTCGAGGCACCCACGAGCTTCCGCTCACGAGCTTACCGCTCACGCCTTCGCGGCACCCTTGAGCTTCCCGCTCACGCCTTCCCAGGCAACCCACGAGCTTCCCTCTCACGCCTTCCCCAGAACCCACGAGCTTCCCGCTCATGCCTTCCCGGCAACCCACGAGCTTCCCGCTCATGCCTTCCCGGCAAACCCGAGTTTTCCCTCTCATAAGCTTTCCACTCATGCCTTCCCGGCAATCCTCGAGCTTTACACTCATGTCTACTCGACACACCACACGCTAATGGAACATTGAATTCTTCTACCATTTGTCACTTGCGACAAATTGAATTCTTTTCGCGTTCCATTAATACGAGTGACAACCAAACAAACACAAGCGTTCACGTATTCATCATTCACGAATTACAAACGCTTACCTTCGCAGCGCTCATACAACTTACATTTATCACATGCAATCCATATGCTCACGCGACCATACGCGCTCTCGAGTTTGTACACCATAATCGATCGTACTCGGTGCCATTCGCGTGTATACATCAACATGTATCACGCACCCCATACGTTCATATATGCCAAAGTGCAACTCACATTTGTTGCCCAATGCAACCAGCATCCTACATATGCCTGTTTTTTTGTCTTTGTTTTTCAGGTTAACGAGTCCCTTCTTGCTTACGGAGTTCGGGGACTTGTAGGGGCTCCGTGCCGCCCGGTTACTTATGCTTGGTGACTTCATGATTATAACTCCCCAACCAAGAAGCTTCTCTTACTTGGGGACTTCGGGGACTTGTAGATACCTCTACTAGCATGACTAGTTTGCTATCTCACCAAGCATAAGTAACACCCTCTTTGGGACACCCACAAGCCATGGTGAGGCCCAACCACTACTTGAATCTTGTAGCCCTATGTTCAAGCTACGCTACGGTATCCGGAAGTCGTAAATCCGTCGCCGGGAAGCCACATTTCCGGCCTTGCCAAGTTGCCCTCACAAATAGGCTTTCTAGACTAGAATAGTGATTTTAGTCATCCCACATCTAAGAAAATGTAAAGGAGAAGCATTCCTTCACCTATAAAAGGAATGCCTCCTCCCACAACTCAAACCATCCCATTACATCTTTTGTAATCCCCTTGGGCCGCAAGGCTCAACACACTAGTGTAACATTCAAGTGGACGTAGTTTCCCGCTAAGGCGGGAGACGAACCACTATACATCTTGTGTGTGTGTGTCTCTCTCTCTCTCTCTATCTCTCTCTAAAGCTAACTAGAGATCCCACGCGCTAAGGCGGGAGACGAACCACTATACATCTTGTCTCTCTCTCTCTCTCTCTATCTATCTCTCTCTAAAGCTAACTAGAGATCCCACGGATCACTAACGTTAACAGTTAGCTTTGGTTTTTTGTGCGCAATAGGTTTCTTCATGTTGGTAACATTGCATGAGAGCATCCTTGACTAGCTTATTTTGTTGCTGCAAATAATCAGAAAAAGGAAATATCATTAGTTGTTGTTGTTGTATCTCATTACTTTTTCAAGTCATCTATCTTTTAAAAAAAAATTTGTTCCAACTTTTAACACGAGCTCTTAACATGAGTAGTGAACTGGCAATAGTTTGCTCTAATTTGTATCGCATATTCATTTTAGATTCATCGACAACCAAATACTATATTAATTTAAAAATATATTTAAATAAAGATGCACCTAAAAGACTCGTTTGTTTCAAGATTTAAGGCTCAAAATTAAAATTTGAGACCATGCTACA
This sequence comes from Rosa lucieae, assembly GCA_024704745.1. Classification (NCBI taxonomy): domain Eukaryota; kingdom Viridiplantae; phylum Streptophyta; class Magnoliopsida; order Rosales; family Rosaceae; genus Rosa; species Rosa lucieae. Next base: position 33,007,863 of record CM045496.1, on the reverse strand, counting down.
TTTTCCACAAAATTGGAATTTGGACCATGCAACATTTTCCACAAAATTGGAATTTGGGACACCATGCAACATTTTCCACAAAATTGGAATTTGGACCATGCAACATTTTCCACAAAATTGGAATTTGGGACACCATGCAACATTTTCCACTTTTGATAATTACAGGAATGAAAATTGATATTCACCAACGTGATCGGGGGGGGGGGGAAGAAATTGTCCAAGTCCTCAAAGGAGAAAGTACGGGCAATAATTGAAAAACCAATACTCTTTTATATTTTTGACTCAAAACTGAAGACCGACCACGAAACTAACTTAATGCCAGATCGGAAGTGCAACCTAAATCCTAAGTTTCCTAATCATTTCGTCAAGCGCTCCTGCAAAAGTACTTTTCAGTCTCAATTATAGCTAGTTTCTCTCTGATCAATCTGAGGGGCTTATCTCAAGAATCGTCACTTAATGCTATGTCCACTACGAAGAAAGTTCACCCTTAGTTTTTTTTTTTTTTTTCTGTTTTTTATTCTTTTAAACAGCTTTGATATTTACCACCATGCTCTCCTGGACAATTTCGCACAGCTTGGTCTGTGTGCATTTCGGAATGGATTGGTTGATCATCATTTTCCAATAAAGTTGAGCCTAAATCAAGGAAAGGGATTTTGGCTCTCATTCCTCTCTCTTTCTCCGAGTACTCCACAGTTCACACACACACATTACTTTCTTTTTCTCTCTTCAATTTCTTGACAGACTTATATCTCTCTTGCACTAATCAAATTTTATGCTTCTCGTTGTTTGCTTCCCTGCTTTTGAACATTTGACGACCACATTAAGTAAATAATGCCATTACATTTTTTCTCTCTTTTTTTTTTCCTTTATTACATATTAATCTTCTCTTGGTATGTCATAAAGAAAAGTAAATATCATATTCGAACTTCGACCAAAACAAAAAATGGTTAAAAAGAAAAACATTGTGATATTGTTTTCTCCATAAAAGATTATTATGATTATTATATTGTTAATGAAATTATAAAGCGTTCTCTAATTTGTGTGACATCTTCCTTTTAGATTCATCGAAACTAAAGACTATATTGTAGAAAATTAAAAAACTTATTTAGATAAAGATATACCGATTTGTATTTTGTAGTAAAGACTCGTTTATTTCAAGATTTAATGTTTAAAATTGAAATTTGGGGCCATGCTACATTTTCTGCATAATTACATGAATGAATATTATTGACTTTTCGTGCAACCGTAGGTAGAAATTTTGATTTCTCGTTTCATGAAAATAGCAAATGTTCTCTTCTCAAAAAAAATAAAAAAAAAATATAGCAAATGTTCATTTGCTCTTCTAAATTCCACTCCGCGAACCAAGTCAAGTTGCGAACTGAATGCATGTGCGGTCTTTTTTCAATGACAGGCATGTGCGGTCTTGTCATAATTAAAGTATATAGTATATACCAACTAGTTGGGCCGTTGGGGGTGGGGTTTAATTAAGGATATAGACAAATATGAACTTTCTTTCTTGCACAGGAATTGTACTGGCCCAAGTCAAGTCTTCAGAAGACTTGAAAAGAAATTGTGTCCAAGTCCTCAAAGGAGAATAAGTATGGGCAATAATTGGAAAGCAATGGCTCTACTCCTACTTGCTTAAGCACCGATATTTGGTCTGCGATCCAAAACGGCTTTGGCTATCTAACTCTCCTCAAAATGGTTGTCAATCACTCCGGTGACATGAGATCAATCTGGTCAGGAAAACTTCGATTCCTTCTTGCACCAAGACTGTGTCTCTTGATCTTTCTCTTTTGTCCTTCTGCAACTCCATTAAGCTTTAATTTCTCGAGCTTTAATCAAGATGATATTAATATAAAGCGAGAAGGAACCGCTTTTGCTGACACCAAATTTCTCTACCTCACCAGTAGCGCAAAAGACCAGGCAGAGGGTGGAACTGGTCGAGCTACCTACAAGCAACCCTTCCTGCTCCGAGAAAATACCACCGGAAAACTCGCCGATTTCACCACAAATTTTACATTCTCCATTTATGCGCCAAATGATACCAATTTAAAATGGGGTGCCGGTGATGGACTAGCCTTCTTCTTAGCGCCAAATGGGTCCGAACTCAACAGCTCAGACGACGGCGGCTTTGCTCTCGGCCTCCCCTTGTATCATCGGTACCCATTTGTGGCGGTGGAATTTGATATCTACAATAACGTCAACGAAGCCATCCCCAACACAAATGAAACAGTCGACGACCTATCCGAAGATCATGTGGGTATCGACGTCAACTCTGTCAAGTCACGGATTGCCGTTCCTTGGAATGGTAGTATTGTCAATGGACAACACAATGATGTCCAGATCAGTTATAGTTCTAGCGCAAAAAATCTTAGCGTTGCCTTCACAACCTTTTTGATGAATGGTACCAAAAAGATGAGCTATATTTCTTACACGGTCGATCTGAAGAATGTCTTACCGGATCGGGTCATTGTTGGGTTCTCGGCTTCAACAGGTAACGCTACTGCTATATTTTGTTAGTTTTGGGCTTGGTTAATTATATGTGGCAGATAATTACATTTGACTTTGTCTAAGTAGAGTCTTTGACATGTAATTTGAATATCCTATGAAAGTGGAACTACTAGTTTCTGTTGAGATGCAGATTTGGTTGTTAAGATACTGCAGTATGCTTTGAATCCCTTAATAGGTGGGATTAGTTAGTATAGTATCAATATAAAAGGAGGTCCCTGCTCTCACTGCTATACACGTTCTAAAAAGCACTAGTCCTATTTACTAGTTGAGCAAAAGTTGCAGTAAGAGAGTAGAAGTCTTCCTTTTGCACCAAGCACTGATGGCTTCTTCTTCAGGTAGTCTTTCTATCTGCTTCTAATCATTCTTACTTAATTATGATGTAACATGTCAATGTAGTTCTATGCACACCAAGACTGATGGTTTTTATGTTCTTCTAACATGTGGTATCAGAGCCATATCTATGTGCTTAGAATTCATTGTAAAGTGCAATTCTATAATTGTTAAGGAATACTTGTTAATCAGGAGTATATATATGATCAGAAGCAGTAGCCTTGTATGCTTTTGACCTTTTGTTTGTCTTATAGTTAAAAAAAAAAAAAAATTGTGGATTCGGGGATTCGAACTCGGGTCTTCCACACCCAAAGCAGGAACATACCGCTAGACTAGATTGGGGGCTTTGTCAATGTAGCTTTGTTTCTTTAGTTTTATATATTCTTGTCGGTGTTCTATGATAAAAGAATAAAACTCGGCTTTTGCCGACCTGAAGAACCCAGATTGCTTATTTGCTTATTTGGGGCTTTCTTCTATTCACCATATTCATTGATCCCACCACACTTCCCCAAATAAGCAATCTGATCCCATCAACTTCTACTATTATGATGACTTCATAAGTTTCGATTGAAAAATTCTAGGCTATATTTGTGTTAAATTAACTGAATTTCAGGTGTTGTAAGCTGAACAAGGTATGGTGTTTTAATTTTTCTTTAAGATTCTGGGATTTTCTTGTTCTATAGTGAAAAGTTCTCCTGTGATGAAATGAATTCAGCTTACTCATCAACCTCAATGTTATAATCTCCAGTTTGTATTAATACTGGAACCTTGTTATTTGATTGAGATAGTTTGATATATATAATATATTTTGATGTGTTCAATCTCAGAAGACTCTAGCTTCCGCTTGGATATGGGTATGATTATCTTAATGAACATCAATATATGTATATATATAACGAGTGTTGTTTCTTGTGTTGATGCAACTAAACCCATTTCAGTCTCCAGTATATGAAGAAAAGTACACTATGCATAGTGAAAGTGTGGTGATAAGGTTTTGGCCTAGTTTAGGAAAATAATGAATCTTTTCTGCCAAAGTGGATTTGTTTTAATGTTTTCTTATTCAAAGTCTGAAGTACATAGGCCAATGTTGTGATCTTAGTTATAACAGATGATCGAAATTCCAAAGAAATAGCTTATCTGTTTTTTAACTCAGATTAGTGCATTAAGTTTATGAGATGTTTGTTATGGATATTTTCTTCTATCCAAAGATGTGGAACTTATTCAAATAACATAATATTCTGCATAATTGTAATGCAATAAAGAGAATTTCCATGCATTGTTGTATTTCTGCCCAAAGGTGATATATGAACATGCAGTACAGTAAGGGTTCAAAAGGGCAAATAAAGTTATTGTTCTAATTGATTAGTAGTATAAAGTGAAAGCATATACTAATCTGATAAACCTTTTTCTTCAGTTGTCAATGCTTCTGGTTTCTCCAACTTGAACATAGAGACACTGACAGGAGGTAATTTCAAGAAATGGGAAGACGACCTCAAGATTGTGCTAGGACTGATGGACTATGACATAGTCTTACGAGAGGAGGAACCTGCTCCAATAACTGAAGCAAGCACCGATGAGCAAAAGAAGAAGTTCGAAAAATGGGAAAAGGCCAACAGAATGGCCCTACTCATAATGAAGAAATCTGTGGCAGAATCTGTGTGAGGGGCTGTTCCTAGCGGAGACAAAGCCAAGGCCTTTCTTGAAGCAGTCAGAGTGAAATTCAAGGAGTCTGAGAAAGCTGAAGCTACTAACCTGATGCACGCTTTCAGCAACTTGAAATATGATGAACGCAAAGGAGTGAAGGTACACATTCTGAAACTCATTGAAATAGCAAGCAAATTGAATGGTTTGGCTGTTCCAGTGCCAGAGCCTCTCCTTGTCTATCAGGCACTCCACTCACTACCACCTAAGTTTGCACAACTACAAGTGGCATACAACACACAGAAGGGAGCATGGGATTTGAATGAGCTGATCTCCATCTGCTCTCAAGAAGAAGAAAGGCTTAAGCAAGAAAAGGTTGAGAATGTCAATCTGGTGCATTCTGGTCATGGTAAGAAGAATGGAGCCTCAAGTTCAAGTAAGTTTCCTAATGCATCCAAACCTTCTGGTACTATTGCTAAGAGTACTCATCTATCACATAAGGGATCTCACAACTTTAAGTCTGCCAAAAACAAGAATTTCAAATGTTTCTTTTGCAAAAAGCCAAACCACATGAAGAAGGACTGTGAAAAGTACAAAAAGTGGCTGGCAAAGAAAGGTATTTTTTACGTTAATGTTTGTTTTGAGTCAAACCTAATTTCTGTCCCATTAAACTCTTGGTGGTTTGACACTGGTTCTTCTGTGCATATCACTAATTCCTTGCAGGGATTCATAAGGAAGAGGTCTCCAACTAAGGAAAGAGTTTATGTGGGGAATGGAATAAAGGTTGCTGTCAAGTCAATTGGAAATGTTAGGCTGCAACTAGAGTCTGGTTATGTTTTAGAGTTAGAAAATGTTCTTTATGTTCCTTCGATGAGAAGGAACTTGATTTCAGTTTCGAAATTAGTTAAGTCAGGTTTTGCTTTTATCATTGACGATGTCAGTGTAAGGATTTTTCAGAAAAATAAATTTGATGTTCTGCTTGGAAGTGCCTTTTTGAGTTATGATTTGTGGCAGGTTGCATGCTCTTATATTGATGAATGTTATAATGTTGATTGTTCTGTTTCTAATAAAAGGATGCTCATCAATGAAAATTCTTCTATGCTTTGGCATAGAAGACTAGGGCATATCTCAAAAGAAAGAATGGAACGTTTAACGAAGGATAACATTCTGCATAAACTTGATTTTTCTGATTTTGACACTTGTATTGATTGTATAAAAGGAAAACTCACAAACAAAAGAAAATTTGGTTCCACACGCAGTACACAGCTTTTGGAAATAATTCATACTGATGTTTGCGGTCCATTTCCAGTCCAAACTATATGTGGAAATTGTTACTTTGTTACATTCACAGATGATTTCTCTCGATATGGCTACTTGTTCTTAATCTCTGAAAAGTCTGCTGTGCTTGATTGCTTTAAAATTTTTAGAACAGAGGTTGAAAAACAATTGGAAAAACAAATTAAAATTGTGAGATCAGACAGGGGTGGTGAGTATTTTGGCAGGTACACAGAAGCAGGACAGCAGAAGGGGCCTTTTGCCATATACCTACAAGATTGTGGGATCGTTGCTCAATATACAACACCAGGAACGCCTCAACAAAATGGAGTATCTGAGAGGCGTAATAGAACACTGAAAGATATGGTGAGAAGTATGGTATGCAATTCCTCATTACCTGATTTCTTATGGGGTGAAGCTATTAAAACTGCGAACTATATTCTGAACCGTGTGCCTAGCAAGTCTGTTTCTAAGACTCCTTTTGAGATGTGGACAGGAAGAAGGCCAAGTCTTATGCATTTTCATGTCTGGGGGTGCAAGGCTGAAGCCAGGGTATATAATCCTATGGAAAAGAAATTGGATCCTAGAACTACAAGCTGCTACTTCATTGGATATCCGGAGAAGTCCAAGGGTTTTAGGTTCTACTGTCCTAATTTGCATACAAGGATAGTGGAAACTAATAACGCAAAATTTCTGGAAGGTTTGGATGCAGTAGCTTTAAATAGCAGCTTTACTTTTGAGGAAGAAAGCATTGAAGCACCCACTTCTGAAGCACCAAGTTCTGAACATATTGTAGTTGATTATACACTGCCATCTCACATGCAGATTGAAGAAATCAGTGATGAGAATGCAGCCACTAGTGTTCAAGATCAACAAGATCAGCAGTCTATTCTTGAGCATCAATTAGAACCAGAAATACCAGATGCTAATCAACCGATTGCAGAACCACAAGTACCTAGAAGACAGTCTCAGAGGCAAAGAAAGTCAGCAATTCCAAGTGACTATGTGGTTTACCTTCAAGAAGCAGAATATGACATTGGAGAGGAGAATGATCCAAGAACATTCCAGCAAGCAATTGAAAGTGAGCAAGCTGATTCTTGGATGCAAGCAATGGAAGATGAGCTGCAATCCATGAAAAAGAATGAAGTATGGACACTTGTTGATGGAAGTGAAGAGATAAAAGCAATAGGCTGCAAGTGGGTCTTTAAAACCAAGACTGATGCAAGTGGCAACATAGAGAGATACAAGGCAAGGCTAGTCGCAAAGGGCTTCACACAAAGGCAGGGAATAGACTACACAGAAACGTTCTCACCAGTTTCATCAAAGGATTCCTTGAGAATTGTCATGGCCTTAGTAGCTCACTACAACTTGGAGCTGCATCAAATGGATGTCAAGACAGCGTTTTTGAATGGAGAATTAGTGGAGGACATTTATATGATGCAGCCACCAGGTTTTGTTGAAAAGGGGAAGGAGCATATGGTATGCAAACTCAGAAAGTCTATCTACGGCCTCAAGCAAGCTTCAAGGCAATGGTATCTCAAATTTGATGAGATAATTTCTGATTTTGGTTTCGTTGAAAACAAGATGGATGAGTGCATTTACCTAAAGGTCAGTTGTTCAAAATTCATTATTTTGGTCCTTTATGTTGATGATATACTTTTAGCGAGCAGTGACATGACTTTATTGAAAGATACAAAAGATATGTTGTCTCATACTTTTGAAATGAAAGACCTGGGGGATGCTTCTTATGTTCTTGGTCTTGAGATCATAAGGGACAGATCAAGATCATTTTTGGGTTTGTCACAGAAGGCTTACATTGAACGTGTGTTGAAGAGATTTAATATGCAAAAATGTTCTAGTGGTGAAGTTCCTATAGGGAAAGGAGACAAGTTTAGTAAAGAACAGTGCCCTAGAAATGAATTGGAGAAGAAATCAATGCAGGATAAGCCTTATGCATCTTTAGTTGGGAGCTTAATGTATGCACAAGTATGCACAAGACCGGACTTGGCTTTTGTTGTGGGAGTTCTAGGAAGGTTTCAATCAAATCCTGGTTTGCATCATTGGACTGCAGCTAAAAAGGTTCTGCGTTACTTACAAAGAACCAAGAATTTCATGCTTTGCTATCGTAAGAGTGATGAACTTGAAGTTGTTGGTTACACTGACTCAGACCTAGCTGGCTGCAAGGATGATAGAAGGTCTACATCTGGTTACATATTCTTCTTGGCTGGTGGTGCAATATCTTGGAAAAGTGGAAAACAAACTGTCCGTTCCACTTCCACAATGCAAGCTGAGTTTATCGGATGTTTTGAAGCTACTAAGCAAGCTGTGTGGTTGAGGAACTTTATAGGGCAGATGAGAGTGGTGGATTCTATTTCAAGGCCCTTGAAGATGTTATGTGACAATGAAGCTGCTGTGTTCTTTTCAAAGAACAATAAAAGGACTTCTGCTTCAAGACTCATGGATGTTAAGTATCTAGTTGTGAGGGACAAGGTCAAAGACAAAGAAATCACCATTGAGTACATTTCTTCGAAGTCAAACATTGCTGATCCTCTTACCAAGGGTTTACCAGTGGGAGTGTTTCAAAATCATGTTGCTAATATGGGAATACTCGAGTCTTTTGATGCAGCAGATCAGTGGGAGTGAGTTTTACTTAAAGATAAGTTTTGTTTGTTCAGTTTTACTCTTCAGTATTGAATAATAAGATGCTGGAACATATTGTTATTATTGTTCTAGATAAAGTCAATACATCATATTTTTCTAACTTCAATTCAGTTGGATGTTTGGGAACTTAACTGTTTTGAATATGGATGCAAACTTGATCTTTATTTGCAGCTTGTTATTAAGTAATGTGGCTGTTTTGTGTTAGGGTCATCAAGCATGCGATGACCACAAGGAGATCAATTTGTTCTGTTTTGACAGAAAAGGCTTCTTGCTGAAGCGTAAATGAGGTTCAAATAAGAACCAAAAAGGTGGACCAAAAGGATGGAAGTTTCTGGTATAATTTTCCACTTATCTTCTGCATCATTTTGTATAGTACCTTGTGAATTTGATTTTGATATATGTAATCTTGGAGTGCTAGTACAGGTCAATTGTACGAAGTTTTCTTTGGTTCTATATCAAGTGTCAGATTTGACTGGTATTTTAGGATCAGATTATATGATAATGACTCAGTGATCACTAAGGTATTTAGCTTTGTGAAATGTGAATATATATGCAATATAATCAACCTACGCCCAAGTGGGAGAATGTTAGTTTTGGGCTTGGTTAATTATATGTGGCAGATAATTACATTTGACTTTGTCTAAGTAGAGTCTTTGACATGTAATTTGAATATCCTATGAAAGTGGAACTACTAGTTTCTGTTGAGATGCAGATTTGGTTGTTAAGATACTGCAGTATGCTTTGAATCCCTTAATAGGTGGGATTAGTTAGTATAGTATCAATATAAAAGGAGGTCCCTGCTCTCACTGCTATACACGTTCTAAAAAGCACTAGTCCTATTTACTAGTTGAGCAAAAGTTGCAGTAAGAGAGTAGAAGTCTTCCTTTTGCACCAAGCACTGATGGCTTCTTCTTCAGGTAGTCTTTCTATCTGCTTCTAATCATTCTTACTTAATTATGATGTAACATGTCAATGTAGTTCTATGCACACCAAGACTGATGGTTTTTATGTTCTTTGAATATCCTATGAAAGTGGAACTACTAGTTTCTGTTGAGATGCAGATTTGGTTGTTAAGATACTGCAGTATGCTTTGAATCCCTTAATAGGTGGGATTAGTTAGTATAGTATCAATATAAAAGGAGGTCCCTGCTCTCACTGCTATACACGTTCTAAAAAGCACTAGTCCTATTTACTAGTTGAGCAAAAGTTGCAGTAAGAGAGTAGAAGTCTTCCTTTTGCACCAAGCACTGATGGCTTCTTCTTCAGGTAGTCTTTCTATCTGCTTCTAATCATTCTTACTTAATTATGATGTAACATGTCAATGTAGTTCTATGCACACCAAGACTGATGGTTTTTATGTTCTTCTAACATATTTAAGATCGTCTCGTGGAATTTTACTTCAACTCCTCTGGTTGATGAGAATGCCAGGGACAACACTCCGGTAAGTGTACCTTCTGCTCCTGCGCCTAGCCCTATGGCTAGTTCTGATCCCAACTCCGGCAATAAAGGACTAGTTGTTGGGTTGGGGGTTGGTGCAAGTATTATTCTAGTTGGTGGGTTGGCTTTGGTCTGCTTTATCTTTTGGAAGAAGAAAGAAACGACGGACAGTGATGAAGATCCTATCGTTGGTGATGCCACTGACGATGAATTTGAACAAGGGACCGGTCCCAGAAAGTTTTTGTACGGCGATTTAGTCCGGGCAACTGGTAACTTTCAAGAGGAAGAAAAGCTTGGCCAGGGAGGATTTGGTGGGGTTTATAAGGGATTCATAAAGGACTTGAACTCATATGTAGCTGTGAAAAGGATATCCAAAGGATCTAAACAAGGAGTGAAGGAGTACGCAACAGAAGTAAGGATCATAAGTCGACTTAGGCATCGGAATCTGGTGCAACTCATTGGTTGGTGCCACAAGAAAAAAGAACTCCTACTTGTTTACGAGTTCATGCCCAACGGCAGTTTAGATTCACATTTGTTCAAACAAAGAAGTTTGTTAACTTGGGAGGCCAGGTACAAAATAGCTCAAGGCTTGGCATCGGGGTTGCTTTATCTACACGAAGGATGGGAACAATGCGTTTTGCACAGAGACATCAAATGTAGCAATATCATGTTAGATTCCAACTTCAACGCAAAACTTGGGGATTTTGGGTTAGCTCGGCTTGTGGATCATGGCAAACAATCACAAACAACGGTTTTGGCTGGAACAATGGGCTACATGGCTCCTGAATGTGCTACTACTGGAAAAGCGAGTAAGGAAACAGATGTCTATAGTTTTGGAATCGTTGCTTTGGAGATAGCATGTGGGAGAAAACCGATTGATGTCAATATGGAAAGAGATCAAATCAATATTGTAGAATGGGTTTGGAAGCTTTATGGAGAAGGGAGAGTCATTGAAGCAGCCGATCCAAAACTCTGCGGTGATTTTGATGAGAAACAAGTAGAGCGCTTAATCATTGTTGGGTTGTGGTGTGCTCACCCAGACTACGTGATGAGGCCTTCGATACAACAAGCGATTCAAGTACTTAACTTCGAAGTTCCGGTGCCAATTCTTCCATCGAAATTCCCTGTGGCGACCTATTCTGCTTTTGCAGTATCGTTCTCCAAGTTTTCCGACAATAATACTGGTTCAAGTAGAGGTCAAAGCGAGCCTTCTACCAATGGTTATAGCACATATTCCTCACAGTTCACTACATCTTCTACAACAGACTCTTAAATATCGACATTCTTTCAGGAAGAGCTGCTGGTGTAAGTGTGTTGTAATTTTTCTGTTTCATTTTAGTTTTGTGTAAATAAATCCACTTGGTGGTGTTTTTATTTTGTACTTGTACGTAGTTGCTGAAGATGTGCCTGTCCTATTTCGTCTTCACTCTTCAGTTAGTTGAGATTTTGTATTTTGGAATTTCTAATTCAGTTTTTATTTAGATTAAAAAGTAGTTTATTTAAAAATTAAAAATAAAAACATTAAAAAAAAAGTAACAATTTGAGCTATTCCAAGGAGATAATTGCAAATATACAAATCAGAAGCTACTTACAACTCATATGCAGGACTGTATACCAATATACGTATAATTGGTGACTATATATGGAAGACCTGTGTGGTGAAAAACTAAATCAAATCAAATCAAATTTGAAGTTAAAATAAAAAAAAATTAACTTTGAAAGCCGAAGTTTAGATCTTCCTCCCTCCATTGTGGTATTATACTGAGTTTGGAAAGTCGTATGGCCACAGTCCAGACCTAAACGCGATGGTTGAGGCCTTGAGGGAGAAGCCTACAAAAGAAGAAGCGGGTTTATGGAAGAAATGAAGAAGAAGAAGAAGAAGAAGAAGACTGGAGCGGGGTACCGGGGCGGTTGAGAAAAGTTGTTAGAACTTAGAACCAAGAAAAAGTTGTTGAAAGGGCAATTATAGGGTTTAGGTAACTACTAGATTATTTGAAGATATAGGGCCATTTTGAATGTTCCACCAACTTTCTTTTTTCTCAAAAGATTATTAAATTAAAAATTATCTTAAATTTGATATCAAAAATCAACGCCTATACCAATGTATTAAAAGGCTTGCTTCAAGACTCGCTTGAGGTTTAAAAGGCGCAATTTCTTCCTTAGAGTGAGTCAGCTTCGATGGCAAGGCAACGAGGCACCGGAGGCCTCAAGCAAGGCGCTGATGAATGCGTCAAACGCGAACGCCCAAATTTTTTTTATTTTTTTATATATTTCTATTTCAATGACCGCTGACGAAATCTAATTTAGGTTGCGAGCTATAGCAGTCATTAGACATTCAGTTCTCTTCTGCCTTAGCGACTCGTTTGACTCCCAAATCGCGGAAAATCATGCAACTTTGTCCAGCAAATTGATAAAATCGTGAAAAGCCCATGAGTTTTCTCAAGGATTTGGCTCTAAAGGAAGCTCTTTTCGCACTTAGAGCAAGAGATTTTCTCACTTGGAGAGTTGGAATTGGATTTGCAGTAAAGGATTTAAGGAATGAATTTGATTTCCTCGATCTTGGTAATGAATTCGATGTTTTGAATGATGAATATCTTGAATTAATTCGATGCTTTGAATTTGATTTCTATGGTCTAAATCTTTGAATTAGTTTCGAATTTAGGATTCACTAGTTCTGTTTCAAATTAATCACTATTAAGTTTCGAATTAATCACTTGTTCTGTTTTTCTTGTTCAATTAATCGCTTTGGTGCAACTGGGAATGTGGGATTATGATAATAGCATAAATGAATGAGAATCATGTATGATAGCAATCGATGCAGTGATAGCAATTGATACTAAATGAAGGAAAGAATTTGGGTATTGGCAGGCCCGGACTTGAGATTTTGAGATTTGAGGTGAAAAATAAAAACAAGCCTACATTTTTTATAGAAAAAAAAAAACCAAAAAAATTGAAAAAAAAAATTACACAACAAAAGGGAGATTCGAACCTAGGCTAGGAGTAACACAAGAAAAAGGAATGCAACTTACCAATGAACTATAAAAGCTAAGCAACTATTAATACACAATTACCATCCGTTTGACATCAATTTTAAAAAAAAAAAATCCAAATTTTAGCATAGATTCGTTTTTACATGTATAGAAACCATTTGATATGGTATCTCCCACTGTACATTTAATGTACTAATACATTAGTCGTAGAGTACCGGATGCAATGACAGACCAACTCCTTGTAGACTTGTAGTGGTAGGTTAGGGAGGTGTTGGTAGAACTCACTGCAATGATCTGGTCCATCCTTGTTGTGTCGAATGAAGGCTTTTCCAGTGAAAAAAATTGTTGTGGTACAATTGGTGGAACCTATTTGCTGCGACACAGAGAGCCTTGGACAAGGCCTCATAGCTTCATTTCTTGCTTGAATAAGCCCAATATGGTGTATGCTTCTATTGGCTTTGTAATTATCCCCCACTATTGCAACATCTAAATACTATGCCAATTCGGAAGTCCTATTAAGGAGGAGAGGAGCCGGCCAATTCCCAATGGGAAGCCTTTCCGTTGTATCAGAGAGAATGACAAGATATCCCAGAACTTCTCCGATGAGGGTTTAGCTGTCCGACTCATTTCTTTTTAGGGAAAAGCTGACATGTTTGATAATGCTGCGAAGATATTCCATGAGTCCCATCAAGGGAAGGGGTTCAAAGAAATGTGATTTTGTATTGAAGAACAATTTTCATTACTAACATAATGAGATAACCTCACACTTTTATCAACAATGATGTCACGGAAACAAGAATGGAAGTGAACACATAAAAACTCAACAAATAACAGGAAAAACAACAGCAGATGTTTACATTAGCCACCATGGAAATTACTCTTCATGAACTGTAGGGACCTTCTTATGTACCCAAAAAACACTGGGTTTGGGTACCCCAGGCTCTGATTTTGGGTGCTTCTAGAAAGTGCGAGGAGTAACTAAAGGCTTGGCCACTAGCGCCTCCATCTGCTTCTGATATTCTTCTGGAGATTTTAACAACTGCGAAAGCTTGATTAGGCCCTGGTCTAGAGCCTCCAAGGTTTACTTTGCCTCCCCAAATCTGGGCTACAACTTTTGCTTATTTGAAGGGCTAATCTCAACAACTTTGCCCTTTTCCTTTGTGTACCACTCCCCTTCTTTAATAACAGAGGTTGAAGCCGGTAGGATATATGGCTTAGTCAGAATGTCCTTTTTCTTGCCCTTATCCTTCCCCTCCTACATCTTTTCTTCTTTGGTAGTTGTGGAATAGATTGGACTCCTTTGGAGGAGAAGACGATTCTGTTTTGCACTTCTCTCTAGGGCTGTAGGACTGGAAGTTTCTAGAAGGTGAGCCCAACTTGATCAGTGGGAAAGAGCCAAAGCGAAAGGTCTGTTCAACTTCTTCATGTGACACGTGGATGCCGCACTCCTCTTTACATTGCTAACAAAGGACAACAGGCGAAGCCTTTTGATAGGCTTAAATTTCTTTTTTGTTGGTTGCTCTTTGTCCTCCTCCTCTTACCCTTTAGTGGTGAGATCAAGAGTCTGCTTTCGCTGGCCCTTCTTATTCCAGGCCACATTTACCATGTTCACCCCTGTGTTAGGGAAGGGGTTAAAATCCACCAAAGCTGCTGCAGTAGTTGGGGATTCAACTTGCAGGCTGCCGTTATTCAACCAGACCTGGATTTGATCCTTCAACTTAATGCACTCGGCAGTAGTATGGTTCCAGAGATTGTGGAACTTGTAGTATTTCTTACCTTTCAACTAATCTGATCTTGGGAATAGTCCAAAGTTAGTCTTTACCATCTTTGCGGCGATCATTTCATCCAATATCTCATGTGCTTTATTTGCATCCTATGTGTAAGCTGCAAACTCAGGCTTGGTGAAAGCTATCGACTTAAGCTTGACCGTGTCAGTTCAGTTGAAGCAGACAGAGCATGGTTTAGAAATAGTGTTCCTAGCTAGGCGAAGGCTTTCAGCTCTTTAGCAAACTAAGTATGACTGTATGAATGTATTTCTGACTAATTTTAAGTATAGTTTATATCAGTTCATATTGATAAGGAGTTATCCTGTAGGTTAGAAAATGGGAGTGCAATATTAAAGCTTAAATAATTGACATCCAAGTGCATCAAATAAAAATGCTAAAGATTTATTTTCTTTTTTTCTACTCAAAAGCCTAGTTCAATACTTGCTCAAAATAGTTTTTTTTTTTTTTTTTTTTAATTTATGAAAAAAGACCGTACCAGATAGAGAAGAAATACACGATTCAATTCTCTCTTCAGTCATTGGAGACTTCGCTAGAATCCGGTCACCAACCAGATGTCTCCAAAAAGGTCGTCAGAGATCTTATAGGTCATGGGAGAATTTTATTACCCCCCAATAAAACCCAATAATTTTTATTGGAGGCTATAAAAGTTTGGGTTTTATTGCGGGGCAGTAAAAATTTATTAGATATTATTGGGGGCAAATAAAACCTGACGCCGGACTCCTATCACCAGTCACCAAAGGTCTTCAAAGAGGTCGTCGGAAATTATTGGGGAGCAATAAAACCTCACATAACCACAGGTAGAGAGGAAGAACGATCATTTATCAGTGTTCTATTACTTCCCCTCCCGCTATCATTCAGTGTCTTAGCCAAACTCTTAACAAATTCCTAGTCATATGACTGAGTTGTCAAGTTTATTACGTGCATCTTTCTTGATTTATATGAATGATGAATCTATCAGATATTTATTGAGTTGCATCACCACATGTATGTCAGTATCGTAGTATGTACGAGAATACAAAGCTTTAACTAATTGTGTGATCTGACCATAAATTCATGAATGATGAGCACAAAATTGCAAAGCGCAGCCTTATATATAATAGGTTTATTGATATCCAGCCATGTTATATGTTTACTGACATCTAGCCTCGTTATAGGTTTACTGATGTCTACTCCTCGTATTTGTGAAATATTACTGCTTTCCTAGTAAACCTTATACCCTAGTTCATATCTCGATCCTCTTATATTTTTCTTCGAAGGAGTTGTATATCGTCTTTTAAAACAGAAAAAACAAGGAGTGCACAAATCAAAGCTTAAATGTTTGACATCGAATGTATCAAATAAAATGCTCCCCTTTATTTTTCGACTAAGAAAAGTAGTTGTTCACAAGCCGAAGGAAAGAAATTGCACCACATCTCATACATAGTTCAATTCTTTCTTCAGTCTACTCTCTCTTCAGTCTACATGCATATGAAATAGATACCAGGATGTTTTTGCAAATTACGATGCTTCATAGGCAATAGTGACCTTCTCATATACTCCAAACTCTCTCAACTTATGAGGAAAAATGCAGCGGCCCCCAAACCGCTGTTGCAAGTAAATTATCCCAGCAAATAGTACATCTCCACAAGGACAAATGACATTCCAAGTAGTAGAGTAAAAATATGCGGCCGGACTTGCAAAAATGTATGTCTCATTTAATTGGTTATGAGTAGGGTTATGAGCCCTGTAAAGATCATATGCATGTGGTAGGACTCGAACAAAAGTTGTTCCAACGAAGAACAAAGCTGCGAGAGACTTTTCCTTTGATTTGCAGAAGAAGTTGAGCACAATCTGGGGTAACAAAAACCCATTCAAGACCAAGCTAGCACAAGTTTTCAGAAAACTAACCAATATGTCATGCCCTTGATACCTTGATATCATCTCAACAATATAGTCCCTCTTCCTCCCATTCATCATGAGCAAAGCAAGTAAGGACCCTGAAAAATATACTGGTAAAGACATGAAGAAAGCCACCCAGAGCTCCGTTTTGTTTCCATTTGCTAATCTTGCTAACCTTGATAACTGCAGAAGCCGAAATTGAAGCAGGGCACCTACCGGTATGAGTGCATTTACAATCAATGCATTGAAATCATGCCATCCATTGCTTGGAAGGAACAGAGTTTGGCTACAGTGTGGTGTGAGAATGGCATCGAAGTTTAGCGTAAGAGGAAACATGTAGCTTAGACAAAGAAGATTCAGCATGCAGATGGAAATGGAGGGAAGAACCTCCGGATGCCTTTTCACATGAAAGAGTTGCAATGTCCCAAAGACACATGCAAGTGTGTTGGATATTAGAACCAAGATGATCTCCACACCATTCCTCCTAATGGATCGTGCTGCTTCATAAGTGTAACCGGCACCTGAAGTCAATTCCACTCTCTCAAAATAAAGAGGATCAGACTTGTTTCGTGTGCTTTCAATTCTTCCATTGATAAAACTAGGATGACTAGTCTTTGGATATGTTGGAGGGAACTGAAATTGGACAACAATCTCACAATCTATAGAATCATTTGTTAGCTGTCGGTATCTGTTTGTGCTCAGATCTCGGCAACCTACCATGCACAGGCTTCCTTTTGTATCATCATAAATTCCTTCAGCAGAAATCACCATTTCGCTATAAGAATTAAGAATGTAGAATCCATTGGGCAACTGAACCTCACCTCTCGTTTTGATGTCTATTCTGTAGCTAATGTTGTGGGGGTTGCTGTGGTTGTATGTATAGCTCACAGGAGGACCTTCAAACCCAAGAGGGTATTCTTCAGTTCCATCTTCAATTGAATAGGACCACGGATAGTAAAATTGATTTCCAATAGATAGAGGGTTAGAAATGCCCCATGCAATTTCTCCTCCTGTCAAATTCTTAGCTGAGATATGGAATCTCATGGAATAAGAAAATGGATGTGGGTAACTGTTCTTATTGTTTTCATTAGCAATTTTCCTGTACAGTTGATCGAAGATAACTCTTGATCAACTTCAACTTGGAGAAGCTTCTTTCTGCAGATGTAACTGTAACTGGTATAGTCAGCAAGATTCTGTAAGCAACACAAGCATTCGGAAAACAACCATCCATTTTCTTCATATTTTTGAAATCGTTCGAACTGAGTTTGAAGTGAAGAACGGGCTTGATAAATTATAAAGAGGAAGTAGTTAACTCTAAAAGATTCTTCAGATGATTGTATTACCTCATCACTGCCACTATCATCAAACTGCCTTTTTCTGTGGGCCCCCTTAAACTTCTATTTCTTTCCCTTTAATTGGGGAAATGATTGTTCTCAATTAATATGTGCACACATACATCTGCTCTTGTCCTTGGATAATAGACGCATACGGCACTTAAACATAATAAAAAGCTATAAAAAAATTATTGGGCCTCTTGGATTTCTGAGCCTAAATTAGCCGACTCTTAGGCCTCGTGTCAGGTCCAGCCCTGAGCCCAGCAGACCCACTCTCCCTCCGCAGGACTTAGTAGCACAGCAGGCCTCACACACTCTTTGACTAGTGCATGAAAGCCTGGGTCACGAGCTCGCAGCTAAGCCCCGTAGGCTTCACTATCAGGCCCACTACTCTTTCTTTGGTCCAACAGAACCAAATAAAAGGAAAAATTATTTGATTCTGCTGAGATTTGAACCCAGACAACGTGCATGCATTATGGCTATTGTAAATAAATTCACCATATATATTTCATATGTGTAATTAATTGCCAGAAGCATTTATTCACATAATTGTGTGATAATTAATATGTTATATTACTAGCATGCAATTAATATCTCAATTGATTTGTGATTTATATTTATTCAATTTGTGAGATATTATTTCAATTTGCTCTATTCAATATTATTGTGTTATTTGTCTAAATTTTCGCACTATAATATATGTGAAGAAAATGCATGTACCCAATGAACCAGAAGTTCGTAAATGAACCAGTAGTTCATACATATCTCGAACCTGTAGTTTCGATAATGTCATTTAAGAAACTTGAAGTTTCCTTCATAAATTCACCACACGTGATAAAACCAGTAGATTTTACATGTTTAATCCGATTTTTCATAAGATGTTATAGAACCTGAAGTTCCTATTAGTTGCTTATGGACAATATTACCCAAAGTACTAAGATTATTTGTTCCTTTCCTGTAAGAAATGTCAAATCTCAACAAACTTGACTTTGTTGTTTTGGAGGTTTCTAGAAGAAACTATCTAAAGTGGACTCAAGATGTGAAAATTCATCTAACTGTAAAGAAGATGAGATCAATAATCAATGCTGACAATGTCGTCAGAGAGGCTTTTAATTCGAGTGCCATAAAGAAACATATGGAGAAAGCACTCCAAGTTGAGTATCCAATCAAGATGATGCACAGACTCTCTGGGTCGCTCTGGAAGAGCACTTTAACCATTAAATAACCATTTTCTTGCCTGAAGCAAGACATAATTGGCAGAAGGAAAATAACCCACATGATCGTCAGTCAGGTGGCCAAGGCCCAAGAGGCCAAGGCGCACGTGATCCAGCTCCACATGGCCAAGGCCCATGTAGTGGGAACTGTGATGCCCTAGCTCAACAAGCCCAAGTTGAAAGGAACACTGGTCTAGCTCATCGCCACCAAAATTAGCATGATCTTTGTTATTGATGTGGAGGAATTGAGTGCTGGTCCCGCACTTGCTATGCGGTAGTCGAAGGAGTAGCTGAGTATTACGCCGGTCGCGGAACTCGAAATACTAACTTTGTTTAAGGGTCATTTTCTATAGAAACCACACTAGAGATCATGGATTTTCAGGCAAATACTATACATACCGAGGATTAGAAACTCGAAGACATGGGTATGATTGGCCCCATGTGCCATATCTAATTAATGATATTTCAGTCTTCAGATTTTGGTGATTTATGTTTTTCAATTCTTTTGGATTATGAATATGTGGTTATATATTAATTCAATAAATTTATTTATACATGTGATTCATTGAATTAAATAAATGAATAGGGATATTCTGTGGGGAAGTTTGTTGTCTGGCTAACAGTGCTATTACGCACACCATACTCCGAGATCGGAGATATTTTTCAAACTTATTGCCTATGCATATCTCTGTGACAACCATATTAGGCCGATCCAACCTGATAGAGGGCTATGGCAAAGCCCACTTTATGTTGTTCAATGGTACTGAACTTACCATTAATGAGGCCTTATATTCTCCACATTCTAGAAGAACGTTATTGAGTATTAAAGATATTCAAACCAACGGTTATCACGTTGAAACCACTGAGAAAAATGAGTGTAATATCTTTGGATAACCTTCGAGTGTGCAGCCAGAAGCGTATATTGGAGAAATTGAAATTTGTTAGCTAGAAGCTAACCAATTCGAGCAACTACTTGATATGGCATGATCATTTGGGACACTCAGGTCAAAGTATGATGCACCGTATCCTCAACTTATCACATGGGCATCCCCTTCTGAATAAGGGTCTTGTGCTTAGTAACACATTATGCCAAGCTTGCTCGTTAAGAATGTTAAAAACACTAGACCATCATATGCAAAGACAAATACACACACACACACACCATTTTTTTGCACAGAATGCAAGGAAAATTTGTGGACCTATCCAACTACAATTCGGACCATTTAAATATTTCATGGTTTTGGTTGATGTATCGACAAAGTGATCACATGTTACGCTATATATTGTCTACAAGAAAATGCTACTTTTGCTAAACTCTCGCCCAGATCATGAAATTGTGGCTCACCACTTGGATTATCCCATAAAGTCTATAAGACTTGATAATGCCGGAGAGTTTACATCGAAGTCTTTGGATGATTAATGCATATCCCTTGGGATTGATGTTGAACATACAGTTTCTTATGTTCACACCCAAGATGGTCTCGTAAATAGAATATTGGTAATGCGCACCAAACTTTTAGTTGCGAGAGGCTATGCAATCATGCATGCAGCCATGTTGGTCTTGTTGAGGCCCACTGCTACTGAACCTTACTCCGCGTTACAGCTGATGACTGGGTATGAACCTGACGTTTCACACTTACGCGTTTTTGGGTATGTAGTCTTTGTGCCAATTGTGCCGCCACAATGTATAAAATTAGGTCCTCAACAAAGGATGGGTATGTATGTCAATCATGAATCTCATTCATTATGTTCTCTTTAGAGCCCTTGACAGACGATCTCTTTTCTGCTAGATTTGCGGATTGTCACTTTGATGAGACAGTTTTCCCGCCGTTAGGTGGAGATAAGAACATTATCGTTCCTGATGAACAATGTGAATTGACGTGGAATGTCCCCACTATGTCTCATCTCAATCCCCGAACCGCACAATGTAATAATGAAGTGCGAATAATTCTAGATCTACAAAGTGTAGCCCAAAATATACCAGACGCTAAAGTGACGAGATCACATATACTGGCTGCAAATGTGCCTGTAAGGATAGACTTCCCTATAGGACATGTCATCCCAGATAGACGAGGTACGACCATGGCGGTTAACCAGTCATATGTCCCTACCCAGAAGCGAGGTAGACTATTAGGTTCGAAATATTCTTATCCCCATAAGAGGGTAAACTCGGCACAAATGAATCTTCTTGACATTGCAATCTCAAACTGATTCATCTCATGAGATAAATCCAGATTATGGGCCTGTCCTAGAAGAGACTACGTTAGGGGACGCTCCAACATTTGAACCCACTCTCTAGAATAGAGAAATCTTAATAAATTTTGTGAGATTTAGAATCAGAATGAAATTATCATTGATGATGTGTTTGTATTTGCAGTGGCCACAAACTATAGCAAGAGATGAAATCGAACCTTGTGCCGTTAATGAATGTCAATGAAGAAACGACTAGCTAAAAAGGAAATAAGCAATCCAGGTCAAATTAGATTCCTTGACAAAGAGAAAGATGTTTTGGGCATGTTGTTCCTACGCCTCCCCATGTTAAACCTGTAGAATTTAAATGGGTATTTATAAGGAAGCGTAATGAGAAAAACGAGACTGTGATACATAAGGCTCGTCTAGTGGCGCAAGAATTTTCTTAACACCCTCACTGGATTCCGGTGGCTGGTCATCAGAGTCTGGCGAAGTTTCGAATGACTTCTCTCTCTCTCTCTAAGTGACAAAGAGAGAGGGGGCAAAATTATCCCAAAAATATATAAAATAATAAAAAAATACTTAATTGGGTATTAGGGCAAAAAATATGTAATTTATTAAGTGGGCAATCTTATAAGATGTTTGGGTAAGTGTAGCTCAAATTTGGGTAAATAGACATTTTTTCAGTAAAAATTCACCAATCACTCTATCTCCTTTCCGGCGAGGTCTCTGATATTAGGGTTGCGGCTCAAAACTAAGTACTTGTTGGTTTTGGATTGTTTTTTTTGTAAGGCTTTGGAAAACTTGTTCTAGAGTATCTAGGACTCTTAGAGATTTTTCTTAGAAGTAGAGGTTTAAGATTAAAGATCCTATTGGGAGTCGAACTAATTGTGAGTCCATAAATAGGCAGTCAAGGATATTGCTTTGGTTTGTGCTTTTGGAGATTGAGAAGATGTGAGAGTTCGAAGATTCTCGCATTGTGGGTTGAAAGAGACTCATTCTGGAGGGTGTCGTTGAGACATCCTTTAGAGAGATCCGTGGGTGGATCAATTTATAGATTTTAGAAAGCTGCAAGCCTTAAGAGATCGGGTGTATTTGGAAATTTTCTGTTGAGAATTTAGGTTGTGGGGAGAAAAAATATTAGCAAACTATATATACCCCCTTGACACTACCAGCAAAAAGAGCTATACACACTGATTGAAATCAGTGGGTATAAATCCTAATAGCTACTGAAATCAGTATGGGAAGCCCAATGGTTACCCTACACTCACAGATGTTACGTCTGTTCAATTTGAGGGGGTGGTCTTTGGTCTTCCCCCACAGATAAAAAAGGTAAGTGTGAATATTTAGTGGGACCCAACTCTTCACCAATATACCATTAAAAATCTTTTCGTATTTAACATCAGTGTGAAACTGTTAAATAGTATTAAAAAAAAATCATCTCTTTCACAATAGCATAATTTTAGCATTTTTGTTTTTTTGTTTTTAATTTAAATAATACTGTATTAATTAATATAATTATACTTGGTGATAATAATTAGATCTCGATCCGCCTCTCTCCCTTTTCTTGGGCTTCCGGTAAGTCTCTTCGAGGTTGCCGATTAGGAGGAAGGTCTTGGCAAACTCATAGACGTTGGGGACGTTATAATTCTGAGAGATGTAGATTCCGACCAAAATTTATTCAAAATAATCAAAACCCACAACTTGGCAACCGTCTTCAATCTCAGCTTTGTGCAACCCAAACTGAAAAATTAACAAAAACCCACCACACAAAACCCAGAAACCAAAAAGATCACAGATTGAGAGATTGCGACATTGGGAAGTTGGGGCCTTTGGTAGATCGGCGCCTTCCAGATTGAAAATGATGTCGACCAAGCAAAGCTATAAAATTTAAATGAAAAAATAAGTATATATATGAAATCAGATGCCAAAACAAGATCAAAATTGTGAAAGACAGTTTTGCAACTCTTTCTTCACCATTGTAGTAGATCAACCAATTTTATTGAGGAATCACAGTAGACAAAAGAGATTGAAGGAAAGAGCCAGTCCGGTAGTAGAGAGAGAGAGAGAGGAGAAGACGAGTTCAGAAAGGGGTTTTCAAAAATATGAGGTTGAGGAGAGATAGAGATTAGTTTCTTTGATCAATAAGGGAGGAGAGAGACTGGAGAAGTAGAAAGGTCTCCGTGCTATTAATTCTTCTTTGCTCAATCTCGATGAAGGCATCAAAGATCTTGGGAATTGTTTTGCAAAACTCTCACTGATATCCGTGTGAGATTGATTCAAACTCTCACCGATATCGGTGTGAAATTAATATTTGATGTTATTGTTGATTTCTATATAAATTAATATTATTCCATTTTTTACATTTCTCAACACACACTGATATCCGTGTGAGATGCAAACATGTCACATCGTATATGTCAATCAAATATTCACACGGATATCTGTGGAAAAGTAGCAATTGTGACAGATATCTGTGTAAAACTTCATACAGATATCTGTTGCTATTTCAGATTCACACGGATGACAGTGTGAAAGTCATTGTAACAGATATCTCTATGAATCAAAACTCATATTGCAAATTATAATTTTGCTATTCTTTACGGATATCCGTGTATAAACGTTTTACATAGATATCAGTATTGACAAAATACTTGGTACATATAGATATCTGTGAGAAAATCTGGACACACTGATTTCAGTGAGTAAATGTGTTAATATTTTCATGTGTGGGACCCAGTCATTCAGTTCTCACGGATGTCTGTATATAAAAGTTAAAACCCACTGATTTTTTATCAGTGTGAATGTCAGTGTGTTTAAAATCTGTGTGTGTTGCTCTTTTTGCTGGTAGTGTGATAGGATTTTAAAACACAAAAAACTCTACAACATTTAATTTTGAACATTTAAGGACAAAAGTTTACACTTAAGGACAATATGGTCTCCACTTGCCACATATCATGAGTTAATTTACTTTTTTACCATTTACTACTTATTTTGACTTGTAATCCCTTTATAAGGATTAAATCTTACAAATAAAGACAATCTGCTCTCCACTTGCCACATGTCATGAATTAATTTATTTTTGGATTAATTTCAGTTCACCTCCTTGAAGTTTGAGGGTGTCATCATTTCACCCCCTCTACTCTCAATTTTGAATTTTTACCCCCTAAACTTTCCAATTTCAATCAGCCATGTCCAATTTATACTATTCCATCTAAATTGGACGTTAAGTTTGACCCTTAAGGGCTAAAATGGTCATTTCAACATAAAAAAAAGTATTAAAAAAATATATATATATATTTTCTGTTTTTTTGTTTTGTTTTTTTTTTTTTTTGTCTTCAACCTATACACCACAAGTTATAATAGGTTTGTAAAAACAAAAAAATACTCGAGGTGGTTGAAAGCCGCTCGCTGGTCTACGATATTTGTGATATATCTCCGATAAAGTGAGGAATTTTAGGATATATCCCCAATAAAGTGAAGAAATATTTGTAAAAAATAATTTTACACTTTATCTGTAAATAAATATCTTTATATCCCCAATAAAGTGAAGAAATATCTATGTAAAATCATTTTTGGTCTACGATATTTGTGATATATCTCCAATAAATTGAAGAATTTTAGGATATATCCCCAATAAAGTGAAGAAATATCTGTAAAAAATGATTTTACACTTTATCTGTAAATATCTGTATATCCCCAATAAAATGAAGAAATATCTGTATAAAATCATTTTTTACAGATATTTATTTACAGATAAAGTGTAAAATTATTTTTTATAGATATTTATTCACTTTATTGGGGATATATCCTAAATTCTTCACTTTATCGGAGATATGTCACAAATATCGTAGACCAGCAAGCGGCTTTCAATCACCTAGAGTATTTTTTTTGTTTTTATAAACCTATTATAACTTGTGGTGTATAGGTTGAAGAAAAAAAAAAAAAGAAAAAAAATATATTTTATTTTAATTTTTTTATGTTGAAATGACTATTTTAGCCCTTAAGGGTCAAACTTAACGTCCAATTTGGACTGAATAGTAGAAATTGGACACGGCTGATTGAAATTGGAAAGTTTAGGGGGTAAAAATTCAAAATTGAAAGTAGAGGGGGTGAAATGATGACACTCTCAAACCTCAGGGGGGGTAAACTGAAATTAATCCTTTATTTTTTTACCCTTAACTACTCATTTGACTTCTAATCCCTTTATATTACTTTTTTTTTTTTCCGAGAATAATCCCTTTATGTTACTTTTTTTTCCCCCTTAAATACTCCTTTTGACTTCTAATCCCTTTATATTACTTTTTTTCTTTCTTTTTCTGAGAATAATCCCTTTTTGTTACTTTTTTTTTTCTTCTGAGAATAATCTGTTTATATTACCTTTTTTTTTAGAATAATCCATTTATGTTACTTCTCAAAAGCAAAAAAACTTTCTTGAACACGTTGTTAAGAGAAAGAATCTCAGACCTCACTCTCCTACTACTCTCATCTCATCGCCTAATCCTACTATTGCACTCGACCAATCTTACTACTGCACTCATACTCGTCAAGTTCTGCTACTGCACTTGTACTCGTGTCCAGTTCTGTTACTGCACTTATCATCGCCTAATCATGCTACTACACTTGTCCAATCCTGCTATTGCACTAGTTGCACTCATACTCGTCCAGTTCTGCCACTCGTGTTCTGCTACTGCACTCGTCATCACCTAATCTTACTACTGCACTTGTCTAATCTACTACTGCACTCATACTCGTCCAGTTCTGCTACTACACTTGTACTCGTGTTCTGCTACTGCACTCGTCATCACCTAATCCTGCTACTGCACTCGTCATCACCTAATCCCGCTACTGCACTCAAACTCGTCCAGTTCTGCCACTCGTGTTCTGCTACTGCACTCGTCATCACCTAATCTTACTACTGCACCTGTCTAATCTACTACTGCACTCATACTCGTCCAGTTCTGCTACTACACTTGTACTCGTGTTCTGCTACTGCACTCGTCATTACCTAATCCTGCTATTGCACTCGTCATCACCTAATCCCGCTACTGCACTCAAACTCGTCCAGTTCTGCTACTGCACTTGTACCCTTGTCCTGCTATTGCACTTTTTCCTACGTGCCGAAGCTTTTCTTCTCACTAGTTTTGTTCTATTATTTCTTGTGTCATCACTCTTTTGCACCTCCACATAGTAGCCAATTTGAACCATAAACAATGAATATCATATCATTAACATAAACCATAAACTATAAAGTAGCGGATCAATTCAATTTGAACATTAGTAGATCATATCATTGACAATAGCTGATCATATCATTGACAATACCAAAGTAAACCACAGAACCTTAGTGATACTAAATTCATGAATTTGCTCCTCATGTATATCAAAGTAAACTACAAAACCTTTGTTACACCCCGAATCAAAATTTTCATATTTAGTTGTTATTAAACGAGGAATGACGATTTTCTATACAATTTATTTAACTTTCGATATTTTAGGGGGCCCTAAAAGTTGACTTTTTGACCGGATCAAAATTTGAAAAGGTTTTTTTTTCATGAAAGTCATAGAAGATGTTAAACCAAGCGCGTGCATATTTGGTTCGTAAAAATCGGACTTCGTATGCAAAAGTTATAAGCGAAATACGAAACTTACTAGTCATGGTAATTATACAATATACTAAAAGATGGTTTTGCCCTCATTTTAATTTGTGTTACGGGTCTGCCACTGATCTTGCTATTCCATCTACTTCCGCCGGTTTCGTCTTCCTTCTCCAGCCGTATATACCTATAGTGGGAGGGAGATAGATAGAGGAAGCGAATGAAAGGGATTCTTTAATGAACGAAAGGGATATCAAACTGATTCTAGAAGAGTATTGGCCCGCGTCTGAGGATCTTATTCAGAGTTCGAAGGTTTGGAAATCTTTCTTCGTTTGTCCGAGGATCTTATTCAGGTTTCTCACCCGAGTTTTTCTCTATGGCTTTATTAAGGCATGTGGAAATTTTCCTTTGGTAACCTCTGTGTTTTATGCAATAGGAGGGACTGTGGTGCTCTGATTTATGGTTTTGGTGGGTTTGGCGAGAGTGAGGATACAGGTCTAGAGATTTTATTCCGCTTTTGTTTTTGTTAGTTGGGTTTTTTGTTGTTGCTGTTCGTTTTGAATTGTTTTCAGGTTTTGTTTGTCTTCGGGTTTGTTATGTGTTTCAAAGATCAAATGCTTCCTATTGTCTCTTTATCTTTTGAAGCTGTTGGTGCTTGTGAGAACTTTGTACAGAGTGATTATGGGGAAGTTGATTGCATCCATTCACTCTGTGAACCAGCTCTACTTTACAGTCCTACACATGGTTGATCTTTTATTCTATGTCTGGAAGATATCATGTAAAATAAAACACTTCCTAATTACAATTGGCACAATTCTTGGCTACTCCGAGCGTAGTGTACACCTTAAACAATCGTAATGGAAGGGCAAAAATATCATTTCCAATTACATAAACAACAAATGAGATGGAAGTGGGTAAAAATACGGCGACCGCTTTATCAAATCAAGAATGACGAACCCAAGAAGCAACCCGACATGGCCCGTTAGTTTCTCCCTCTTCCGGCAGCTTCCAAAGGTCTTCCCTGTGGCAAATGGTTCAGATTGACAGTGGAAAGAAGACCTCGACACCCGGGAGGAGGAGATTCGGATTTCAAAAGCTATGGATTTTATTTTATTTTATTTTTAGCGAATGTTCTGCAAATTCTGACAACTCCGGTCAAAATCGATGCTGTATGAGGTATGAAAAACGATCCTCTCGTTAGTATACATATAGAAAGTTACTGTGGGTATGTCAGAAACCTACCCAGCCACTTTTCTCTCTCTTCTTCCCCGATCTCTCTCTCTTCCTCTCTCTCCCCCGCGTCAGCCCTCTCCCGTTTTTCCTTGATTTCTTCGGCATCCGGCAACCAAACGGTGTGCCACCACCCATAAAAGAACCATCTCTTTCTCCTTTACACGTTGGTACCCCGTGGGTCACGGCGATTTGGCCAAAAAACCATCAATTTTGGCCAAAACCGTCACTGTAGCAGTTGTGTTCTCCGACGAAATTCTCCATTTTTCGGCCACTTCTGGAAGTGAAACCGGTCCTATAAGAGCTCCTCAAGTCACTGATCATCTTCCCTCAAAGCTTCTAGCTAAAATTCTCACTATGGAAGGAGAATTTGAAGGATTTCCAAATCAGAGAGTTTGGAAATTGATGAAACTCGGTTTAGGACAATGGTAGTGCCGTAAATTATGATGAAACTCGAGTATTTTAGTCATTTGGCATTAAAATTGGGAATCAAGCTTGATTCATTTGGCTTTTGGGTCTAGGCTTATATCTTTATTTGTATAAATCTTTTTGCAAGTGGGTTTTCTGTGTTTACATCTTTGGTCATGTGCTACTATGTAATTTTCTAAAAAAATATTCTAGAGTGGGAAGAATCAAAATGTTCTTCAAATTGTAATCTCCTTCTTATCTAATGGATCGGCTATCATTGTCATCCGAAGATGTCGGTCAACTATTTGACTGAACCTCGCCAAAAATTTCTTGTGTTTGCTTGCATAGTTTGTTATTACTGTCTTCATTTGATTTTCGTCTTAGCTTAGGGATTTCAGAAGGTGACCTAAATTTTCTAATATCTAGCAACCTTCGGCGAGTGTCTCCAGGGACTTCCAGCAAAATCTCTGGCGTTTTTCGATGAATTTTGGTGAGATTTCCAGCGAAGTCATAAAAACTACTGCTACTAATACCAAAAACTACTCCAGTGAGATTTTCGGCGATGTCAGAAAAGCTACTGCATCAACACCAAAAGTTACTCTCACCAACAATAAAAACTACTCTGGTGAGATTTCCGTCAGTCTCCAGCGAGGTCACAAAAAGCTATTGTCACTACCAACAAAAATTACTCAAATGAGATTTCCGTTGGCCTCCGGCGATGTCACAAAAGGTACTGTCACAAACATCAAAAGCTACTCTCACTGGCAACAAAAGCTTGTCACCAACAAAAGATACTCTCACCAACACCAAAAGTTACTGTCACCACGAACAAAACATACTCTCGCAACCAACAATAACTACTGTCACCAACAACAAAAGCTATTATGACTAACACCAAAAGCTACTTTCACCAACACTAAAAGTCACTACTAAGCATAACAAAAGCTACTCCCAGAGACCGAGAAAGTTATTCTCATAAACTAACAAAGCTAGCTATGGAGATGTAAAAAATACAATCAAAATCAAAATGTTACTGCCATCAAGAAAAGCAAAAATATTCAATGATACAAAAAGTATACAGGGTTTAACAATGATTTAACTATGTACAAAATTGCTTTCATAGTTGTAAAAGGCCATTACCCGTGAGTTGGTTTCCTGTTTTTGAAAGTAAGATAATTTTGAGCTATTTTTATTTAAATTTCAATTCTTTTTAAACTCTTTATAGCTTTTGAAAATTATTTAAATTTTTTGTTTGTCAAAATTTATCTTTCGAGCCGTAGGTTTAAACTAGAAGCCATTATTGGCTCGTAGGAATTTTTGGAGTATTTTTTGGACACCTGAGCTATTTTTTATGATTTTAGAAGTTGGTATAATCCAAGAATTATTTAAAAATAGAAATTATGAGGTGGCATGACCTGGACCATTCGTTTTAATCACCGTTTGATCTGGACCATTGAGGTTGAGAATACCAACTTGAGCAGCATCAGATCGAGACCCACACCGGACCCTTCCCGACCAGTTTTGCAGCGACGGGCAACCCAGCCTTTTCTCTGTCGTCCAACCGTCTCTCGGCGTAGCACCAGTGGCCACGGCTTCATCTTGACGTCACTGACATCCCTATGGCTTTTATTTTCACAGAAGAGCTCCGAAAAAGGAGAATCGAAGCCGAGAAGTTCTCGGTACTTTCCGCTGTTTCGGCTCATTTTTTGGGGACCCCAGTCACCTTCGATGGTAATTGAGCTATGAAACATGATCTACTCTTCGCGCTTTACATTTATGTGTACATAGTTTTGATTTTTGTTCAGATATAAGAGATTTAGTATTTTGGGTGATTTCGGCCACCGTCGAAATCACTGTGTGTGACGGTAGCGCTGGTTTTCCCCGCTTTGTTCTTGACTCTATTTGTTGCTCAGGAATGTGTACTTTTGATCTTCATACTGTTGATGTTGGTGTTTTATGGGAGCTTCATCATCTTTTTCGTATAACTTTATTTTGATTAAACTTTTTTTCTTGTTCTACTTGAGGAAATGAGAAATACTAAAACATAACTGCCATTTTCTTAATACTCCTATTGCCCTTTCTTGGAACTTTTAAAGACACAATGATGTAGGTAAAAAAAAACTGAGAAAATAACAAAACTTTACCCCTAATTTCAGTAGGTGAGTCAATTTTTCTCTCTCAATCTAGATTTCATCATTCTCACATACAAGTTGATAAACTGTACACATTGTGTTGCGGATTTGTTACATTGTTGCATTGTAATGTGAATCATTTGATTGATAGTGTCGATGGATAGTGGCTATAAGGATTGAGTTTTGTTTCAAAGTTTGTTCTCCCCTTCCCCCCCCCCCCCCCCCCCCCCCCCCCCGTATTATCTATTTAACAACTCAACATTGATTGATGTTTATATAACTAAAAGGGAGAAATATCACTTTGGTCATCGAACTATGGCTCGCTCGACACTTTGGTCATCCAACTTTTAAAAACTTCATTTTGGTCATCGAACTATATCACCGTATATCACTTTGGTCATTCCGTCAGTTTTCTCCGTTTTCTCTGTTAACTCCAGGGGTATTTTGGAGATGAAATGTTTTACCCGCCATTTTTATAACTTAATCTAATTTTCCCCGCCTAAGCATAAAACTCCATCCAATTTTGCCAACTTTTCCTTCCTTTTATTCATGCATTCATCATCAATAATCAAAGCATACAACAAAGAAAAATAATCGAGTCAGAGAATGATTCAAAGTGAGGGAATATAATAGGAAGAAAAATATTGATTTAATAAATTGAGGAATTATAAAATGAGGGAAAAGTTGGCAAAATTGGTTAAAGTTTTATGTTTAGGCGGGAAAAGTTGGATTAAGTTATAAAAATGGCGAGTAAACCTTTAAATCTCCAAAATACCCTTGGAGTTAACAGAGAAAACAGACAGAATGACCAAAGTGATATGTGATGATATAGTTCGATGACCAAAATGAAATTTTTAAAAGTTGGATGACCAAAGTGTCGAGCGAGCCATAGTTCGATGACCAAAGTGATATTTCTGCCTAACTAAAAATTGTACACTAGTTCAACAAGCTGTTATTGAGTAATCACCTTATTGTAAAGAGCGTGGTGGGCGACGTAAAGGGCGATCGGGGGAGTGGTGAGGTGAAAGCGGGTAGTGGAGAAGGGATCTACTGTAATTTTTAGGAAAATAGAAAACTGGTGGAGAATGGAAGAAATTCTTGAAAAAAAAAAACTATAATTAACAAATTAGAAAAATAAATATCTTGGTAGAAATTGAAATGGTGTGGTATACTTGACCTCCAAGAAAAAAAATACTTGGGAAGCAAGTCATACAGAACCCCACTCCTAGAAAAGTCCTGCTCTTTATCCAACTAATTTCAAACAAAAGTCAAAACGAAAAAATACCCAATTATCTGCAAGACTTAACAAACATCATGTTCCATGCTCCAACAGACTTAATTTCCATTGTTGATTTGTGTCTACTTGAATTTCTTTTTTTTTAAGTTAGGATGTCCTTTTTCTTTTTGACCATCCCAGGTTAAATATCACAAGATGATTAATTCATTACAATCATAGTACGAACATCAATCTTCACCTAACTAGGGGTATATGGAACCCCAAGGCAATATCAAAAAACCACCGAAACAAGTGAGAAATTTGAAGTATCGGAAGCAATCTCATTCCTTAACTAGCAATATAAGATAGTGACCACCATACCGGACCAAGTGAGAGCCACCCAATATTCTCTATTGTATCGAGACATAAATGCCAAATCATCCGGAGACAATACAATCTTTTGAGTAGTTTATGGAATGACACTCATATAAGATGACTGAGTTGTGAAGCGGCAGCACCGCTAGAAGCCCCAAGCCCTTAGGGAATAGCTCCAACCTTAGCAACGATTTCTCTCTCTTTGTAACTGTTAATTTGTCCGCAGCACGACATTTTTCTAGCCTAGCTTTGTGAAGGCTCAACTATACTTGGCACATTAGAACTCCAAAATCAATACCGACTTTAATGTAGTTGAACATATATCATACAAATTCTTCTCCGTTTTTTTTTTGCAATTCTTCTCTGTTTTTTAAGAGGAAGAAATCAAAACTCATCCTACTAACAAATACCTGCCCACATTTATGGTCCTCACAATTCATCACATAAATGCGCATTGCTGTTAAAAGAAGTTCTATGTTGTCAATACTACACATGATGGGTAAATTTGAAAGCAATGATTTGCAATTGCTTATTGTGGAGGTAAAAAGACCACCACAAGCAAGGTACAATATGGTTATCATTTATAATTTTCCTTTCCCATGCAAACAACAAGGTGCCCCTATTCTATTTCATTTCAATATAAGAGGTCAAATACCCTTTTGAGTGTAAAGAAACCTTCTCTTCCTTGCAAACAATGCTTCTAAGTTTGTATTCATAAAAGAAAAGAAGGAAAAAAAATGAAATTGTTGATTGAAATTGCACCCATCCTAACTGTGGTCTCTTTAAGAAAGACAAACCCACTAAAACTATAGAACTTGGCTAGAATTTTATAAGCCTCATATTTATACCATTATTCAAAATATTTGTTTTTTTCTTATTAATAAGAGGTAGACATTCTCGTTCATTACTTTAAACTACAAACACAATACATTACACATGCATGTGATCTCTCCAATCCAAAAAAAATAAATATCCTCAAATGTGGAGTCACAAAATTGACATTATATACCACAAAGATGAAAACCTTACCATTTTTACCAAAATCAGAAAAGAAAAATAATCTTTAGATAAAAAAAAAAAAAATTGAAATAGTAGCAAAGAAACGTGTAGAGGAGGTTGAAGAAGTTGTTCTGGTTCAACCATATACAATAACACCCAAAACCAAACCAAATCAAACCAAAGCAATCTCCAAACTTTGACAATCTTTTCAAGATAGGCACACAGCAGAAGCAAGCTGATGGATAGAGTCGTAAACGAATAGTCTTTTTCATCTAAATTTTTTCTTTTCTTTTTTATTATTATCATCCCAAAAATTTAAAACAAAAAAAAAAAAAATCATTGCCATTATCCAACCTCTCTTCTCTCTCTCTCTGTCTCTCTCTCTCCCCTCCGATCTCCCCCCAGGTTTTCTGGCGATTTCTCGGCGGTTTTTCCTTGAGGAAACCCTACCCCCAATCCTCTCCACATTTCAATTTCAAACCCTTTTCAAAAAAAAAATTTACAAAACCCCATTCTTTAATTTTTTTCGATTCAAGAAGCTTCTTTTCACAGCAAAGATTGCATCTTTCGTTTTTCCTTGGCTCGGTTTCTAGGTTTCAGGTTCTGGGTCATTGAAGATAAGACCTTTTAAGAAGGGGGACTTTGTTTTTTCTTGAAGGCAGTTGCGCACTTCTGATCGTCTTGTTTGTTTTTATTAACTAAACGACGTGAAAAACCAGAGGCGAAGGCCTTGGGTTTTTAATTGTTTTGGTTTTTGTTTTTTGTTTCTTTTTTCTTTTTGGTTGTGACGATTTGGGTTTTTGGTTTTGCGTTTTGGGTGCTTGTGGGAAATTTTGGATGCTTTAGGTTGTGGAACCAGGAGATGGAGACACTTGGTACCTAAAGCTTGTGAATTTGGAGCTGTTTCTTATTTGGGTTGGCCTTTTTTTAAAGTTCAAAGGAGAAACAGCTCTGAAGGGTTATGATTAAGACAGTTCCTCTTGAAGAAGAAGAAGAAGAAGAAGTTAAAATCATCAGGAGGTGTTTTCTTGATCTGGGTATTGCTGGTTTTGGTGGTTCTTGGGATGATGAATGATGCTGGCCGGAATGGTGGTGGTGTTTCCCGCCATGCCAAGACCAACGGCTTCATTCCAAGCTCGTTCCGGGCGCTTTCGAGCTATCTGAGAATTGTTTCTTCTGGGGCTTCAACTGTTGCCAGGTCGGCGGTGTCGGCGGCCTCTTCTATTGCGGAGAGGGATAATGATGCCAACCATGATCAGGTAAGACAAGTTGTTTGGTTTTTGTTTTAGTAGGGAGTTTTTATTGTTTCTTGTAAGTTTTGGAGAAAATTGATATGTTTAGCAAAACCTGTATGAGGTTGTGTTTAATGTATAGTTCAGTTCATTTATTGTGTTGATATACATGGTAGTTTAATCTTTGTGGCTGGAAAAGACTAGACTTTGTGGTTGGGAAAGCTAGGAAAAAAAGGCTGGAAAGGAAAAACTGTAAATGCTGATTGAATGTAGGATTATAGGTAAAGAGTTTCAGTTCTGAGATTTGTGGTTTAGATATTAGTTAGCTTTCTTGCATGTTAATCTTTAATCATGGAAAGAGAGCACAAATGCACCGTGTGGTTACTGATATGTGTGTAAAGAATGTCAGTTGTAAGATTTGTGGTTTGGATGTTACTCAGATTTATTTTATGTGAATCTTTCAACATGAAAAGAGAACACAAGTGCACCACATGGTTACTGAAATATGTTTCGAGTAAGTTTGATTGTCTATTATTGCGAGTGTCTGTGCTAGTTGTGAAAAACATCAGTTGCTCGGAACTGTGATCGTTGTCATCGCGTGTGTGCTTCACAGAATTAGGGTTTTATGCATGCATGGTTCACAAGATTTGATTCCTTGTTGACCTACTATCTATTGACGGATGTTGGCGTTTTCGTGCTGGGAATAGTGGATAATCTAGTAGATTTTGTCGTAAGAAAAATATCCACGTGTATGTAGAGAAAGTGGCAGTTTGGAATCGTAGGTTCTGATTCGTAATCCGCAACAACCTATTGTGACTTGTCGCTTGTCTATAATGTCGGATAGCGCAGAAGTTTTCAAGATTGTTTAGTTTAGTAATCACGAGCCTACACGTGTTATTTGAATCAATATTTGGATATGTAAGCATTATTGAGTGAGTTTTGCTTAGTATTTTGTCGGCTGCATGATACATATTCCATGTGTTTTGATCCAAATGACATTAATATTGCATTTTAAGCTATTTCTATTGCGATTAAGTACACTAATTTGGAAAGATTTGGCAAAATATTTTTATGTTTCGTGGTCTGAAAAGTTCTGATTTTGATCCATCCACCCTTCAAAAACCAGACATTTTCTCTTAATTCACTAGAAATGTTTTACTTTCCACATTCTGACGCACCTGCCTCAGGTGACTCTAGAAATGATTCAGATGGGTTCCAGATGGTCTAAATAAGTATTGCCGGCCAGTCTATTCGAGATGCTGTATTATCATATGAAATAATATTAGAGTAAAGGCAGGCATACTAATCTCAGTCTATTTAAATGTGCATCCTGATTTTCAAATATAATAGTAAGGCATATGTTGAAGGATAAGGACATTTTCTTCTCAAGTATGATTTAGATGATATAGTGGATTACTCAGGCTGGTCAACAAGTTGAGTTTGACCTTAATTTATAGTATGAAAGAGTTGCTCCTTTGCCCTTGTAATTAGAAGTTGCTGAAGGCATGGGTGGAAACAAGAGGGATTGGATTGAATGTTGGTCTGTTTGAGTAACCGAAATACCGTCCAATATTCTACATTTACTTGACACTGCACGTGTATCATGTGCCTGCGCGAGAATTTTGTTTTGACTTTGTAAGAGGTTTTTGTTTACAAAGTGAATCTCTAATGAAAGAGTTGCTCCTTTGTCCTTTTAACTAGAAGTTACCGAAGGCATGGTTGGAAACAAGAGGGATCGGATTGAATTTGAGTAACCGAAATACCTTGCAATATTCTACTTTGACTTGACACTACACATGTATCATGTGCCTGCGCGAGATTTTGTTTCGACTTTGTAAGAGTTTTTTTTTACAAAATCAATCTCTAATGAGATCATGGCTTGTGTGACATTATTGGTTGTCATGTAGATTTAGAGATCCCTGGCTTTTGGTTTTATTAATTGTGGGGTGGAACTTTGGATAAGCATGCACTAGTTTTCCATAATATGAGTTGCTGTAGACTTGTAGTGGCTAATGTTTTATTATAGAATTTAGAGTCTATGGACTCGATTAGTCACAAAATTTTATGATGTATTTATTGCTTCATGTGCAAATTAATTTTGGTAGAAGCTAGAAAGTAACTGAACTGATCATTCCTTTATCTACTGATAGAGTTACCTGGGGACCACTTTTACAGCTAAACAGTGTCTTTATCTAACTTTGTCACACAAAACCAAAAAGAAAAATTTATCTTTAAAAAACTGACAGTTTTGGAGGCACATTATGAATTGCTGGTTGACTAGAAGTTAGATGCCTCAAAAGGAAAATTGTTTTTGGAGTGCTTGGAAAGATATGAGATGATTTATGTAATTCTTGCTTGGTTTGATTATGTTGCCCCTGTGAATGAGATTCTGAACTGTAGACTTACATCATCTTGTATTGCGTCCAGAAAGTAATAATATTTTAACTTGTTATTGTTGTGTATTATTACTTTGAATTTTGAAAACATTAGATCAATTCACAGCAAAAGCTTGTGCAGATTTCTGTGCCTTATTGTATTTGTTTGAGATTGTTTATCTTTCAGCATAGGTATACAAAATACATATCTTCCTTTATTGCTTTCACGTTTCTCTGCAAGATTTGTCCTTCTCTTTATATACTGCCAAACAATTGTTTTGTGATTAGTCTGCTCTTTATATTGTTATTGTTGTTACTTTTGTTTTTGGTGAAATTTAACTTTTGTCTTAATCTCTTTGGAAAATACAGGTAAACTGGGCTGGATTTGACAGGTTAGAGGGGGAGGGAAATGTCTACCGGAAAGTTCTTCTGCTGGGTTACCGCTCTGGTTTCCAGGTTTGGGATGTTGAAGAAGCAGATAATGTCCGTGACCTGGTTTCCACACATGATGGTCCTATTTCATTTATGCAAATGCTACCTAAACCAATAGCATCAAAGAGATTGGATGACAAGTTTGCTGAAAGCCGTCCATTGCTGGCAGTTTGTGCTGATGGGTCAATTTCTGTTGATAATAACATAGAGGATGGCACTGCCCCTCGCAATGGTGTTACTACAAACAGCCATGACAATGTGAACGGTAGTTTTGTGCCTACAGCTGTTCGGTTCTATTCCTTGAGATCCCAATCCTATGTTCATGTGCTGAAGTTCAGATCAGCTATTTATTCTGTAAAGTGCAGTTCTCGAGTTGTTGCTATTTCTCAAGCAACTCAGGTACACCTGTATATGCAAAGTTTTTGCCACAATTACTTCTCTTTCTCCAATGCATGAGTATCTAATTTTGTGTATTGCAGATACACTGTTTTGATGCAACAACGTTGGAGCGGGAATATACTATTCTCACCAATCCTATAGTTACGGGATTCCCTGGTTCTGGAGGTATAAGCTGTGGACCTGTTGCAGTAGGCAAGAGATGGCTAGCTTATAGTGGAAGTCCTGTTGCAGTAACCAATTCTGGGCGCGTTAATCCACAACATCTGGCACCTTCTGCTAGTTTTCCTTCAAATGGGAGCCTGGTTGCTCACTTAGCAAAAGAGTCAAGCAAGCAACTAGCTACTGGGATTGCGACCTTGGGAGACATGGGGTATAAGAAGCTGTCCCAGTACTACTCGGAGCTTGTACCTGATGGTATTACTTATCCTCAAGCAGGGAATCCTGGCCGGAAAGCCAATGGAACTGTCAATGGCCTGTCAACAGACACAGATAGTGTTGGAATGGTATATGTCCTCAAAATTCTGTTTTCATGCTAATGTAGCTGTAATCTGTATTTTAGAATTTGATAGAATTTTAGTGTATCTTCGGAAAAACCCTTTTTATACATCATGAGTACAAGCGTTCACTTGTGTTGTACAACCTGATTTTGAAAATGTTCTTATGCTCCACGAATTTCATCAATTTACTATGTATATGATGGAAGGATATTCTTGCTATTAGGCATGGTATTTACACATCATTTGCATGATTTAGTCGTTGTGATTTTGACTAAATAAAGTTATAGGGTAACTGACACCTTTCCTGGTCCTTTCATATTCAATTTGGGTTCCTTGTGTTTATTATTTGCTTTGGTTTGTCAGGTCATTGTCAGAGACATTGTCAGTAAAGCTGTTATTGCACAGTTCAGGGCTCACCAGAGTCCTATTTCTGCATTATGCTTTGATCCTAGTGGCACACTTTTAGTGTCTGCTTCGGTTCAGGGGCATAACATCAATGTTTTTAAGATAATGCCTGGACCTCCTGGAGTCTCCTCTTCAACTGATGCTGATGCATCTTATGTACATCTTTACAGGCTACAGCGCGGAATGACGCATGCAGTAAGAATCGTGTTCTTTTTTGGTCATGTGTTGCGTGTAACAACAGTCACTTGTTTGCATTAATCTTATTCTGTATTTGCCTGTACCTTTGCAGATTATTCAGGACATTAGTTTCAGTGACGACAGCAACTGGATTATGGTTAGTTCCTCTAGGGGGACCAGCCATCTGTTTGCTATAAATCCTTGGGGAGGAACTGTTGATATTCCAAATTCTGATGCTAGCTTTAATCCAAAAAATACTGTATCAGGTGTCACAACTAGGTCAGCAGTTCGTTGGCCACCTAATTCAGGTTCGCAAATGCCTAATCAGCAGAGCCTCTGTTCATCTGGTCCCCCAGTTACACTTTCTGTTGTTAGTAGAATAAGAAATGGAAACAATAGCTGGAGAGGCACTGTAACTGGTGCTGCGGCAGCCGCCACTGGCAAGATGAATTCCCTCTCTGGGGCAATTGCTTCCTCTTTCCATAATTGCAAAGGCAATGATTACCATGTGGATTCCAGCTCTTTGAAGGCTAAGTACCACCTTTTGGTATTTTCTCCATCTGGTTGCATGATACAATATGCATTGCGAATACCAAATGGTCTAGATTTAACAACTGTGACTGGATTAAACACTGCTTATGAGTCAGATCACGAGTGTGATGCAAGATTAGTAGTTGAAGCTATCCAGAAGTGGAATGTATGTCAGAAGCAGAACCGAAGAGAACGGGAGGATAATACTGACATATATGGTGAGAATGGAAATTTAGACAACAATAAGATATATCCTGAAGGGATGAAGAAGGGAAACACGGTATGTCCTGAAGCTTGGAGTTCTGTCACAAAAGAAAAGATCACCCCTGAGGAAAAACATCATTTGTATATTTCAGAAGCCGAACTGCAGATGCATGAAACTCGAAGTCCACTATGGGCAAGACCTGAGGTATCTATTTTATAGGTTGATTTCTTAATTGTCATTATGCATGATATTCATATGAATTCCTCGATACGATGTTTATGATGCTTTTGGTTATTGTTTGCCAGCTATACTTTCAGTCAATGATTGTGGAAGGTGTGAAGATGGATGGTGAAACTGCTACAGGAGGAGAAATTGAGATTGAAAGGATTCCAACTCGCATGATTGAAGCAAGGTCAAAGGATTTAGTCCCAGTTTTTGACTATCTTCAGACTCCAGTGTTCCAACAAACAAGGTGACCTGACTTTCTATGCATTCATTTATTTACTTGCATGGCATATCTCTGTTTTCTTTGTCTTGTTTGTTGCCTCTGCCATGCACAAAGGGAAAGAAAATACTGCTGTACGTGAATTAGTATCTTCTCTTACCCAGGGTTGCTGCTATGAATAGCAATATCAGTGGGCAACTTCTTCAACAGAGGTCTGGGATATCTGAAAAGGGCAGGCTTTCATGCAGAAGCAGTTCAAACTCTCTTGATACCAAGACTGACAGCGGTGCTGGACTCGCAGAACATTTCAGTGGTAGTGAAGAAACTGGGTGGGGTGTTCCTCAGATGACAATAGGAAGCACGGGCTCTGTAAATAAAAATGACAGCCCAGAGACAAAGACTCAACTTGAGACTGTAAATAGTAGAGAGCACGGCTTTAAAATGGAGGCTCAACTCAAGTTTGTAAATAATGACATAGAAGAAGACATGGGAATGGGGAATCTTTTTGAACAGGGAGGTGATGAGTGTGATTAGAGGTATGTTATCTTACTAATGTAGAATAGTAGGGGGATTTTCATTGGGGTTGTAAGATGTTGCAACTAGATTTCTAATGTTTATAGATTCTTCGTGGGCGCTTTTAGTTATTCATCTGCAGAAATAATGATTTTCATTTATGGCAGTACTTTCTTCTATGTTGTCAAAATTTGGACCATAGTTTTCCATCGGTATGATTTTTGATGTCACTATCTGTTTGTATTATTGTCTCAGGTGTGCAGATATTCTTTGGTTCTCCTGGGAGGGTGACTGTTAATACAATGGGTGGTTTTGAGAGAAGCATGAGCAATAGGGGTGGCTGGCTTTACTGATGCGGAAATTGTGGATATTATGTGGTTGGGTTTCATCTTCTGTTGACTCTGTAAATAAATGGCCTTTAACGTTTCCTAATCAGTTGTAATATGTGTACATAACAATAGAATTTACGTTTTTATGCCTCTTTTTCAATCTCTCTCTTTCACCAAGTTACCTCGCTACCGTTCTCAGATATATCTGTTGCACATCTTGAGTGGGAGTAATCTCATATGCTTTCAAAAACCAATAGTTCAAAAGCTATTATATTTGCAGTTACTGCAATGCAGAAAGTTATTTTACTGTTGAGGAACGTCTTCCGCGTGCCACAGGGGAAGAGTTCCTTCCTCGTGACCTTAGGAGAGAAAACATCTTTGATTGTGATTGTTCAACTGATCAGATGCATGCAGCTCATGAAGAATAGAAAACTGGTAGTGTACTAAGACTAGGATGAAATTCCCTGCAGTCTTATTTCTATTACATCAGGCAAAAATTTGAAGAAACAAGAAAATCTCAATGACAATTTATTTTGGTTTTGCTCTATAATCGATAACAATCAAAGTCTTGATCAGCGTTGGTGTTTGATAGCTTGAGCTTCTGGTAAACTGCGACCTTTTTTAAGTAGAGTTTGTACCTCCCTGAGCAATATTGACACTTTTCTGGAATCTCTCCACCGCTTTGTGCAAAGCTGCTTCTTCTTCTTCTTCTTCTTCTTCTTGTCAGCAATACCTTCTTGCGTCAAAAGCACTTTCCTCTCGAGCTCTTGAGCTTCTCTAAGCCATTCTTCTACAGTAGCCGCTTTTCTATCTTCCTCGGCTGATGACACCGTCGAGCATCGCTGCAAATCAATCCTTAGATCCATATGAGTCTTCATCTCCTTCTCTAATTCATCGAGATTCTTCTGGAACTTGACAGTGTTCTTGGAACCTGAAAAAATGCAACAGCAACAACATGGGATAGTTTCTCCCACTACAGCAGCACAGATTGAGATCACAACTTCCATGACAGAGAAATTGAAGGAAGGACTCACAAAATCTCAGAGAAAACTGTGTCACCCCAAACTTATGAAGATCACAATTAGAATGATGAATATATATCTCCAGACTAAGTTGACTAATCCTGTAGTAATCCATGCAATCGTTTTGTCATTTTTTTGGGAGTTTTTTCTCTCTGGGTCCATGAAACACAGTCTACGTAAGTACGTATGCCACATGTCAGATAAACCAAGATATATATATATGGGATGCATGTTCTGTTCAAGTTCAACATGACCCTTAATTCTTCTTGTTCCAAATGGTCAAGGATATCATGCATTTCAAGTTCTTACTTGGTTACCTGACTACTAGGTCAGGTACATCCTCGAATTGAAATTCCGTCGCCCATGTTGTCTTCAATTCCGTGGCCCCGATGGTCAAGTCATGGTTATCTATCTTTTAGTTATCTTAAGAAGCTGTAACCTCATTTGTTTTCTATTGTCAGTGATTTGGATTTCCATTGTGACATTTGTGAACTAGCCAAGAGCCACCGTGTTTCATATTCACCAAGTCTTAATAAAAGTCTTGTTCCTTTTATGAAAATTCACTCTGATGTCTAGGATACTGCGAAAATTCCTTCTCTTTCTGGAGCTCGATATTATGTAACGTTTATTGATGATTGTACTCGCATGACATAGGTATCATTACTGAAGAATAAGAGTGATGGGGTTCTTGGGGCAGGAGGATAATGTAGGGGCTGGCATTATTGACTAATTAATTGGTTCGGATTTTGTTCCTCGAGTTTTTGAAGCGATGTAATTTGGTTGGATTGTTGTTTTAATATTCAAAACCTGAAAATGAACCGGTTCAGATGAATTAACCTTTTTAGGGCACAACATGTGTGTCCACAATACACAATACCAAAGTCACTTAGCTCCACATGACTAGAAAAACAACATGACCCTAAAAAGAGAGAAGCTAAATCCTCACAAACTCTAAAACACACCAACAAGTAAACCTATTATAATTTAGGTATCGGAGTGAATGAGGATATACAAGCAAATGAATAAGATGGTGATAACGGTATTCTACCCTCATTACTTGTCCCTAGGGTGTGACAAGAGTTGGTCACTTGCAATCCAACTGCGCATAGTAGGGTACAAAATACTCATATTTAAGTACGGCCAAAATTAGGGTTGTCACTTGGTTTGGTAATTACCAAACTGACCGAATACCAACCGATGTTTTACGTTTTGTAAACTGACTTTTTGGTAACCAATACCGATAAAACTGAAATCGAAAATTACCA
The DNA here is from genome assembly GCA_024704745.1 of Rosa lucieae. Taxonomy (NCBI): domain Eukaryota; kingdom Viridiplantae; phylum Streptophyta; class Magnoliopsida; order Rosales; family Rosaceae; genus Rosa; species Rosa lucieae. The sequence goes on along the minus strand of CM045496.1, from coordinate 32,964,828 downwards.
AAAAAGTTTGTTTGGTTTTGGTAAATACCAAATCTATCGATTATCTAAATATTAGTTTTATATACTATGGTTTTCAATACACATACATGTATATTAAGAAATAAACATAAAAAATTTCATAATAGTATGAACATTATTTCATATACTACATTAATAGTACATATATTTTAAGGAACCTAGTCAAAGATGGTTAAATAACCTAGTTTTATTGAAAATTGCTAAAATAAGTATACAAAAGAAAGCTATAATTAGTAGATGAATACAAAGTTTACGACTATAAAATTGAAAAACCTAGTTTTGTTCATTCTAATTTATATTATAAAGAATTAGTTGTTCTAAAGTTGGTAATACTGAAAACTGAAATACCGAATTTGGTAGATATGATTAAAAACTGAAAATTTTGGTTGGTAATTGATAGCTCAATTTTGAAACTGAAAACTTTGGTTTTGAAGTTGGTAATACTGAAAACTAAAATACCGAATTTGGTAAATATGATTAAAAATAAAAAAAATTGGATGGTATTGGTAGCTCAATTTTGAAACTGAAAGCTTTGGATTTAATGTTGATAATATTTATAACCGATTCAAACCAACCGGGTGACAGCCCTAACCAAAATCAAAATCACCAGGAAACGTCTCTTTTTCTTTTAACCACTCCATTGAGAACAAATTACTGTAGTGGGCCCAATTGGGCTTTTTTCACTCTCTTTTGAGGGGGGACTTGTGGATTCCTTGACAAACGTGCATTACGAGGAAGCCGGCGAAATCGAAAATGGCAGAATGCAGTTTCTGGGTACAGACAACAAACCCCATTTTTTGTTGAACTGCAAAGGTAAAGCTGAATCCTAAATCAAAAACCCACCAAAGGTATGGTTTCCTCTTTCTGTTTATCAGTATACCCAGATGCCTTTGTGCTGTAGTTCTGGATTTCTATGTGGTTCATAAAAAGGTTGCAGAAAGATCATGTCTTTAGTTTGTCACATTAGCAATAAGAGTATATTAATGTTGTTTGGGAAAAATTCACATTTTGGTTTGGACTTTGGAGGTGTATATTAATGCTCTATAATTGACTCTGTAAATGATATCTAATCCTTGTTTTCTTATGGTGTTCCCTCCCTTAGTTTCTGCTATTTTGTATGAGACATATCCAAGAAAATGGAGGTATGCTCTAAGACTAGTGTCACTTAGCTGCAGTTTCTAAAAACCAGATATATGTTGTTCTGTAACATCCCAGAAACCTTGGAGATTTCGTGTGATGCATATGCCCGGCTTTCATTTTATAAACACTTCAGTAGATGATTCTGTTAGCATCGCAAAGTCCGGTCACATATCACACTGCTTTTAGTTTGGTCTTGAATTAGGATTGTTTTCATGCATTTCATAAGACTGCAATTCAGAAGGAGTCGATTACATGTGGATTTTGTCATTATGTATTTGGCTAAATTCCTAGGATTTGGTATTATTCCCAGATGCCAGGAGATCCGAGAAAATCAAAGACATGCTTGTAAAATTTGGAGTGTGGAACTGAGGGTTAATGAAGTGGACTAGGAATTGTCATTGAGTAGGAAAGTTAATGACAATTTCCCTGTATTTGGAACTTTATGTCAGATGTGAGTCAGTGATAAATTATTATTTTTCTGTTCTTGTTCTTGTTCCATCTCTTTTCTTGGCTCTTCGATGAATTTCATTTGCTTTGCCTTGCTTATTCTAGGATTTTAAGACAAACCTTCTGGACAAACATTGAAGTCTATAAAATCTGACGATGCATAACTATTAGTGTCTAATCCCAAAACAACTATAGGGCTCACAGTTCCAATTATAGAGTACCCACTAGTTGCTCCCACTCGTCCCATTGGCCTTAGTTCCCTTTGAAGCCTAAACTAAAAAACCAACTACTTCTGCTGACTGTTTTGTACCATGGAAACTTTGGGTGCTTTCTTTGTTGAAGTTTGCAAGCCTGTAACCAAATTCATGTGGTCGAAGTTTGCCACCCTGAAAAAATTCCCAAAAAACATCCAAACTTTGAAGAAGGAGTTGCAAAGCCTCAGTTGCCGAAGGGATGAGATAACAGATGATATTGATATAGCAAAACTAGAAGGGAAGTTCCCAGCAAGGCAAGTTGTGGACTGGCTTAAGAAGGTTGAAGCCATTGAATGTGCTGTTGAGGAGGAGATTGACCGTAAAGTGCAGCCAGTTTTGCAAGAAGTTCATATTAATGCTTCTGTTAATGGCCAGGGATGTCTTTTTGACTCTAACATGCACCAGAGGTACCATCTTAGCAAAACTGCAGCAAAGAAGTGTGATGAGGTAAAACAATTGATTACTGAATCATACAATTTTCCTACCATGTGGGATGCTTTGAGGCTTCGTGATACACCCATTCAGCATATTCCGGCACCATCTCTTGTTGGTCAGAAAGCACAAGAGAAGCTAAAGCAGCTGATGGAATTTCTGGCTGATAATAAGATCAGAAGGATTGCTGTCTATGGAATGGGAGGTTCTGGGAAGACTACGCTTGTAAAAACCTTGAACAATCAGCTCCAGTCTTCTGCTTCAAAGTTATGTGATATGGTCATCTGGATCCCAGTCTCAAATGACTTGGATGTGAGTAAGGTTCAATCTCGAGTTGCTGAGAGATTGAACTTAGCAATGAATGCAGAACAGAGCATAGAGTGTAGGGCTTATAGATTACATCAAGCATTAAAGTCAGGAAAAAGGTATATGTTAATAATTTCATGTGTAGTCTTTCTTTTTATTATTTATTTAAATGTTATTTCACTGTTAAAACTAGTTACAACATATGGTTTCCTAATTTGTGGAAGCTCCTTATGTGCAACAGGTTCCTCCTTATTCTTGATGATGTTTGGGAGAAAATTGACTTGGACACTGTGGGGATACCACAAGGTGATGACCAAGCAAACTGCAAGATTGTAATGACAACTCGATCTCTTGCCGTGTGTAGGGAAATGATGACTGATAAGGAACTAAAGATGGAACTTCTGAATGAGGAAGAGGCTTGGAATTTATTTGCACGGAATGCAGGAATTGTAGTGGAGTCAGAACACATAAATCCTCTAGCAAGAGCAATTGCTAGCGAATGCGGTGGTTTACCACTGGCAATTGAGACTATGGGGAAGTCAATGAGGGACAAAACAATGATACAGCTATGGAAGAATGCAATATGCCAGTTGAAGCATTCAGCATCACATTATGGGAGCTTTGACAAGGTGCATCTGCGACTGGAATTGAGTTATAACTCTTTACCAAGTAAGATTCTTAAGAGGTGTTTCTTGTTTTGTTCATTGTACCCAGAAAATTTCTTAATTACTGCAAGAGAACTAATATGTGGCTGGATAGCGGATGGATTAATTATTGAGCATCCAACGTTAGAGGAGTCATTCAATGATGGGATTGCAAAAATTGAATATTTGAAAGACTCTTGCATGCTAGAACAGGGTGAATGCATTGGAACAGTAAAGATGCACAGTGTATTGAGGGAAGTAGCCTTGTGGATATCCTCAAATAGAAAAGAAACCGGGTTTTTCAGCAGCTCATTGCTGGGAATGCAAGAAAAGTTAGAGAGTTCTATCAGAGGAGTTTCATTTATGAAGAACTCTATAACCAGTTTGCCAAGTCGGTTCTCAGGGTGCTCCAACCTTACTGTATTGTTCCTCCAATGTAATCCTCTGTATAAAATTCCTGATGGTTTCTTTCGAGAACTTAGAGCCCTAAGATTCTTGAATCTAAGCAGCACTCAAATATCCTCCTTGCCTTCTTCTCTTCTTCAACTAGCAGAGCTACACACTCTTCTCTTAAGAGACTGTTCTTCCCTAGAAAATCTGCCTCAAATTGGAGCCCTTTATAAACTCCAGGTGCTTGATCTCTCTGGCACACACATAAGAGAACTTCCAAAAGACATGGGAACATTAACTCATTTGAGAGATCTGAACTTGTCGCGCACAAACCACTTAGAAAGTATCATAGCTGGAAGCATCTCAGGATTATACAGTCTTGAGGTCTTGGACATGTCTTCCAGTGCTTATAAGTGGGATTTGGAACGTAACGTAGAAGGAGCACCATTTGATGAAATTCTATCCTTACAGGGACTTTCAGTTCTTCACATAAGGCTAGACACAGTTAATTGTGTTGCTTTAGACTCGGATGGCTCTTGGTTTGGAAGATTGAAAGAGTTTTCTATTTGGATTGGTCCAAGGAGCTGCGATTCAAGCTATTTACCAACTCAGCATGATGAGAAAAGGGTCATACTTAGAGGGGTTGACCTCTTGCAAAGTGGCCTTGAGGGGTTATTGTACAGTGCAAGTTCCCTGGATCTGGTCACATGTGGAGGTATAAGTAGTTTATCTGATCTAATTTCCAGCAGGAAACTGGGTGGTCTGCCAAACTTGAAGTTTCTCACCATCTCAAATTGTGACTGCATTACTAGTTTGTTAATTGGCGAAGAAACTCTTGGGAGCACATTGTCAAATCTGGAGCATTTGACGCTCAATTGCCTAAACAACTTGGAAACTATGGTGGACAGGATAGTCCCTAGAGGATGCCTTGGCAAATTAAAGATGATTGAAGTGATGGGATGCCGAAGACTAAAGACTCTCATATCCTTCACTTTACTTCGACGGGTTCAAAATGTTGAAGAAATCAAGGTGAGTGATTGCAGAAGGATGAAGAAAATTATTGTAAACATCAATTTGTGCGAAACTCTTCCAAAGCTGAAATACATAGAACTAAGGAATATGGACAGCTTAACAGCTATTTGTTCAAAGGCCGCAAAGTGGTCTGCTCTGGAAAGGATTGAAGTGAGCGATTGCCCCAAGCTAGAGAAGCTTCCACTCAGAGCCCAGAATGCAGCAAATCTTAAAGAAATTAGAGGGGACTTGAGTTGGTGGAATGGTCTTAGATGGGAAAATGATGGAGATAAGATCAGTCTTGAGCAACGATTCCAAGCGTGTGCAGACTCCACACTGCTGTTAAAAGAGGATACAGAGGTAAGAAAAATGTATTCATAAATTCATACTATCTTTTTGTGCTCTTCATTTTTTTGAGTACATGAAAGATTTCGATTTTTCTTCTGCGAACTATGAATCCAACCCTTCAATCCAATAAAAATTTGCAGAGGTTGCTGTGGAAAAGATATGTTTTCTGTCTGATTTTCCCTATATATGACTTTGTCTTGTAGGCTTGAAGATGTGAAGATACGTACAAAGTGGTGAGGATGTCTGAGTGCAAGTTCCAGATACAGTACATGGGTTTAATCTCCTATTTGTAGCAATATTGCTGTCTTATTCTGTTGTTGTTATTTGTAACGCATTCCATTACCTCATTGCTTTAATCTTCATGTGTACTAGTGACATTTTATAATTTTGAGGTTTGAATAGAAGCTTCTTATTTTTGAAGTTGTTTACTTCATAGCTTTAATCTCCTTGTGCCTGTGATGTTAATTTTGATCATTCAATTTTGTTTATTTACTTCTATCTCCAGGCAAATTTTAATTAAATGTAGTAAAGGTCTTTTGAGTGTCAGTATTGAGACTGCAACTAGAGAAGTTGGTTATAGACTTATAGCTAATTAGCTGGTTTGAAATAGTGAAACATTTGTAGTCCAAGTTGTTGGTTCTTTTCTTATGGATTGAGTTGTTTGTAATTTTGAAGCAGCATGGCCTTCTTGGGCAGTACAAATGTACAAGCTATAGAATTTGGACGATGGTCCGAGAAAGATGGCTATTCTACCTCATCTTCTGTGGAAGATTGAAGCGTATAAGAAGCAACGGTCTCGGAGTTTACTTATAAAATAACGCTTTCATTTAAAAAAAAAAAAAATAGTAATACATGTTTGTTAAAAGAAAAACACGTTATAGGGGGTGTTTGCTTCACCGGACTGTCATACCTCACCTTAATTTCTATGAGAGTCCTAGACTCCTCAAGCTTGGATTATGCTATATTATTCTCTAACCCATGTTTGGTCAGTCAAGATTAAAACTAAAGCCAACACCATCGACCTGAAGACCAGGGAGGCACCAAACGGCTGCCGATTAGAACTCTACCATCAGGCCACCTCCGGCAAGCGCACCAATTGGGTTTGATCCATCTCATCGTCGCCGACGTTCCTCTAGCCTCAGCTGGTCTAGTTGCTGGGTGTGGAGAGAGAATCGGGTCTCGAAAATCTTGGGTTCTCCTGTAGTTTCTGTACAAATTCTGGCTGCTCCGGCAATGTTTTGAGGTACAAGGGGTATGAAAGTTGATCGGTTCTTTGTGTTCAACATGCTAGTATACATGGTTTTTGAATTCGATAACATTTTGGAAGATTTGATTTCTGGGCATTCAGGCAACATGGCTACAACCTTCTGTGGCGGAGGTTCCGGGTTCAATTGAGGCTAGAAAATGAGGTGTGCTTGTGTTTAATCTTAGAATTGGTGAAAGTTGTTGAGAAGGAGAGCAGAACGAGAATTTTCAGTAGAAGGTGAGCATGAGAGCTTCCATAGTCCCATGGTTTTTGGGGTCTCTATGGTAGAAGGTGTGGGAGAGAATTTAGGACTCTAGAGTCTCATTTAAAATAGTCCTGGTTTGTGCCAAACATAGGATTAGTGTAACCCAAGCTGATAAGCATGTCCAATCCCATGTAACAAACACCACCTGTCTTCGTCAAAGTAACTGACGAAGAGGAAATTAGGGAATTAGTGGTTACAACTCAATCATCCATTATTGTCATTATTGTAATTGCTATTACCATTGTAATCCTCACCCTATATAAAAGGATTATCTAATGAAATGAGTAGACGAATTTCCCAATTTTACTTTTACACGTTATCAGCACGTTCAGAGCCAATAGCAAAAAAAAAACCCTAGATTTTTTTTTCTTCTTCCTTTCGAAACCAGAAGAAAAAAAAAAAAAAAAAAAAAAAACCCAGATCTGTCAAGCCAAGCCGCACGGTCTAACTTAGAGCACAGAACTCACCAGATCTGCATCGGCTCCGCAGCTTATTAGCACAAGCCGAGCTGCAGTTCCTTGCGCGCCACACCAGCATCCTAGCGACGCAGCTTCTTAGCCCCATCGCGCTTCCGACACTCTCCCTGCATCCCCCGCACATCATCTTGTGCGTCTGTCTTGCATGCACCAAGCAACTCGCGCATCAGTCAGCCAGCCAACGACAGCCTTGGCCCATGTCCGTCCTTCTGCCCACCTTTGTCACGCAGGTCCACGAGCGCAACTTTCTTAGCCCACCAAATCAGCAAGCCCAGCAGAAGCCCAAAAACATTGCTACACACGCCTGCATCAACACGTCGGTGCGTTAGGATCGTTTTGTTTTCTCGAAACCAAGTATGTTCTCTTTTATTTATTTAATTTCATACTCCGGTAAATTTAATTATTTACAATTAGAACTTTTGAGCCTGTATGGTTAGATAATATTGATCCTTTTAGCATGCCTTGTTATTTATTATTCGTAGAAATTTGAGCATTCTATATTGTTGCTATTATTATGTGTAGCATATATTTTGTTACATATTATTTGTGAAATTTGAGCATGTCCTGTAGTTTATGTTACTACCTTCTATATTGTTTTATTTAGCATGTTATATATAAATTGAGTTTTGCCCTGATAATGAAAATTCATGCGCATTATAAATACATAATTACCGTGATAAAATATTTTCACATAGCATTGAAAAAATGTGACCATTACGAATTTTGGTCTTGAAATCTAATTCATATCCTTGGAAAATAATTCACTTGGATGTCTTTATGACTGCGTAATTTATATATCTCCTCTCTTGTTTATGTAGATGGCTGATCCAACTCGAACTGAATTTGACATTTTGGACTCAGAAGGACTTGAGTACCATCGTTGGGTTTCTGATATGGAAACCGCCTTTGTGGGAAAAGACTACACATCCACCATTGAAACTCCCACAAAGATGATGGACCGTCTAACAAGGTGAAAGCAAGTGCCTTAATGTTTCTAAGGTGACATATTGATCCTAGCCTACGTTGAGAGTACCTTCATTTGAAGACACCCAAAGAACTGTGGGATGCCCTTAAGGGATGTTTTGGGAACATTCATGACACTTTGCTCCTAGAACTGACCGTTCAGTGGAATGAAATCAGCTTGCTTGACTACAAAAGGGTCAATGACTTCAACCAGGACATGTTGTGCCTAAAGGCACGTCTCAATTTATGTGGAAAGGAACTCACAGAAGATGATATGATCCAGAAGACTCTTTCCACTTTTCCTACTTCAGCACTTATACTAGCGAACCAGTTTAGGGTAGAGTTTGACAACAAAAGAATCACAACCTTCAATAAGCTTGTCACGCCCCAAATTTTGAATAACAAATTCAAAATTCGAAACATGAATAACAACTAAACCCAACAAAAGTCCAGAATTTTTTTTTCTTTAAGACTAACATCCCACAAAACAAATTACAAACCTCAATTCAAACTATCTCTCGAGTCGATTATTACAAACCAACATAAATAAAATGTTAAGTCCGAAAGAGTCTACAACACACCAAAATAGGTTAAGTGCAGCACTTAACACCGATGTCCTACTCTCCACCCTGATACTCCTGACCTGCAGGGTTATCTGCTACACCGTTTGAATAGTGTACCGGGATTGCAAACACAAAACCCGGTAAGCTTTTTGCAAAGCTCGCGAGTAAATTTAAACAAACCACGAAGACACAACTTAATCACAATATTTTCAACATAAATCAAACATTCATTATCAATTTCAAAACTATTTCAAATAAAGTCTCATCACTCGACACCTCATAACCTCCAGCCCGTGTTCATGACCACGAGTAACCCAACTCGCTACTTTCATGTCACACAATGGCAGACAACTTTCCAACCCGTGTTCATGATCACGAGTAACCTAACTCGCTGCTTTCATGTCACACAATGGTAGACAAACTAAAGCTTTAGCTGAATCATAACATGTCACATTGGCCTAGGTTCACCTTTACGATATAATCACCACATTCCCTACAGTGGCATAGGATCCATAGATCGAACATTTAAAGGTCCCTCAGACCCAAATGTTATCACTATTCTCACATAAGCGTCCTCACAATCCAATAGCCAATTACCATATAAATTGTAATTCTAAAACCATCAGGTGTTTTAAATAATAATCTAAAACAATCACCATCATTATTCTTTCATTCAATGTCATTTAACATAATATATCATGGAAAATCTCAAAACCAATAACATATCATAACCCAAGTTATCACACTTTCACACCTCAATGTCACACCATTTCATATAAAATCACGTAGATGTGTGTGTATATATATATATATATATAATCATAATCATCCACTCAGGGATGACCACTAATACCAACTATAGTTCACAAGTCATAAAACCGTGAAATTCATTTTTTATATATTTAAAACTCATTTTCTTAAAACCATTTTTCACATATAGCAATTAAATGAAACTAATGAAATTCGGTTCGTAAATGAACCACGTGAGATTTACTCACCTCTAAATTCCTGCTGCGTCTTCTTAACAACTCAAATTACGATTCACAATCGTCCGCCAACTCAACCCGTCAAACACCTAACCAAAGACGATATTTAACTTAGCGCACAATACATAAAACGCAGTTACACGAAGATCCAGCGGTCGGATCTTCACCCGTGACCACACAAAGTCATCGGGACAGTCTTATGATCATCATCAAACTACAAGTCTAACGGACGGTCGGATCTTCACAGATCACAAATCGAACGATTGAAATCGATCGAAATTGTAAAATTCATTACTTAATCATCTGGTCACCAAAATTTACATGCTATACATCGAAATGATCGTATCAATATGTAGAACATAAAAATTGGTAGAAACTGCCCTTGGGACCCCCAAGGTTGCCGGAAAAGGCCACCGGAGTTAGTGGAAGAGCTGCCGCCGGCCACCGCCAATGGCGTCGGGGCCTGGCTACTCCCCTTCGTTTCGTCATTTCGAGAAACTTTCATAACTAGCATGAAGTCAGAAAACGACGGAAAGATATCTAAAATACCTTAAATCAGTCGGTTCGGCCGGAATATTTCCAGTTTTCCGATGAGCCTCCGTTTAATGTGAAATCGATCGCTTAGGGTTCGGTTCTTCTTGGAACATGATCAGGAGCTTGAGGCGAGTTCAACCAGTCAAGAAACTCGAGTTTTGGTGGCCGGAGCTAGGAGAAATCTAGATTGGAACCCAAATCTGCCTCTAACCGAAAACGTGCTCCCGCCCCCTATACAGGCAGTGCCGCGGCTCAAGGCTGCCACTGGCAGCTGAGAAATGACTAGACGAAGCCGTGGGAGGTGGTTTGGTGTGGTTTGGTGGCCGGATGAGGGAGAACGGAGCCGGAGACTCCTTGCTCTGTTTTCGGCTCGGGCTCGGGAAGAGAGAGAGAGAGAGAGAGAGAGAAACTGTGCGGCTGCCAAAAATGGAAACCCTAGCTATTTTTGGAAATTCCCAAAAATAGCTAGGTATATATACCCAAAATGGAAATTTTTCCAAACGTGATAACTTCTTCGTACGACTCTGATTCTTGCATTTCGCATATGCACGAACTAGTATCAATGAGCTCTGCAACATTCGTGAAGGAAGTTTTTCCAATTTCCGTATATATAAAAAGTCGATTTTAGTGACCCCCCTAAATAACGTTTGTTTCGAAAATAAACTTATTCGAAGCCAAATTCCTCATACAACGTCATACGACTCAAGCTCACAATTCATAATTCATATTATTAGACAAACATTGAATTACAAAATATTTAACTGAAAATTTTGGGTCTTCACAAAGCTGATCAACCTACTACAAGTGGCTGAGAGGCATAATGAGGTTATTTTGAACAACAATGTCAGGGCCGTTGGGACAAAGAAAATTTTCTGCTGCAAGTGGCTAAGAGGCATAATGAGGTTCTTTTGAACAACAATGTCAGGGCCGTTGGGATAAAGAAAATTTTCGAGGCTAATTATGGCAAGGTGAAAGGTGAAAAGAACCCCAATGCAAAGGGAGTTGGACGTGCTGATCCCTACCCACGTGGAAACAATGCACCACGTGGAAAGAGACATGGGGATCGTGGGATGGGCCGTGGAGGCCCTCCCAATGTATGGTGCAGAGATGATGGTGCTGGCCCTAGTGGTCATGGAAACAAGGTGCAAAAGGCACTTAAGAACTCTTCAGTCAAAAAGGAAAGAGTTAACAATGAACTATGCTATAGGTGTAGAATTATTGGGCATTGGTAAAAGAATTGGCAAGCAAGCAACAGAGTAGCAGCCACTTACAAGAGTTATAGGGAGTCTAAAGAACAAGAGGCTCACTATATGGAAGGAGGAGGCCATGACCCAGACGTCAACCTCACAATTGCAGACTTTATTGGCTACAAAGAATTTGCTCAATCAATGGATGCTCCAGATTATGACTGATCTACTTTATTTATTTATTTATTTTATTTTTCAAAGAAAGTTGTGAAGGCATAATGCCTCTTTTTTTTTTTAATTAAACTATTGCTTGGTCTTAAAGTTTATTTAAATAATGGTTTGATGAATTAGATTTCTGAACAAGACTTTGATTTGATTATCATTGGCTTATTAATAAATATCGGATTTTCTGAAGCATTGAATTTATTCAATTTTATTTACTACACATATATACATGGTTCGAAGTAGCACTGTAAAGATGTAAAGCAATACATCTAGAAAAATCAAGAAAAAATATTAGAATGAAAAGATTATCATTCTACCTAAATTGAAATACCTTACTCTAAAGAATATGAGATATATTTTTCGAATTATTTAATAATACCTCCCATTTACTTGTAGGAATAAACTGAGGAGAACTTGAGTGCTTAGTTGATAGTGGGACTACCAACACCATATTAAGAAATAGACAATTATTCATTGAATTAACAGCCTATAATTCCTATTGGATCATCACAAGTAATAAAAGGGCGAGGAACTGCCAAATTTTTGCTGCCTAACGGCACAATGTTTAAAGTCACAGATGCTCTGTATACACCAAAAGCTAATCGAACCTTGTTAAGTTTTAAAGATATTCATGCCAACGGTTATCATATAGAAACTCACTGAAAGAATGGAACCAAATACTTTTATATTACCTCTAATAAATGTGGAAGGAAACACATTTTAGAGAAACTAATGAGTCAATCTAGTGGACTGTACCTCACTACTGTTCGGATAATTGAATCCTATGCTGTCACCAACAATGAAATGTGGGACATTGACTCATACAGGCTTTGGCATGACCGCCTAGGGCACCCTGTTCGTGACATGATGATCTGTATTTTAAAGAACTCACATAGACATCCCTACTTTCGAGTGAAAAATAAAATGGGACAAAAATCCTCTACATTGCAAGATGTCGGTCCTAGTACTGCTCAAATGCAGCCATTGCCTTCTGCAGTACCAGAAGCACTACCTCCCTCCCATTATGCCTCATTGACTATTTTAAAGGCACATCACTAGTTTTGCAAAACCTGCTCTTTAGCAAAAACAGGATTGAGACCTTCCTATGCTAAAGATACAAAACAAAACATTCCATTCTTACAAAGGATACAAGGAGATATCTGTGGACCTATCCATCCAGAATGTGGAACATTCAAGTACTTTATGGTTCTGGTGGATGCTTTGACATGCTGATCACATGTCACATTATTGTCTACAAGAAATGCCGCATTTTCAAAACTCCTAGCACATATTATACGTTTAAGGGCTCACCACTCTGATCACTCTATCAAGTCTATAAGGCTTGATAATGCTGGAGAGTTGACATCAAAAACATTTGATGATTATTACATGTCTATTGGGATCGATGTAGAGCATTCTGTACCCCATGTACATACACAAAATGGTCTCACAGAAGCCACCTTCAAAAGACTACAGATAGTGGCTAGGGCACTTGGTTACGCGCACCAACCTGCCTATACCTCTTTGGGGTTATGCAATATTGCACGCAGTTTTACTTATTCGTTTCAGACCCACTGCTAGCCAACCATTTTCTGTGTACTAGTTGGTAACTGGATATGAGCCTGACATTTCACACTTACGCATATTTGGTTACGTAGTATATGTGCCTATTGCGCCCACACAGCGCACCAAAATGGGTCCTCAAAGACGTTTAGGTATTTATGTTGGATATGAATCTCCGATCATTATCCGCTATTTGGAACCCTTGATAGGCAATCTATTTACCACTAGATTTACGGATTGTCACTTTAATGAGACAGTCTTCCCGTTGTTAAGGGGAGATAGGAAAAATGATTTTCCAAGGGAACGACAGAAATTGTCGTGGTTTGTCCCCATTTGTCTCATTTTGATCCCCGCACTTCACAATGTGAAAGTGAAGTGAAAAGAATAATCAATCTTCAGAATGTAGCAGATTCGATGCCTGATGCGTTTACTGATATAGCAAAAATGACGAGATCACAAATACCATTTGCAAATGTGCCTGCAAGGTTAGAAGTCCCCAATAAGGGGCACGGCGCCGCAGATAGAGGCGCTGCAACCACACTTAGTGGAGTTGTGGTTGAGGCCATGGCTCCCCAAAGGAAGCAGGGGAGGCCACTTGGTTTGACTGACACTCATCCAAAAAAGAAAAGGGCAAGTAAGGCACAAACCGAGCCATTAATCATCAATGTAGAGAATCCATCTCATGAGATTGTCTCTGATTATAGTTATGGTCTATGAATCAATATTGGAGGATGCTCCGATGTGTGAAATGATTCTAGAGAACAAAGAAATCTCAATGGATTATGAGAGTGTGTATGAGTTGATGGAAAGATCTTCCATACACATTGATGATGTATTTGCATACAATGTTGCTCAAGAAATCATAGAGCATGATGATATCAAACCACGCTCTGTTGCAGAATGTCAACAAAGAGAAGATTTGCCTAAATGAAAAGAAGCAATCCAGGCAGAACTAGATTCTCTGGCAAAGAGACATGTATTTGGTCCGGTAGTGCTAATCCTACCAAGTGTAAAGCCTGTAGGACATAAATGGGTCCTTGTCAGAAAGAGTAATGAGAAGAAGGAAGTCCTGAGATACAAGGCTCGCCTTGTGGCGCAAGGTTTCTCACAACGCCCTGGAATTGACTACAAGAAGACATACTCTCCCGTAATGGACGTTATAACATTCCGCTACTTAGTTAGCTTGGTAGTTTCTAAAGTACTGAAAATGCAACTCATGATTGTGGTTACTACATATCTCTATGGGAATCTTGATTCAGAGGTATATATGAAATTGTCTAACGGCCTTACATTACCCCAAGTCAAGTGACTCTAAACCACGGAGTGCTTTTGCAATTTGGTTGAAACGCTCACTTTACGGATTGAAACAATCTGGGGTATACCCGTCTAAGTAACTACTTGATTGGGAAGAGATATAAGAACGATGAATTATGCCCCTGCGTATTCATAAAGAAAACAAGTTTCGGATTTGCAATTGTAGTTATATATGTCGATGATATGAACATAATAGGTACTCTTGATAAAATAAGAGAAACCACGAGCTACTTGAAATCCGAATTTGAGATGAAGGAACTTACGAAAACTCGATTCTGTCTAGGCCTTGAACTAGAACACTGAGTTTGTGGAATACTAATCCACCAGTCTGTGTATGCCCAAAAGTTGCTTAGGTGATTTAACATGGACAAAGCACATCCTACTAGCACTCCCATGATCGGTCGAAGTTTGGATGCAAGGAAAGACCAATTTCGTCCAAAGGAAGATGACGAAGAGGTGTTGGGAGCTGAAACTCTTTATCTAAGTGCAATAGGCGTATTATTGTACTTAGCCCAGTGCACTCGACGAGACATTGCATTCTCAGTGAACTTGTTAGCTAGATTTATCTCAGCGCCAATGCAGCGTCATTGGAATGGTATCAAAAATATTTTCCGATACCTAAAAGAAACCATTGACTTGGGACTGTTCTTTCCCTACAAAGAGACAAGAGGGACCGCAGATGGAACTGCAATTCCTAAAGGACTTGTTGATAGCGAAAGTGACACCCACTACACCGAAACCCCAAATAATGTTTTGGTTGGTTTTGCAGATGTTGGGTACCTCTCTAACCCATATAAAGGTCGTTCCCAAACTAGTTATGTATTTACCATTGGCAACACGACGATATCTTGGAGATCAACCAAGAAAACCCTTATGGCTACCTTGTCAAACCACTCTAAGATCATTGCTCTACATGAGGTGGTTCGTGAATGTATATGGTTAAGAGCTATCATTACACATATTCGAGGGACTAGTGGTTTGAGTTCTACCATTGAAGAGCCTACTTGCACTTATGAAGGTAATGCAGCTTACATCGAACAGATGAAGCTAGGTTATATCAAGGGTGATAATAAAAAACACATATTGCCAAAGTTTTTCTACAATCAACAACAACAGGCTTCCTCAAGATTCAAGTGAATCAAGTCAGGTCTGAGGAGAATGTGGCAGATTTGTTTACCAAATCATTGCCTAAGGTCATATTTGAGAAACATGTGAAAAACATAGGAATGCGAAGACTTTCCAAGCTCCCTTGACTGATCTAAGGATCAAGGGGAGGTGTAGACTTCAGGGGGGGTCTAACACACACATGTCATCATCAAATGTAATAGGTGCGTTGTGCTCTTTTCCTTCGACCAAGTTATATTTTTCCCACAGGGTTTTTATTGTTACTTGGCACGGTTTTTTTAGTGAGGCAACAATTCATGCACTATTTCGTGTTTGACTTGGCACAAGGGGGAGAGTGTTAAAGGAAAAACACGTTATATGCCTTTGTCAAAGTAACTGACGAAAAGGAATTAGCGGTTACAGCTCAATCATCCATTATTGTTATTATTGTAATTGCTATTACCATTGTAATCCTCACCCTATATAAAGGGACTATCTAATGAAATAAGTAGACGAATTTCTCCATTTTACTTCTACAATGTTAACAAGATTCCCAGATTTACGACAAGTATAGGGATTTAAACTAGTCGGAGAATCAGAATGATAAGGTAGATCTTTTCTCATGAAATAGATTAGGTTTTTACGAACATTTTAAGATTGACAAATGAAACAATAATTACACAAGTATCTTAAAATCGACAAACTCAACGCCAGCAATATAAATGTTTCATGTGAGAGAGAGAGAGAGAGAGAGATTTATGTTGCTGACGTTGAGTTTGTCAATTGTAAGATACTTGTGTAATTAGTGTTTCATTTGTCAATCTTAAGATGTTCGTAAAAACCTAATCTATTTCACAAGAAAACATCGACCTTTATCATTCTGATTCTCCGACTGGCAACTGGTTTAAATCTCTATACTTGTCGTAAATCTGGGGATCTTGTTAACATGTGTTACTTTTTTTTTTTTTTTTAAGTGTAAGCGTTAATTTTATAGGTGAACTCCGAGACCGTTGCTTAAGTCCACAGAAGATGAGTTAGAATAGCCATCTTTCTCGGACCATGGTCCAAAAATCCAAATTCTATAACTTGTACATTTGTACTGCCCAAGAAGGCCATTCTACTTCAAAATTACAAACAACTCAATCCATAAGAAAAGAATAGGTCCCAAGTGTCCGAAAACTTGGACCATAAGAAGGATATGAGATAGTCAATCGCAATCCTAACACTAGACTATAAGGACCAAACTGTAGCAACTATATGTAGATATACATGAACTGACATATCTTTATCGTTGTTGCACTCATAAAAAATAAAAAAATGGACACATTTTCGCCAGGTAGTATTCGTCAATAAAATTCTCTCATAAAAAGGAAAAAAATAAAAGGATGCACCTTGTCGAGAAATAATTCATCGTTAATAGCAGGGAAAAAAAAACAGAATCTCCCCGTCTAGGATATGGCACTCCCCTGCTTCACTTAGCAACATGACTACATGACTGTTGTCTCCCACACCCCGTTTTCACGATTTAGGTTTCTCTCATTTCACTCATCTCTAAAAAGCAGAGATTCCTTAAGCAGGAAAGAATGATTAGGGGCCCTAGTTTCAAGTCCAGCTTCTTCAATTCTCTTCTCTTCTTTATTAGTTAATATTGAAGTTTGAAGTTCTTCGTAGGTTTTCTATTGTTTATTACATCAACAACTCATATATAATAAGTAGTTTATTGGGATATGAACTCACAACCTCTCACTTACAAAGGGGAAACTTTGTCATTAGATCAAATGAGTATTGAACGTAGATTTTCTATTGTTATATGTATTTTATGAATTTGATTTATTATTGAGTTTTTCTATAATTTGATATTGGCTCTCGATTACATTAAAAAACTATTAATTGGAACATTCATTAAATCAGCTATGTTATATATTCTCCATTTTAGATTTATTTACAATCTCACTTGTATTGTGGGTGGGCGAGTGGGCGAGTAAACAGTTGTTGTTCCTACTCAAATTTTTTCTTTTAGTTAAAAACAATAGTTGAATGTAGTAAAAGATCTAGAGTGCTTTGAATTTATTTGTCACCATCTTGGAAGCACCACCACCAAGATAGACATGACAAATACCACCAACCAACACTACCCCTGCATAGATGAGCAAACTGATATCCATGAAGATATTGGGTAATGACTTGAAAATCCCCCACACTCACATGATTAACGGGGCAGATCCTACCCTCACAGCCTAGGTACCGTTAGCATTTTTAGCAATATTAGTCATTTTTTAGTTAAATTTTAGCTAAAAGCTAAAATAGCTAAAAATGTTAAAAGAAAAGCACATTATGTGTCTTCGTCAAAGAAACAGACGAAGAGGGAATAAAGCAATTACAAATCACAGCTCAATCAGCATTTAGTACCATCAATGTAATTGATATTTCCGTTGTAATCCTATCCCTATATAAAGGGGTTATGAATGAAATGAGTAGACCCGATTTCCAATCCATTTTTACTTTTACACGTTATCAGCACGCTCAGAGCCAATAGCCAAAGAAAAAAAAAAAAACTTCAATTTTCTAGTTACTTTCTCCTCCCCGTCGAAAAAAAAAAAAAAAACCAACCCTATTTTTTTTCTTCTTCTCTGCCGCCATCCTCAACAAAAAAAAAAAATTCGGTCCAAATCGGGGACCACCAGCCCACACCGGAGCTTCACCTTCTTCCCCTTACCGGGGGCCCCTGCCTAACACGCCAAGCTCACCAGGCCGTGCCCTCCAGCCTAACACCTCGCTGCAGCCCCGCCCATTCCAGCGTGGCTCCTCTGCTGCGCAGCACACTTGCCTCCCCGCACCAAAGCGCACGCACGCCCATCGCTGCCTCCAACCCAGCGCGCCGCCTCCACCGCCGGATCCCAGCACCTCTGATTTGCAGTAGCGCCTCAGAATTGCAGCAGCACCACCGGCGAACTGCAGCAGCAGCAGCCTCCCACCTGCTCAGCCTAGTCGTGCGCCTCCTCCACAGATCAACAGTCAATCACCAAAAGAAGAAGACACGAAGGAGGAAGAAGAGAGAAAAAGAAGAAAAAAAGAAAAGAGAAAAAGAAAAAAAAGAAAGAAAAGAAGGAAGAAAAAAAAAAAAAGTGGTGACCGGGCCCAAATAACAGACCCGGCCCAAAGATGAAGAAAAAAGAAAATTAGGCCCTATGGCCCAGGAAACAAAAACAGAAGAAAAAAAAGAGAGAAAACAGAAAAAAAAAAAAAAAAAAAAAGGCCCAAAGAAAAGGCTCTCGGCCCAGAGAAAAAAAAAAGGGGAAACAGGCCCTGTTGCCAAGAAAAAAGAAAAAAAAACAAGGCCTTGTGGCCCACTGCTAATAAGATAAAGGAAGCGGCCCAGTTTTTTTTTCTCAAGCACAAAAACATCGCTACGCAAGCCTGCATCAACACGCGCGTGCGCTAGGATTGTTTTATCGAAATTAAGTATGTTTTCTTTATTTTTTTTAACCAAGCATGTGAATTTGATTTATCTTTTTTATTTTTAAGCATGCTTTAGATTTTATTATATATGCTTTTATTATAAAATTCTCGAGCATGTTTAGTTAGGTTATATTAATCATTTTAAGCATGCTTTGTTATTTATGCTTTATACAATTATCTTTAAGCCATGATTATATATTCGATTTTTGAGCATGCCATATATATCTATATAAATTGTTATATATTATTTATGAAATCTTGAGCATGTTTTTATTTTATTTACACTTGTATAAATTATGTCTACGCATGCTTTGTACTTTACTATTGTTTACATTTTATTTTATGCATGATATATTCTTGCTATTATTATATAATTTGATATGATTATGTGTAGTATATAATTTGTTGTATATTCATGAAATTTGAGCATGGCATGTACTTTATTTCTTATATATGTTATGTGCTATGTTTTTATTATTTATTACGTGCTATGATTATTACTTGTTTAGAGTACTATACAAAAAGAATTGCATTTTGCCATGATAATGAAAGTTCATGAGCATTATACATACATACTTGCCGTGATAATGCATTTTCACGTAGCATCAAAAAAAATGTGACCATTACGAATCTTGGTCTTGAGATCTAATTCATACGTTTGGAAAATAATTCACGTGGATGTCTTTATGACTGCGTAATTTATTTCTTCTCTCTTGTTTATGTAGATGGCTGATCCAACTCGACCTGAGTTTGACATTTTGGACTCAGACGGACTTGAGTACCACCGTTGGGTTTCCGATGTATAAACTGACTTTGTGGCAAAAGTCTACACTACCACCATTACTGACCCCAAAGATGATGAACTATCTAATAAGGTGAAAGCAGATGCCTTAATGTTTCTGAGGCAACATATTGATCATAGCCTACGCTGGGAGTACCTTCAGTTGACGACACCCAAGAATTGTGGGATGCCCTTAAAGGACGTTTTGGGAACATTCATGACACTTTACTCCCAGAACTAGCTATTCAGTGGAATGGAATCCGCTTGCTTGACTATAAAAAGGTCAGTGACTTCAACAAGGACATGTTGCGCTTAAAAGCACGTCTCAATTTCTGTGGAAGGGAAATCACAGAAGATGATATGATCTACAAGACTCTTACCACCTTTCCTAATTCAGCTTTTATACTAGCGAACCAGTATCAGTTGGATTATGACAACAAAAGAATCACAACCTTCAATAAGTTGATAAGCCTACTGCAAGTGGCTGAGAGACAAAATGAGATTCTCTTGAATAACAATGCCAGGCCCACTGGGACAAAGAAAATTCCCGAGGCTCATTATGGAAAAATGAAAGGTGGAAATAACTCCAATGTAAGGGGGTTTAGACGTGCTGATCCCTACCCACGTGGCAACAATGCACCACGTGGAAAGGGACATGGGGATCGTGGAAACAAGATGCAAAAGGAAAGAGTTGACAATGAACCATGCTATAGGTGTGGATTCATTGGGCATTGGTACAAGAACTGCCAAGCAAACAACATAGTAGCAGCCAATTACAAGAGGTATAAAGAGTCTAAAGAACAAGAGGCTCACTATATGGAAGAAGAAGGTCATGACCTAGACGTCAACCTTACAATTGCAGACTTCAATGGCAAAGAGGAACTTGCTAAGTCAATGGATGCTCTCAATCTTGACTGATCTGTTTTTATTTTCCAAAGACAGTTGTGAAGGCATAATGCCTCACTTTTAATTAGACTATTGTTTGGTCTTAAAGTTTATTTTCAATCATGGATTGATGAATAAGATTTCTGAACAAAGACCTTGATTTGCTTATCGTTGGCTTATTAATAAATTTTGAAATTTTATTCTGAAGCACTGAATTTATTCAAATTTATTTTCTATACACATATTTACATGGTTTGAAATTGCAATATAAAGATGTAAAGCAATACATCTAGAGAAAAATTATTATTAGAATGAAAAGATTATCATTCTACTAAAATAGAATTACTCTAAAGAATCTGAGATATATTTGAAGTCAAAGACGCTCTGTATGCACCAAGAGCTAATCGAACCTTGTTAATGTTTCAAAGCAATTTGTGCCAACGGTATCATGTAAAAACACACCGTGAGAATGGAACTGAATACCTTAATATTACATCTAATGACTGTGGAAGGAACCACATCTTAGAGAAACTTATGAGTCAATTTAGTGGACTGTACCTCACTACGATTCGGATAATTGAATCCTATACTGTCACCAACAATGAAATGTGGGACACTGACTCATACAGGCTTTTGCATGACAGCCTATGGCACCGAGGTCGTGACATGATGATCCGTATTTTTAAAGAACTCACACGGACATCCCTTCTTTCGAGTGAAAAATGGGAGAAAAATCCACCACACTGCAAGGTGTCGGTTCTAGTATTGCTCAAATGCAGTCATTGCCTTCTGAAGTACCAGAAGCACTACCTCCCTCCCATTATGCCTCATTGACTATTTCAAAGGCACATCACTCGTTTTGCAAAGCCTGCTCTTTAGTAAAAACAGGATCGAGACCTTCCTATGCTAAAGATACAAAACAAAACATTCCATTCTTACAAATGATACAAAGCAATGTCTGTGGACCTATCCATCCAGAATGCGGACCATTCAAGTACTTTATGGTTCTGGTGGATGCTTCGACAATCTGGTCACATGTCGTTTTATTGTCCACAAGAAATGCTCCAATACTCCTAGCACAGATTATAAGTTTAAGGGCTCACCACCCTGATCACCCTATCAAGTCTATAAGGCTTGATAATGCTGGAGAGTTTACATCAAAAGCATTTGATGATTATTGCATATCTATTTGGATTGATGTAGAGCATCCTGTACCCCATATGCATACACAAAATGGTCTCGCAGAAGCCACCATCAAAAGGCTACAGATGGTG
Organism: Rosa lucieae; assembly: GCA_024704745.1. Taxonomy (NCBI): domain Eukaryota; kingdom Viridiplantae; phylum Streptophyta; class Magnoliopsida; order Rosales; family Rosaceae; genus Rosa; species Rosa lucieae. The sequence goes on along the minus strand of CM045496.1, from coordinate 32,943,013 downwards.
GCTAGGGCATTGGTTATGCGCATCAACCTGCCTATATCTGCATGGGGTTATGCAATATTGCACGCAACTTTACTTATTCGTTTAAGACCCACAGCTAGCCAACCATTTTCTGCGTACCAGTTGGTAACTGGATATGAGCCTGACACTTCACACTTATGCATATTTGGTTGAGCAGTATATGTGCCTATTGCATCCCCACAGCGCACCAAAATGGGTCCTCAGAGACAATTAAGTATTTATGTTGGATACGAATCCCCAACAATTATCTGCTATTTGGAACCCTTGACAGGCGATCTCTCTACTGCTACGTTTGCGGATTGTCACTTTGATGAGACAGTCTTCCCGTCGTTAGGGGGAGATAGGAAAAATGATTTTCCAAGGGAACGACAGGAATTGTCGTGGTTTGTTCCCACTCTGTCTCATTTTGATCCCCGCACTTCACAATGTGAAAGTGAAGTGAAAAGAATAATCGATCTTCAGAACGTAGCAGATTCGATGCCTGATGCGTTTACTGATATCGTAAAAGTGACGAGATCACATATACCAGCTGCAAATGTGCCTGCAAGGTTAGAAGTCCCCAACAAGGGGCACGGTGCCGCAGATAGAGGCACTGCAACCGCACTTAGTGGAGGTGTGGTTGAGGCCGTGGCTCCCCAAGGAAGAGGGGGAGGTCACTTGGTTCGATTGACACTCACCCAAGGAAGAAGATGGTGAGTAAGGCACAAACCAATCATCAATGTATAGAATCCCTCTCATGAGATTGTCTCTAATTATAGTTATGTCCATGAATTAATACTGGAGGACGCTCCAATGTTAAAAATGATTCCAGAGAACAAAGAAATCTCAGAGGATTATGAGAGTGCGTATGAGTTGATAGAAAGATCTTCCATACACATTGATGATATATACTGTTGCTCAAGGAATCATAGAGCACGATGATATCGAACCACGCTCTGTTGAAAAATGTCAACAAAGAGCAGATTGGCCTAAATGGAATGAATCAATCCAGGTAGAATTAGATTCTCTGACAAAGAGACAGGTATTTGGTCCAGTAGTGCTAACCCCACCAAGTGTAAAGCCTGTAGGACATAAATGAATCTTTGTCAGAAAGCGTAATGAGAAGAATGAAGTCCTAAGGTACAAGGCTCGCCTTGTGGCGCAAGGTTTCTCACAACGCCCCGGAATTGACTACGAGGAGACATTCTCTCCCAAAATGGACGTTATAACGTTCCGTTACTTAGTTAGCTTAGTAGTTTCCAAAGGACTGGAAATGCAGCTCATAGATGTGGTTACTGCATATCTCCATGGGGATCTAGATTCAGAGATATATAAGAAAGTTCCTGATGGCCTTACATTATGCAAGCCAAGTGACTCTAAACCACGGAGTGCTTTGCAACTAGGTTGAATCGCTCACTTTACGGATTAAAACAATCCAGGCGGATGTGGTATATCCGTCTAAGTGACTACTTGATTGGGAAGGGATATAAGAACGATGAATTATGCCCCTACGTATTCATAAAGAAAACAAGTTCCAGATTTGCAATTGTAGCAGTATATGAACATAACAGGTACTCTTGATGAAATAAGAGAAACCACGAGCTACTTGAAATCCGAATTTGAGATGAAGGATCTTGGGAAAACTCGATTCTATCTACGCCTTGAACTAGAACACCGAGTTTGTGGAATACTAATCCACCAGTTCGCATATGTCCAAAAGTCAGGCGATATAACATGGACAAAGCGCATCCTGCTAGCACTCCCATGATCGGTCGAAGTTTGGATGCAAGGAAAGATCCATTTCGTCTAAAGGAAGATGACGAACAAGTATTGGGAGCTGAAATTCCCTATCTAAGTGCAATAGGCGCATTATTGTACTTAGCCCAATTTACTCGACCAGACATTGCATTCTTAGTGAACTTGTTAGCTAGATTTAGCTCAGCGCCAACGCAGCGTCACTTGAATGGTATCAAGAACATTTTTGATACCTAAAAGGAACCATTGACTTGAGACTGTTCTTTCCCTACAGAAAGACAAGAGGGACCGCAGATGGAACTGCAATCCCTGAAGAAAATATTGATGGCGAAAGTGCCACTCACTACACCGAAACGCCAAATGATGTTTTGGTTGGTTTTGCTGATGCTGGGTACCTCTCTGACTCATATAAAGGTCGTTCCCAAAATGGTTATGTATTCACCATTGGGAACACGGCGATATCTTGGAGATCAACCAAGCAAACCCTTGTGGGTACCTCCTCGAACCACTCAGAAATCATCGCTCTACATGAGGCGGTCCGTGAGTGTGTATGGTTATGAACTATCATTGCACATATTCGAGGGATTAGTGGTTTGAGTTCTACCACTGAAGAGCCTACTTGCATTTATGAACACAATGCAGCTTGCATCGAACAGATGAAGCTAGGTTGTATTAAGGGTGATAACGCAAAACACATATCGCCAAAGTTGTTCTACAATCAGCAACAACAGACCCTTCTCAAGATTCAAGTGAATCAAGTAAGGTCTGAGGAGAATGTTGCAGATTTGTTCACCAAATAATTGCCTAAGGCCATATTTGAGAAACATGTGAAAAGCATAGGAATGCGAAGACTTTCCAAGATCCACTGATTAATGTAAGTATCAGGGGGGGTGTAGATGTCAGGGGGAGTCTAACACACACATGTCAGACTCAAATGTAGAAGGTGCGTTGTGCTCTTTTCCTTCGACCAAGTTTTATTTTTGTCCCACAGGGTTTTTATTGTTACTTAGCAAGGTTTTTAGTGAGGCAACAACTCATGCACCATTTCCTCTTTGACTTAGCACAAGGGGGAGTGTTAAAGGAAAAGCACATTATGTGCCTTCGTCAAAGAAACAGACGAAGAGGGAATCAAGCAATTACAAATCACAGCTCAATCAGCATTTAGTACCATCAATGTAATTGATATTTCCGTTGTAATCCTATCCCTATATAAAGGGGTTATGAATGAAATCAGTAGACCAGATTTCCAATCCATTTTTACTTTTACAAAAAAGTCATTTTGGCTAGTCACTTTTAAAATACATCTGCATCAGTGCTCTCTATTTTAATTAGTTTTGAATTTATATTATTTTTAAATGAAGATTAAATAATTTAAATGTATTTATAAATTACATTAAGTAACTCAAAATGAATGTTTTAAATTAGGGTGCGGGTATTGCCACCCTACCATTTTCTTTGTTCACCCTACATTCTCATTACACCCTACATATTAATTTCTGTTGAAGGAAAACCTAATTTGTGTTTAGCCCAAACTCTAGGTTACTTGACCTAGTGGTAATAGGATTTAATTAGAAGGATCTAGAATCCTAATCAATGTAGAATTACTTTCCTTGTATGATTGAGATTCTATGCATTGTAATCCTCTATATAAAGAGGCCCCTATTATCAATGAGAACACACAGAAAATTCCTCTCAAATTCAGTTTCTCTACAACACGTTATCAGCACGAGCCCTAACCCTGAAACCCTATAATCGTAGCCCTCAAATCCCAGAAAATTCCGCCGCTACAGTAATCGCTACAGTACTTCCGGTTGCTACAGTGCCGCTGCTACAGTCCCCCCGGCGACTTTTCCGACAACTTTCCCGCTGACTTCCGGCGACTTTTCTGGACAACTTCTGGCAGCTACAGTACTTGCTACAGTACTTCCAACTGCTACAGTGCCGCTGCTACAGTACCCCCCTGCGACTTTTCCGACAACTTTCCCGCTGGCTTCCGGCGACTTTTCTGGACAACTTTTTCGGTCAGCTACAGTAACTTCCGGCAGCTACAGTACCGTCTGCTACAGTACTTTTCGGTGTCATTTTTCCCCGGCCATCTTTTAAGGTAAACTTTTCTAAAAGTTCCCGTTTTTGAAGTTTTTTCCTTCAATTTCTTCTTCTTTTCTCGGGGACTTCCAAAATCCCTTCTTCTACCCCCCTTTCTCTACATAGGGGAGACCAATAGCCGAACTGTGGGGGTTCGTGCTTACTCCAAGCTTGGAGCTTGTAGAGTCCTCCAAACTTAGAGTTTGTTGAGAAGAAAACGATCGACCACATACATCGTTATTTCGATCTAATCCAAAACCCCTCTTGGAATCGGATTTTCTTAGAAGCGACTACGCTCAGAAAATTCCTAATTTCTTGGAAGCGACTACGCTCAGAAATTTAATAGTTTTTCGTGGTAGCCTTTTTCGCTCCGAAACTAACCCTAATCTTGTGTTGTTTTTCAGGATGAGTTACCTGAACAAGTTGAGCTTTGTCCCACTCGAGACAACTGGCGCAGGATACCATAGGTGGGTCCGAGATGTGCGCCAACATCTTAAGGCTGATGGAATTCTGGAAACCATCCAAGAGCCTGGTCAGAACGTGCTCTCAATTGAGCAAGCTACTGCTTTTGAAGCAAAACAAGCTAAGGCCATAATTCTCATGACAAGGCACATGAATGACGCGCTCCAAAATGAATACCTCAATGAGGAAGACCCAAGAAAGCTATGGGTAGAACTAGAGCAGCGATTTGGCAACGTTCGTGACTCCCTGCTTCCTGATTTAGAAGTGCGATGGCATAGCCTCCGCTTTTGTGATTTCAAGTCTGTGCTTGATTATAACTCGGAAGCTCTTCGTATCAAGTCTCTGATGGAGTATTGTGGCCAAGCCATAACTGATACGATGTTGATCGAGAAGACTCTCTCTACCTTCCCCGTCTCTGCACTGATGATTTCAAAGAATTATCGGATTGATGTAAATGCAGGACGTATCACAAGGTTTCATGAGCTCATTGGCGCCATGAACGTAGCTGAAAAGCACGATAATATCCTTGTGAAGAACTATAATGCTAGACCCGTGGGAACTAAGCCTATTCCGGAGTCTAACTATAGTCGCGCCCCCAATGGAGGACGCAAGGAGCGAAACCCTAAGGATAGGGACAATTTGGACGTTCTGGTCCATATATTCGCCCTAAAGAGGAAGGAAATCGCCAAGAGAGGCGTGCACGGAACCGTAGAGGTCAACGTGTGAAGAGAGAGAGAGGCGGAGCCTCCGACCATGGTGGTAACGCCACCAAAAGGATAGGTCGTTCAAATCGCGCCCCAATGGCGCCTCGATCAAGGGAGCCTGACCATAATGATGTTTGTTTTCGATGTGGATCAACTAACATTGGGCCAAAACATGTACCGCACCCCAGAATGTTGCAAACGCATACAAGACGTATCGTGAAGCAAGGGAAGCAAATTACATGGCACAAGAAGATCAAGATGGTGATCTAGATCTAAGGGTGGAAGACTACAAGGATCAAGACCCAGAAATTGGCGATTTTGATTAAGTCTTTTTATTTTCAAGAGATGTAGGCGATTGCCATATTCCTTTTTATTGGATTAGATTTTCTTTGATCATAGAAACAATGATGTATTTCGTTGGCTTATGAATAAAATTTCGAGTTCTTTTCATTATGACTCAATTTTGATTCTGAGCATATGACTTTGTGACTACGATGGCTAGACCATCAGTATTAATTTAAGGACATGGAATAGCCCAAGTTCCACTTGCCAAATGGCACCTTGATTACAGTTGTCACAGAAGCTCTCTACGCTCTTAGGGTAAATAGTACCCTATGAATAGCCAACGAATTCCATGCGAAAATGCATGTAGAGAACGGAAATGAGTTCCTTTGCATTACCTCTAATGATTGCGAACAAAGACGCATCTTAGAGACGTTTATGTGTCTCTCTAGTGGATTTATGTCACTATTCGAGCTATTAAATCCAATAAAGTTTGAGAGAAGATCTCTTGGATTTAGACACATATTGGCTTTGTCACGACAGGATAGATCATCCTAGTCCTGATATGATGATCCGTCTACAAAAGACTTCACATGGACATCATTTCTTTTGAGCAAAATGAAGCAAGATGCCGCCATAAAAGGCGCCAACCATGGGCATAACGCCATGGTTGTTCCTCCTTGTGGCCATGACGCCATACATGCTAATTTCCATGGCCCCCACGCCATGATGGGAGATGTAGTCACATATTTTGTTTCTAATAGCGCTACAGACGCTTAGGCCTAACCAAACTCCTCATTGGTTGCTTCTAAGGCCTCTCGCTCGTTTTACAAAGCCCATTCCTTAGGGAAATTAGGACTGAGACCGTCCTATGCAAAGGATATGACAATACTCATTCTGTTCTTACAAAGAATCCGTAGGGATTTTGTGGATTGATTCAACCAACTTGCGGACGCTTAAATATTTCATGATGTTGGTTGACACGCAAACACGCCGGTCACGTGTTGTGCCATTGTCCACCTATAAATGCTACTTATGCTACACTCCTAGCACATATCATGTGACAACGGGCTCACTCCCCGAATCATCCTATTCAGTCAATTGGATTTGACTATGCTAGAGAGTTTACATCGAAAGACTTTCGATGGATATTGCAATGGGTTTGATGTTGGACATCACATTCCCATGAACACACCCAATTGGTCTCGCGGAAACGACTACGATGGTAGTCCGAACATTGGTAATGCGCACCAATCTTCTTACATCCGCTTGGGGTGATGCAATATCGCATGCAGCTATGCTAATTCGTCTACGACCTATCGCCACTCAATGTACCTATGCGTTACAGCTAGTGACTGGGTACACGTATTTTGTACTTACGCACATTTGAGTGAGCCTTTTATGTGCCAATTGCGCAGCCACAGCGCTCTATGATAGGTCATTACAAGACGAATGGGCAACTACGTTGGATTTAAGCTTCCAACAATCGTCCGCCACTTAAATGCCCTTGCTAGGCGATCTCCTTACCACTAGATTTGTGGATGTCACTTTGATGAGACAGTCTTCCCGTCGTTAGGGGGAGATAAGAACACGAATGTTCAACAGGAACGACAGGAATTGTCGTGGTCTGTCCCCACTATGTCTCATCTTGATCCCTATTAAAGTGACGAGATCACACAAATATGCTGCAAACGTGCCTGCAAGGAAGGACGTCCCTACGAGAGGACGTAGCGCCACCCTACACGGAGGTAGGCATGGCGCCAATGCCAAAGAAAGTGGCACTCTGGCATTATAGGCCATGGCCCCAGCTAGGATGCGTGGGAGGCCCGTGGATTCGAAGGATACTTTGGCACATTCCAATCCTTTAATCATCAAGACTCAAAATCCGTCTCATGAGTATCTTCCGGGTTATGGTTATCGTTGGGGGACGCCTCAACGTCAAACCCTATTCCTGAGAATATAGAGCTCTATGAAACTTACACTAGTGTACATGAGACGTGGGATAGAAACTCCATCATAATTGATGATGTAGTTACGCATTTTGTTGCGCATGAGTTTGCTAAGTCCGATGATATCGAACCACGCTCCGTTGATGAATGAATGCCAACGTAGAGAGTTTTTGGCCTAAATGGAAAGATGCGATCCAGGTTAAGATGAATTCTCTAACGAAGAGGAAGGTTTTCGAGCTAGAGATGCCAACACCTCCTAACATAAAACCTGTTGACTAATGGGTCTTCGTTAGAAAGCGTAGTGAGAAAAAGAGATGGTAATCTCGCCTTATGGCGCAAGGCTCCTCACAAAACGCCCTGGAATCGACTACGATGAGACATATTCTCTCGTAATGGATGTCATTGCACTCCACTACCCTGTCAGTTTGGTAGTTTCCGAATAACTGAACATGCAGCTTACAAATGTGATCACTACGTATCTCTATAGGGATCTAGATACGGAATATACATGAAGATTCATGGTGAACTTCATTTGCCCAAGTCAAGTGGCTCTAGACCATGGAGCGCGTTTACAATAAGGTTGAAACGCTCACTAAAGTGACTACTTGATTGGGAAGGGATATGCCCACGCGTTTCTATAACAAGTTTTGGATTCCATCGCGGTTCATGTTGGACATGATCTTCATTAGAAGCCCTTAAAGAGTTAAGGGAAACCGCTGAACACTTGAAATCCGAGTTTGAGATGAAGGATTTTGGGAGAACACGATTATGTCTCGGTTTGGAACTTGAGCATCGTGTCGATAGATGCTTAGGCATTTTGACAAGTCAAGCCTTCAAGCACCCCCATGATCGTCCGTAGTCTTGATCCTGAAAAGGATCCTCTTCGTCGAAAGGATGATGACGAAGATGTGCTAGAGGCAAAAGTGCCTTACTTAGTACAATAGGCGCATTATTGTACTTATCTCAATGCACAAGACCGGACATCTCATATGTTGTGAACTTGTTAGCTAGATATAGCTCTGCGCCAACGCGACGCCATTGGATTGGTGTAAAAGATATCTTTCGATACTTGAGATGTATGAATGATATGGGCTTGTTCTATCCCTACAAAGAGATGATGGATTCGGACCCATCACACACCAGGTACGCCGCCAATGCTGGCCTGCGTTCTCTATCCCCATCCCAAAACGACATGTGTTTTGGAAGGTTTTGCTGATGTTGGGTATCTGTCTGACCCACACAATGGTCATTCCCAATCCGGTTAAGTGTTCACCATGGGAAAAGACCGTGACATCTTGGAGGTCTACATATTAGACCCTAGTTGCTATATCTTCGAACAATGCAGAGATCATTGCTCTTCACGAAGTAGTTCGTGAATGTATATGGATTGGATCCATAATTACGCATGTTCGAACAATCGTGGTTTGAAGTCTACCACAGATGAGCCTACGAGCATTTAGGATAATGCTAATTGTTTTGAACAAATGAGGCAAGGCTACATCAAAAGCGACAACACCAAGCATAATCAGCAACAACAGTCACTCCTCGAGATCAAAGTGAACTAGGTTCGATCTGAGGACAGTGAGGCAGACTTGTTTACTAAGTCATTGCCCAATACCACGTTCGAGAAACATGTGGCAAGAATTGACTTGCGGAAATTATCTGAACTCCCATGATCGTAGTCATCAGGGGGAGGTGCAGACATCAGGGGGAGATGTCTACATGTTCGTCTCGAATCGTGAAGGGTGTGTTGTGCTCTTTTTCCCCTTCGACCGAGGTTATTTTTGTCCCACTGGGTTTTTGTTACTCGGCAAGGTTTTTAATGAGGCAACGAGAGAAGCACCGCGTTTGGGCAACACAAGGGGGAGTGTTGAAGGAAAACCTAATTTGTGTTTAGCCCAAACTCTAGGTTACTTGACCTAGTGGTAATAGGATTTAATTAGAAGGATCTAGAATCCTAATCAATGTAGAATTACTTTCCTTGTATGATTGAGATTCTATGCATTGTAATCCTCTATATAAAGAGGCCCCTATTATCAATGAGAACACACAGAAAATTCCTCTCAAATTCAGTTTCTCTACAACAATTTCAATTATTAAATTTACTTATCTAACTCATTTCTGTTTCCAGAAATATCCTTATATGACATATCTAAATAAATAATTAATTAACGAAAATCCTTCCTTTAATTTATACCAATAAAAAAAAACTAAAATATATTAAAGTTTCCTAACGAAATCATAATCTGATTTACTTCCAACTTTTTCATTTTTTCTTTCAGTTTCAATGATTGTCTATTTCAATCCATGTCAAAAGATTAATAAGTTAATAACTATGAGCAATGAAGAAGGGATTGATTCTTTTTTTCTTTCGTGTTTTAAATTTATACTTTCAATGTTCACAAAAGGTATTGCAAAGATTTTGATGAAATTAACACTAATAATTTTGTGAATTGAATAACGAATTAATGTTGAGGAGGCAACAAAAAGACAAAAAAAACAGTAATAAATTTTAATTTGGGTGGAGAAGATGAAGATTGATGTTATCCAATGAGAAATTAAGTAGTCTTTGTATGTAACTAATTATTTTGTTTTCCCTACAGATTTGTATTTAGAAAATTAATGTACTTATTAGTCAATTTGCAGTTGGATAATATAATCTTTCAATAATTCAAATGTCTGTAGAGTGAACTAAGAAAATTGTAGGGTGACAATAGCCGCATCCTTTAAATTATAAAGAGTCTCATCTCACTCTCGTCTGGTGTTGATGCTAAGAGTATCTTTAATTAGCAGACTCTTTATTTTGACTTCTTAGTTATTTTACAGAGCATGTTTAGCTTTTTATCTATTTAACCAGTTGCACCAGACTCTTTAGTGGCTTTCCATTATAACTTTTAGTTATCTCGTTCTTAAATATAGAGAGCAAGATGAGGGTCTCTATAATTTAGGCCTTGTTTGGTTCATGGAATGGAAAGGTTGGGAATGGAAACTTTTTCCTTTCCAGTGTTTGGCAAACCCAAGGAAAGAAACAATTTTCCTGCATGAAGGAAAAATAGGGAGCAAAATGAATCCTCCCACACCCTATGGATTCATTTTTCCTCATTCTTTCCCTGCATTAATTGCACATTAATTGCTTACTCTAAAAATTAATTTAATAGTTATTATTACCAAATTATCCAAGAAACTTTTTAAATCTTGAATTGTTTATGTTTTGATAATAAGGATATTATTGGAAAATTGATGTTACCTACTTTCCTACTCATGCATAAACCAAAAATTGGAAAGGAACGTAAAATACATTTTCCGATTAGTTTCCCGGCGTTGCCAAACAGTGGTAGGAAAATTAGTGGGAAATACAAAGGAACCAATTTCCTTTATGGGGCCTTAAAATATTCTTTTTTAGTTATTTTATGTAATTTATAAATACATTTAAACTATTTAGTCTTCATTCAAACAATAATATAAATTCAAAACTAACTAAATTAGAGACTACTGATGCAGACGTATTTCTAAAGTGGCTAGCCAAAATGACTTTTTAACTATTTTCGCTAAAATTTGACTCAAAAATGGCTAGCATTGGTAAAGATGCTCTAAAATATCTAAAAAGCTAAACATGCTCTCCAAAATAGCTAAGAAGCCAAAATAGAGTCTGCTAAAGATGCTCTTATTTGTTATTTATGCAGTCTTAGGTGAGTGATTATGTGTAACTACGATCTATTATTAATATATTATGAGCCTAATATTGAAAATTTCAACCTAATTAGAAAAGAAAAACAATGATAAATTTCAACCTAATATTGAAAAGGTCAAAAGATTATTAGAGCAATTCACATTCCCAATTATCTTTTGGGAAAATGAGGCTATCTTGGTTTTGACCCTCAATTCCAATATGACCTCGTTGTAACTCCTTCCATAGTTTTAATGAAATTCAGGTCAATTATTAAAAAAGAATTACAGTTCAAAGCCAATTCAAAATTGTGTTTGTGCAAGAAAATAATTGCTGCCATGTAGAACATGCTTGTTCTTTCCCTTTACCGTTACCATTACCCTATTCAAACCCCTACAAACCAATTTGCAATTTTACAAGGCAAAATTAGGCCTCTACTTAAAAGTCTCCCCCCTCTCATTAATCTGCCATTAATTAAAATAGAATCATAAGGTTCCTGCAATTTCACTCCAACAACCAAAGCCCAAGGTTGACAGTCATTTTCCATTTAGAAGCCCCGTTCTGTCAAAGACTCATACTTCAAACTACAAAGTCTCATTTGTTAGTTCTTGTTCTACTAAGAACAACCTCATGTGGAGGCAAAGCCAAGCAAACACCAAACACAAAACATCCCCTTCACATTTGATATCATACTATATTTTTTATTTTATGTAGTTTTATTAATTTTCTTCTCCTCTAGCTCCCTCAACTTCCCTCCTTCAAAACCAAGCCAAACCCCCAGGCCAGAAAAGAAAACAACATCAGTCTCATGTCTCTTTCTTCTTAACAACCCCCCATCCTCTTCAAATTTCTCTAAGAATTACATATAATATAATCCCATAAAACCCTTGCTATCTCTATAGCCCAAAAACTAAGCAAGGTTAGGTAACAGACAGCTACCTTAATAAGCACCATTCAAAACCATTCCTTTTACAGCATACCCCCTTCCATGGATTCTTGCAGTTCCACTTTCTTCTTCTTTGGGTGATTGAAATTACCACACCACACAGAAAAAGAGCAAGGAAAGCTCTGGCTGTGCTGGCTGGGTTTCGATTTGATTGGTACAAAATGCAGCTTCATATATCACCCAGCTTGAGGCATGTGACAGTTTTCCCAGGGAAGGAAGTTAGAGAATTCATCAAGGTGAAAGTCGGGTCGAGACGGCTTTCGTATCGGATGCTCTTCTATTCCATTCTCTTCTTCACATTCATTCTCAGGTTTGTGTTTGTCATGACAGCAGTGGACACCATTGATGGAGAAACCAGGTGCTCTACAATAGGTATGTGCATATACATTAATCTAGTTAAGCCCATTAGTGCTAGCTATTAGTTTCATTCGCCACACGCAAACACCCACACAACTAAATTAGTTGGAAATCCAAGAACTAGATAGCATTGGTTTCAGGGCTTGAAGAATAATGCATGTGTTTCTGCAGGAATTGTGATAGCAAGTCAAATAAACTTCAAACTCCAATAAACTTGTTGAGTTCTATATACGAAAAAAGGGGGTATAGATTATCAGTGGGTGAATTCTTTTTTAAAATGCTATATGGTTCGTATTGATTGGAGATCTAGCAACATACACAACATAGCTCGAAGTATTTGAGAAGGTTTTAATGTAATTAATTTTTAGCTTTGTGTGGTAAAACAAATTAGTTAGTCTTGTATATAAGAAAGTTGCAAGGAGCAAGAATTGTAGGTATTAAGATATTTGGAACTTATCTATATTGTTCAACAATAAAGTTTGAAACATTGTTCAAAGCACTTGGTTAGTATCTAGGATTTATATAAAAAGCATTGTCTCTTCTATCTTGAAGATATCAATTGCAGGCTAAGACTTGTATAATAAAACTTGACGATTAAACCCCATTGGCCGGATCATTTTGGCAGCAAAAATTGTCATGTACTTGGTAAATTAACTATTATGAAAAACAAAGGTTCTCACAACTAGTAGAGGAACTAATCACCTTGTTTTCTTATGGAATCCAACTCATGTGCTATCCAATCTACTGGGTGTTGCTAATTAACTAAAATTTGTGATATATGTAAAATAGATGTTAGGTTAATTCACCCCTAATTATTTAATGGGATTGATAAAGCTCTTTTTTCTTTTTCTTTTTTGTGGGTTGGAGCTCAAAGCTCCTTTGAGAATATGATACATGTACTTGATTGCAACATCAGAAAGATCCCAGGGAAATTTGATTTGTAAGCCATTAAATGTGAACCATGTGGATACCATAGGACAACAACCTGCCCTGTTATTTTTATTTTTTATTATATGGCTAAGTTTGGTACTTATTCTAATCCCTTTTTACAAAAAAAGCAACTGTATACTATTCTCTGGTTGGGTATTGTGTTGTCAAATTGTTTGTTTTTTATGACATTGTGTGGTCAAATTGTTGATTAGCAACATTTCTGACCAATTGAAATACATTTGAATGTGGATCTTGGCGGTCAAGTAAAATTTGTAGTGTTAGAGTTGTTAACTTGTAGCAAGTATTACGGTCACACTCAAAGTTAAAATTTAGATCCACCTCTCGACCTCCTTTATAAGAAAAAAAAGATTATGTGGTTTTAATGAAAATAATAAAGCATTTACTCTGAAGTGTCTTCATGCTATTTTATGTGTCATGTACTTTTATCACTATATATAGTTATTGATATAGTTCTACTATTAAAATGGTAGGTTGCTTGGGGAAAAAACTAGGACCAAGGATTTTGGGAAGAAGGCTTGAATCAAGTGTAATCTCCTCATCCTTACCTCTGCTTAAAAATGCTATTTTATCACTTGATTTTGTTTATACTGTTGTCGTACTAAACCAATGCCAGTTTGTTCCCTAATTGAAATTTGTTTTTAAATTCTGAAAGGTCCCAGAAGTTGTTTACCAAGTATTAGAAGAACCCATTGGCAAAGATGAATTACAAGGAAGATCTGATATTCCCCAGTCCCTAGATGAGTTTATGACTGAGATAAAGGACAGCAACATAGACGCAAGGACTTTTGCTGTCAAGCTCAGAGAGATGGTATTGCTTTTCAATATGTTTTCATTGAAATCTAATTACATGTTACTGACATTGCCACCTTTAAGAAATTTCAGATGTATAATTCATGTTTATTGAAACAAAGACATTTCTCAAATCAGAAAAACAAAAATAGTAATACTAGCCATCACAAAAAACTGTCTTAAATTTCAGTCACCAAATGATGCCACTGTCTTGTAATTGCTGGAATTAAATATGATGCATGGCACATGAACCAATGAATAACCATCACATCAGTTAAAGATCCATAGAAGAAAACTATGATCTGGCTAAAGAGTATTTATATGTCTGGTAAAAGTGAGAGTATTATTTCAGGTCACACTACTTGAGGAAAGAACCAGAAATGCGAAAATCCAAGAGTACTTGTACAGGCATGTAGCATCAAGCAGCATACCTAAACAGCTTCACTGCCTAGCCTTGAGGTTGGCCAACGAACACTCAACCAATGCAGCCGCTCGTCTCCAGCTCCCGTCTGCTGAATTTGTCCCTGCTCTTGTCGATAACTCCTTCTTCCACTTTGTCCTCGCCTCAGACAATGTCCTTGCCGCTTCTGTTGTTGCCACTTCCCTGGTCCAAAACTCATTGCGCCCTCACAAAGTTGTCCTCCACATAATCACAGACAGGAAGACATACTGTCCAATGCAAGCATGGTTTTCATTGCATCCTTTATCCCCTGCGATTATTGAGGTCAAGGCATTACACCATTTTGATTGGTTTTCAAAGGGAAAGGTGCCAGTGTTGGAAGCAATGGAGAAAGACCAAAAGTGAGATCACAGTTCAGAGGAGGGTCATCAGCCATTGTGGCAAACAATACTGATAAGCCTAATGTCATTGCAGCAAAGTTGCAGGCACTTAGTCCCAAGTATAATTCAATCATGAATCATATCAGAATACATCTACCGGAGGTATAATTCTAAACCATGATTAATAAACATTTGAGTACTCCAAATGCTTCCATAATCCTATTTCACCTAGACCATTGCTCAAATAAAGTACAAAAAGTACTTTCTTACTCTCCATTTTGCTTATTTGTGTGTTACTGTGTTCTATGCAGATGTTTCCTAGTCTCAACAAGGTTGTGTTCCTGGATGATGACGTAGTAGTTCAGACTGATCTTTCCCCACTGTGGGATATTGATATGAATGGAAAGGTCAACGGAGCGGTTGAAACATGCAGGGGAAAAGATAAATTTGTTATGTCGAAGAAGTTTAAGAGCTACCTCAACTTCTCCCATCCTTTGATATCGAACAACTTCGACCCCAATACATGTGCATGGGCTTATGGCATGAACATATTCGATCTAGAGGCTTGGAGGAAAACTAACATAAGCCGTACATATCACTATTGGATTGAACAGGTGAGCTCTGCTACATATCATACTTATATCATTGACTTGAACCAAAATAATCATACTTTTACATTCTAAATTATACTAAGAAGTGTCTTTATGCAGAACTTGAAATCAGACCTGAGTTTGTGGCAGCTAGGAACATTACCCCCTGGCCTAATAGCATTCCATGGCCATGTCCATGTTATTGATCCTTTTTGGCACATGTTGGGATTTGGATATCAGGAAAACATAAGTTCTGCCGATGCCAAGAGTGCAGGTGTCATCCATTTTAATGGGAGGGCAAAGCCGTGGTTAGAGATTGCATTTCCCAATCTCCGGCCACTTTGGGCAAAGTACATAGACTTCTCCGATAAATTCATCAAGGGCTGTCATATTAGGGCATCTTAGATTGGATTTCGAGGGTGACATTGATCATAAAGAGTGTGTATACGAGGAAAAGGAAAATGATAGAGTTCTTCCCAAATTCAAGGCTTTCAGTGTTTACAATGCAGGAGGATTCAGCACCAGCTTCATTCCTTAATATATCCTTCTGTATTCTTTATCCTTTTTTTTTTCCTTTTCACTGGTTAGAAATTTCAACCATAAATTTTGTTAAATAACAAGATGTAATTATGTACCTATTACATGCATTCAAATCCAAGACTTAACACGAAGAGTTCAAGATTCACCGAGTCACTGAGAATTACAAGCTCATTAGGTTTCCAAACAACCAAAACTCAAACTACAGGACAGATAAGATACCAAATTTGACAGTATGTAAACAAGTCAGTAAAGAGTGCAACTGCATTCATTCTCACATTTCACGATAAACTTGGTGTGCATTCAAAGAAAAAGACTGTCATTAAACTCACATTTACTTCTTTCCGGTTACATTTGACACCAAATCCTTAAAGAACTTCACGGATTTCGTTACAGGCGAATTCATGGCCATCAAATTATACAACACATACTCAACTTCAGCAATCGAAGGCCTCGACTTAAACGTCGAAACCACCTTCAATTCCCCTTGTTCTTCTTCAACAAGAACCGCCCACTTCTCACCGCTCACAACCCCATTTCTCACACACTTGAAAACCACCCCATTTCTTTTACTCAAAAGCCCTTCACCTCCAAACCCATAAACGAAAAAATGACCTCAAACGAACCCACAAATCCACTCAGCTCACCAAACTCGGCCTCTTCCTCAAACCCCCACTTGGGGTTGAAAATAACCACCGGCCTCGGGTACAACAAATCCACAACGGTTTTCATAACCGCCACTTGGGATGGTTCTGGCGCCAAAAACACCGCCACGTCAGCGTTGTTTGAAATTCTGGTATTACCGTTGGCGACTGAGGGAATGTCTAAATGCTCAACTGTGCTTGAGGGGGAGGACTTGAAGGCCTTAAGTGCCGATTCTGTGGAGGTGATATCGGGCCATAGGATTACGGTGTTGACTGGGGAGCCTTTTCTTTTGATGGGGAGGTCTCGGAAGAATTGGAGGGCGAGTTGGGATAGGGACTCGGGGGAGTCGTCGGCGACCGGGATTTCGATACGGAATCGGGGCTGTTTGAGCTTCTTGAGCTTGCTGGTGAGTCTGAGGTTGTTGAGGGGCTTCTCTAAGGTGGTTGAGAGGCATGTTTTGGCTTGTTGGATGGCTGCTTCTTTTGAGTTTGGTGGGGTGGGGGAGGAGAGGGAGCAGAGTAGTGGGGATAGAGAGGGAGTTTTGGATTTGCTGAGGAGAGTTGAAGGGAATGAGAGTTGGGAGTGGTGGTGTGTGGAAAATTGAAGAGAGGGGGAGGAGAGGGTTTTGGTGAGTGAAAATGGGGTTGCTGGGTTTGGTGTTCTGATGGTTTTTGTATGAATTCTGAGAAGATTGGAAGCCATTTGAGAGATTCAACAGAGAGTAGAAAGGAGCTGAAAGAGAACCAAGTAATTGGCAGATACCCTAAAAGATAAGGTTTCTTGGCAGGTTGTAAGCCTCAAAAACACCACTTCACTTGTTTTAACTGTTCTAGTCGTAGTAGAAACTTCAAAGTGTGTGTTACACCGGTACGAGTTCGGGCATACGACGGATGAGCTCTCAAAAGCCTCGGTTATTTGTAAAACCAACACTATGAAATTACCAGCCCAAATTTTACAATTTGTAAAACCAACACTGTGAAAGTCCCCATCCGAATCTTGCTTATGTATGATGAGTGAGTTAAACTTCTAGAGTAGAATAAAAATTTAAAAAAAAAGTAGAGTTGGGCATTGGACCGTCGTGAATCACATTAGGCACGCATTGTAATTTAATTTAGGATTTGAAGATTGCACAACAGCATAATTCCAAAAGTATTATACTGCTGTTGGTGTCGGAAAGTTCCCAGTGAACCTATCTTTACAAATCCGCAAAGCACACAGCTGACAAACGCAGCCCACCTATTTTTACAAAACACATTCGAAGTGCTCAATTCCTTTGTCTAGAACCATACCCAAGTCCACATAGCTATGACTAGGTTGGGACGGTGACGGCACAACCCATCTCCGTCCATCCAAAAAGAAAATGGTGGTAACAAGTTGCCAGATTAACTTATTACCATTTACAAGTGAATACCAGCATTAATTCATAGAAGTTCCCAAGTTGGAGATACACAGTCAAGTCACCCACCAAATTCAGTTAGACAGTAAAAACTTAAAAACAAGACACGACACAAGGACAATGACAAGACAATACACTTGTTCGGGATAAAATGATATCCCAAATTGCCTGTATCAATAACCAGTTGGCAACTTAAGCAACTGGTGGGCGGAGTACGTGATCCTGGGATGTATCCACTGCAGCAGGTGGCATGAACTGCCACATGGCAACCCCAGGGTAACCAATGAAAGGCACCATCTTGTTGCCATGGGCTTGTCCTTGAGCAGCAAATGCAGTAGGAATTGCAGGAGGGGCTGGCATGAAGCTCGGCTGTGCAGTCATTGCCTTCAGTTGCTGCTCCAACTTCTCTTTCTCTGATTTCAGCCTCTGCTTCTCATCCCGAAGTTCAGTCTTCTCTGTCTACACATGTGGACAAATAGTTTTGCAAAATTTAGAGTGCAACTTCTGACAAGCAACTGTCCTAAAACTTGCAATCAAAATAAACAAAGGTTTACCTTCAATTCCTTGATCTTCTCCTGGAGGCTTGAATTTGAGTCCTTCAACTTCTGGGCTTCACCACGTAACTGATTCACCATTCGGACAGCATCAATCAAAATAGCAGCCTTGTCCGTCTTGGGTGGCCTTCCAGGCTCCAATATAGAGCCCAATTCCACAAACCTATAATCAATTCATATCAAGCATAAAACAAGAATGCTTTATAGAGAGTAAGGAAGAGGGAGAGGAACAGGCAAAGAGAGATACAGAAAGAGGGACAAAACAAAAACAGTACTTGTCGTTCAGCCTATCCCTCCGCAACTTCTCCCTACATGCCTTGGAGCTAGATGCACTGGATGATTCAGATCTAACCCTGCAAGAGAACAAATGCAACAGATAGAGGAAGACAGCTACATTAAGATTGATTAGAAAAAACTTAATAGTTTTAATCAGCTCAATTTTGTGACACTACTATGGAAATAATTTCAAAACAACATGAAACAATGCGAAATATTGTATGTCGGGATTTCTTTAACATCAAATGAACAACAATTTAACCAACATAGAATTGACATGAAAAGTGGCCCAAAATTGATATGAAAATTGACACAAAAATATCTGAATAATTAAAACGTAATCCTCTCAAACTAAAGCACATGTATCACTTGTTTTGTGCTATTGGGTTGGTTTTGTCACTTTGTACCATCCATACTAACATGATCTGATGTTATATGCATGTCTTTTGCTTCTTGTTGCATTTGTGTCATGTCCTCGAAAACAAATATTGCCAATTTCAATAATCCACATGGGACTTGATAAGCAAACATTTGATATTGCTTTGGGAGTTCAATAATGATGGATGGTGATGGCAAATAAGCATGCTTGTTAGTAATTAAAGATCTCATGATAAAATTTAGAAACCTATGGTTGGTGTGAAACAAACTAATCACCTAGTTTATAAGCAGCGTAGGCATTCAGAACATAGCCAAATAAGTACATACCTCTTTTTGGAGCCAGATTCCTTGAGCCCCTCTACATCCCCCAATGAGCCATCAAGTTCAGCACTATGAAACAGACCATCACACCACAAAATGATAAAATGAGTAGCAGCCACAACATGACCCAACTTTTTTTTTTTTTTAACGAATGAATTAAGTGCACAAACACTTGTGACAAGTTTGACAAAGTAAACTTGATGCACAGCAAAAAATGGTAATACGAACACCCAAAATCTTGCTCTAATATATCTCTTCTCCAACATAAATTAAACCACAACTTTTCTCTTTACTCTAATAGATGCTTACCTTGAATCCAAAACATAGCCCATCAACACTAAATGTTTCGAACACAGTCACTCAAAATTGGTCCTGAATTCCATGTTAAAACACTTCCAAATCTATTTCAACTCTAATAGCAAGGAAAGTTATTAATAAAATGAAACTAGACCATTTACCTTCTTAAGCAAGTGCAAGATAAAAGGATGGATGGACATATGTTAGAATGCATGTATGAATATATGCGTATGCGTAAGTGTATCATAGAATGCATGTATGAATATATGCGTATGCGTATGTGTATCATAGCTATAAGAACCGACTGTTTTCCACCCCTTCAAACTAACAATCCCCACCATCAAATCACTTTCTTCTTTCAATAGGCCTATGAGACTCTGCGATTCTAACCCACTCATGATACCTACCAGGCTTATTGCTACAGTTGAAGTGGGATTGGGGGATTTCTTGGTATCAAAGAAAACTCTTGCTAATATCTTCTATGATGTGCAGCACTACAACTAACAGATGTGCACCACCCAGTGTAACAGAATCTGAACCCCGGAACAGACAAAGTGATAGATCTAACTAGAAGGGGCAATTTTTCCAAATTGGATTATTTCCACTATCAGAAAAAACACTACAGTAAAAAGGTGCTACAGTGATCTACCAAGAAAATGTCCAACAAAATTAAGTACTTCAGATAAAGCATTTCAACCCACCAACAAAGCAAGCCAAACTTAAGCCATTGATCAATAACCAGGTACAACTAAAGTGCATTAGCGCACATTTCCAACCCCTAAACAGACCCAATTAACTAAATCCTCATAACCACCCTCAAAGCCCCAATCAATAGGAAATAAGACCAAAAAACGGCTCAACGTCACCAGTTTCAACCACTCAATTCCACCACATGAACCACAAAAATTACAAAGCACCCGATTGTTCTAATACCCAAAACAAAAGCCAAACTGAAAAGGGCAGAAAACCCTAATTCAGTCCCAATTATACACACAGAGCAAAACTAATTAAATTACTCAGCTAAACAATAGACTGCGGATTTTTCCCACACAGGATTGTTTCCACTATCAGAAACATAGCTACAGTGAAAAGGTCCTACAATGCCCTACCAAGAAAAATGTCCAACAAAATTTTGAGTACTTGAGATACAAAATTTCAACCTACCAACAAAAACAGACAAACATATTTGATCAATTTCCATCTAGAACTCAAGTCCCCTAGCACACATTTCCAAGCCCTAACTAAACGCACCCAATCACCCTAAATTCCCAAATCCTCGATCAGTATAAAAAGGCTCGAATCAACCAAATCCAACCCCTCAATATGAACACACGAACCAAGAAAACCACAAAGCACCCAATTCTTCCAATACCCAACAAAAAACAAAAAAAAAACCCTAATTCGGTTCCGATTACAAACACAGAGCGCATGCAAAATAGCGGAAGTACCTGACGCTAGAGGAGCCGGGGATGTTGGGCTGAACGGGCCAGTTGAAGGCGGAGGAGGAGACGGGGAAGTTGGCGTCGTCCATGAGACCGTAATCGTAGAGCCAGTTGGTGTTTTCCGGGGAGACCATGGCGCCGGAGGGGTTTTCCGGCAAGGGGGGGTGGATTAGGTGTTTAGGGAAAGCAAACAGGGTGGTAAATATGGAGTTGAGTGGGTTGGTAATATTGTGTGCCAAGGGGAAGGGGGGAAGAATCTGCGAGAGACCTGATTTGATGATGATGATGATGTGGGATTTGGATTGCGTTTCTGTCTTTCTTCACGCTAATAGTACTACTACAGTTTTGAATCAACTTGGGCCTGGGCTTCTGGTAGAACGAAGCCCAAAGCATTTTACCGTCCACTTGCGCCAACATAAAATGACTACTCTGTCGAAACATTAACGTACGCTTGCGCAACACTGTGTGAAAATTGTGCGGTTGATTGTGTTTTAGAGTACAGGAGGGTGGTAAATTGGCTGAAGTGAAAATGTAAATGTGTAACAAACTAATGGGAGGGTAAAAGGGTAGCAAATTGAGGATTGTGTCAAAAGATAAAGTATTGACATTGTTAAATATGATTCTTCACTTGCGGTGAACTTGATTAGAGGGTGGTGTGATTATAGTCATCCTCTTTCACTGTTTTGTTATAATATTACAAAGTTCCAATTATCAATATTTATGGAGAATATAATATGGTTGTCATTTGTCACTGAACCAACTCACATGGACATACTTTGGATATTGGATTAAAAATATGACTGTTGAGGCCAAATTTGCGTGTTAATTTGTTTTTTTTTTTTTTTTTTTAAAGAATAGTGAAACTTGTCCTTAAAGGCTTAAAGCAAACGAGCCGAATCGCCCAAAAAATCTGAGGCATCTGAGGCCCAAGATACAAAGAAGCAATGGAGGGTTTAGGGTTAGGAACTTAGGATTTTATAAATAAAATAGAAAGTCCACACGCAAATTCGATTTCACCCTAGCATGAGAGAATCACATCACCATTGTTGGTCTGATCTTCCACACAAATTCGATTTCACCCTAGTGCGCTAGCCACCAATCCCTACCATGACACAATCACACCAACACTGTTGGTCTGATCTTCCGGTCGATCTGTTAACAGAAGTGACTGAACGTCTATCATACCATGATGCTCTTCGCTTTAGCGTTGTATGCAAACAATGGCAGCTAGCTATTCCCGACGACCGACGTGTAATTCTGTTGCAGGGCCGCTGTTACAGCCGTAAGCGCCCCCTAGGTGCTATTGAAACCTACTGTGAAGCCAGGTACGTTGATTTGGCGTCGCAAGGGATTTCGAGTTTCTGCATCACAAACGTGGTCGTGGTACAAAAACAACGAGGAGGATGTTCTTCTATTCTGAATACAGTCCGGTTGGTTGCTTTTGTTTAGATCAGAGTCACCAGCCTATACAAAGAGTAAAGATAAGACGTTCTTTGTTCATAATCCTCTTCGCAAAGTGACTATGGAATTGGAACTGCCTCCATTTAGTTGTGCAAAGGTTCAGGTAGCAACCTTGATGACCACTCCAACTTCTCCCGATTGTATTATTTTTATCCTATGGAAAACCAATTTTAGTGTAATTAATATTTACAGTATTACAGCATATAACCAACGAGATAGAACATGGAGTATCTATAATATTCCACCTTACCGAGGCAGAATTAGAACCTCATTCTACATAGGTCTCCATTTGGATGGTGCAATCAAGGGCGTGGCTTGTGCGGATGGAATTTTCTATTTTCTTGTTGTTACCAACTCGTCGGAAATTATGTTGGGCACCTTCGAACAGCACTTCAAAAATGGGTTCTAAAGGACAAGCCTCGCTCCACACTGAAACTACCATATCGTCCGGTACATCTTTACCTGGTTAAATCTAATGGGGAGCTCTTATTGGCCGTCTATCATCAACAGCAAGGTAGTGGTGAACTTTTGTGCCCTGAGGTTTACCGGTTTGATTATTTATCACAAAAGAAGTGGACAAGAGTTAATAATTTAGGAGGCCGAGTTCTGATTTTGAGTCCCTCATGTTCAATTTCGACTCCAACAGTGGGGGTTACAAGTAAATTTGCAAACATGATATATGCTGAGGATGTGGAGTGCATCCCGACATTGGAGAAGTACAACATTGCTTAAGAGCTTCCTTCGTCCTCAGGAAAGTTAGCATGGCTTTTCTTAATTTCTGTCTTTTTTTTGTCTGCATTTTTTATTGTAGTAATTAATTAACCTATCTTCTGGTATATTGGTTTTTGTTTGGTATTGACATTATATTCATCTTTGATATTTTTAGATGTACTTAGGACCTCCAAATAATATGGTGGAGGATCTACATGGCAGAGGCCATTGAAAGTCTATAAGAGACGTGGCAAAGAAGGTTCCAAGGCTCAAGCCTTGATCTGGCACTCAGTAGGCGATGATGTGTCAACATGGGAACTTGACTGATTTCGGGTCAGCAAGTATTTGGAAAGTTTTATGATTTCTTTTCTTATTAGGATTCGTTTTATTCTTAGGAGATATTTTTAGGGAATCTTCTTAAGCCTAGGGATGTTAGGATTACTTGGTCCTAATTGTTCAAGGGTTGTTTTAGCTTCTCTTTATATTGAAGCCTTTGTAGTCTTTTATTTTCATATTAAGATTAATAAAACTGACAGCCTTTGCTATCCTTGGTTGTGTGACTCAACCCCTTCCTAGGTGTGACTCCTAGAACCTACTGGTGTGATTCCAGTAGTTACCTTTCTGTTTCTTAGCCTACTGCAGATTATCTCTACAGCAACCTTAGTTCTACAGTTTACGTATTGGTCCTGCATCATTTTGGCATCAGAGCAAGGCTGATCCAATGGCTACACGATCAGGCAGAAACTTCAGAGGGCGTCTGACTGACAACCAGCGAGATGGTTTGTTACTAAAGATTGTTGAGCAACTTGAATCGATGGACACTCGGAGTGAATCGATGGACACTCGGATCAGAAAGTTAGAAGATCGTGGGAAAGCTTCCGCAACTGATAAGGCAGATGAAGAAGAAGATACTATAGTTGAGGAAACCAACACTGATGACAAAGAAGAGCATGCCCAAAACAAGCAATCTTTTGGGGATTGGGTCAAAGAATACCTTGAGTCTATTAGTGTGCCTGACAAAGTGGATACTGCTGGAGATATTACCAAGAAAGTTAAGGTTGAAGTGCCTGATTTCGAGGGGAAAACTGATCCTACTGTGTTTTCATATTGGCTTGCTAGAATCGAGGAGTACTTTGATTGGTATGACATGGATGATGAACGGCGAGTGAGGTTTGCTAAGATGAAACTGGTGCTCTTGGCAAAAGTATGGTGGGCTGGTGTTGAAGGTGGTATTATGAGATTCGGACAACCACCAATCAGCTCTTGGCAAGAGATGAAGGCCAAGTTGCGTGAAAAATACATGCCACCTAATTATCTTGACAAACTGTGCGATAAGCTCACTGCTCTCAAGCAAGGCAACATGTCAGTATCTGAGTATATGCAAAAGTTTGACGAGTTAAAGACAAGGAGTCAGATTGTAGAAGACTCTAGACAAACTCTTGCAAGGTTCAAGGCTGGTTTGAGATCTGACATAAAGATAGAGATGATTCGACAACCAGTGTACAGCGTAGAACATGCTTTCCAAGTTGCTTTGGACTTGGAAGAATATTTGGGTTACACCACAGTGAGGAAATCTGGGAGTCAGGGTAATGACACAGCTCAAAGAAAATATTTTGAGGCTGCTAGTAAGACAAGGACAGAAAACCCATCATTCAATCGAGCACCAGATTCTAAACCCTCTTCTTCAAAGGCCATTGAATCAAGGGTTTGCTTCAAGTGTGGGCAACCAGGTCACATGGGATATCAATGTCCAAAGAAGAATCTGCATATTGGAATAGAGCAAGAGGCAGAACCAGAGCATCAAGCGGGAAACGATGACTTCGACTATGGGGAATACGATGCAGATGATCTCGAGGAAGAAGACCATGACACTTCCCTTTCCTCTGTCGTGAAACGTGTGCTAGCAGCTCCTAAAACGGGGGGAGAAGACTGGAGTCGAACAACTATTTTTCAAATGTTAGTTCATTGTGGGGATAAAGCTCAGAAGCTAATTATTGATGGCGGTAGTTGTATGAATGTTGTCTCAAGCTCAACGGTTGAACGCCTTAAACTTCAAGCACAACCACATCCACAACCATACAAGGTAGCTTGGATTGATAGCACCCAAATTCCAGTAACTCAACAATGCCTTGTTTCGTTTTCTTATGGTGACTACACTGATTCTATTTGGTGTGATGTGGTCCCCATGAAGGTAGCTCACATCCTTCTGGGAAGGCCGTGGCTGTTTGATCGGGATGTGAACCATAATGGTAAAGAAAATACATATTCTTTCCTGTTCAACAAGAAAAAGGTGGTCTTGAAGCCAATGCAAGCTGCTGAATTAGTAAGGTACAAGGGAAAGACCTCTAAAGGCATAGGGAGTAACAAGAAATCTCTTCATATTCTCACAAAGAAGAAATTTCAAGTAGAGAGTGAAGAAGCTGGGGTCATATACGCCGTAGTGGCAAAAGAAACTGCAGGAATCACCGCTGTCCCTAATTCTCCAGTTTGCCCAGAAAATCCGGAGTTAACCGAATTATTATCCAGCTTTTCAGATTTGACTCCAGAGGAGTTGCCTAACGAGCTTCGCCCTATCCGTTCTATTCAGCATGCCATAGATTTCATTCCAGGCTCACAATTGCCTCATCTTCCAGCCTATCGCATGAACTCGAGTGAACATGCCGAACTCAAAAGGCAAGTAGATGAATTATTATCTAAGGGTTTTATTCGTGACAGTCTCAGCCCCTGCGCTGTTCCAGCTTTGTTAACACCTAAGAAGGATGGTAGTTCGCGCATGTGTATTGATAGTCGCGCTATTAACAAGATTACTATTAAGTATCGATTCCCTATTCCGCGGCTCAATGACATGTTGGATATGATGGCTGGTTCAAGTTAGTTTTCGAAACTCAACCTAAAAAGCGGCTACCACCAGATACGGATTAGACCTCGAGATGAATGGAAGACTGCGTTCAAGACAAGGGATGGGTTGTATGAGTGGTTAGTGATGCCATTTGGTCTCTCCAACGCACCTAGTACATTTATGCGGTTTATGAATTAGGTATTACAACCCTTCATTGGTCGGTTCTTGGTTGTCTACTTTGACGATGTCTTAATATATAGCAGAGCAAGGAAGGAGCACCTCAATCACTTGGGGCAAGTTCTGAGGGCTCTTCGTCAAGAGAAGTTGTATCTAAACCTGAAGAAGTGTTCTTTCATGAAGCCAAGTGTTGTATTTTTAGGATTTATTATCTCCTCTGCAGGTGTTGAGGTCGACCCAATTAAGGTTAAAGCAATTGTGGAGTGGCCAGTTCCTAAAACTTTGCAAGAGACTCGAAGTTTTCATGGTTTAGCAACGTTCTACCAAAGCTTCATATGGAATTTCAGTATGGTAATGGTACCTATTACTAATTGCATGAAGGCTGGTTAGTTTCAATGGGACAAAGCAGCATCTCTAGCATTTGAGGCTATCAAGAGGAAAATGATTGAAGCTCCAGTCCTATGCCTTCCAAACTTTACAAAAGTATTTGAGGTCACTTGTGATGCGTCTCATGTAGGAATTGGAGGTGTATTAAGTCAAGAAGGGCATCCTATTGCGTTCTTCAGTGAAAAATTGAATGAAGCTAAAAAGAGATACTCCACCTACGACAAAGAATTTTATGCGGTAATCCAAGCACTTCAGTATTGGCGATACTACCTCATACCAAAAGAGTTTGTTTTATTCTCTGATCATGAGGCACTTAAGTATATCAACTCCCAAAAGAAGCTCAGTCACCGACATGGCAAATGGGTCTCCTTTCTACAAGAGTATTATTTTGTTATCAGGCATAAATCTGGAGCTGAAAATAAGGCTGCTGATGCACTCAGTCGAGTGACTTACCTTTTAGCCTCTACAGCTATTCAGGTCGTGGGGTTTGACTCTTTCAAAAGGGAATACTCTGTGTGCAAGGATTTCAGCAGCATATACGCTGACTTCGTGGCAGGGCAGGGCAGGCAATATACTGATTTTTCTCTACATGATGGGTATTTATTCAAAGGTACGAAGTTGTGCTTTCCCAACACATCTGTTCATGGACAAGTGATCTGGGAACTGCATGGTGGTGGTGCGGCTGGTCATTTTGGCAGAGACAAGTCAATTGCCATAGTAGAAGACCGATTCTATTGGCCAAGCTTAAAACGGGATGTTGCCAAGGTTATTTCTCAGTGCAGGACCTGCCAAGTTTGTAAAGGCAGGAAAAAGAATGCTGGGTTGTATACTCCATTACCAGTACCACATGAACCATGGCAAGACTTGAGTATGGACTTTGTACTTGGATTACCAAGAACAATCCGAAGCAACGACTCCATTTTTGTCATCGTTGATCGTTTCTCCAAAATGGCTCACTTTGTTCCTTGTTCCAAGACTTCCAATGCGGTACACATTGCTAAGCTTTTCTTTCAAGAAGTTGTACGACTTCATGGGTTGCCTAAAACTATTGTTTCAGACCGCGACGTGAAATTTACCAGCTATTTCTGGCATATTCTATGGAAATTACTTAATACGAAGTTGCAGTTTTCCTCAACTTTCCACCCACAAACTGACGGGCAAACAGAGGTTGTTAACTGAAGTCTGGGCGAATTGCTCCGCTGTTTAGTTCGTGATCATGGAATTAGCTGGGACCAGGTTCTCCCTATGGCTGAATTTGCTTATAACAGTTCTAAAAATCCATCCACTGGCCGTAGCCCCTTTGAGATAGTGACTGGACTACTTCCGAGAAAGCCAATTGATTTGATTCCTTTGCCACTTCAGGCACATCCTAGTGCTGAAGCTGAGTCTTTTAGTAGTCATATTCCCAACATTCATGATGACGTTAGGCGCAAAATTGCCTTGAGCAATGAAGGCTACAAGGCACACGCTGATTTAAGGAGGAGGCTTGTTGTGTTGAATGAAGGTGACATGGACTTGGTCAGGATCAAGCCTGAAAGATATACTCCTGGCATTTCTAAGAAACTTCATCCTAGAACTGCTGGTCCATACAAAGTTTTGAAGAAAATCAGTGATAATGCCTATGTCCTTGATTTACCTGAAGATATGGGCATCAGTAATGTTTTTAATGTTGAGGACCTCACCTTGTACCCTGGTCACACTAATGATACAGATGCCACACCCATTATTCAGCTTCCACGAGCACCCTGCTCGAGAGAGACCATAGAGGATATTGTTGATCATCAGATTGTATCCACCAGAAATGGTGGATATCAAAAGTATCTCGTCAAATGGCAGAATCGTCCACTTTTTTATTGTACTTGGCTTACTGATGCAGAGCTGCAGCATTTAGACCCTAATCTGTACGATCGATTTCATGCTTTTAACTCACCGGGGTCGAGTTTTTTCAAGCCAGGGGGAGATGATGGAGGATCTACATGGCAGAGGCCATTGAAAGTCTATAAGAGACGTGGCAAAGAAGGTTCCAAGGCTCAAGCCTTGATCTGGCACTCAGTAGGCGATGATGTGTCAACATGGGAACTTGACTGATTTCGGGTCAGCAAGTATTTGGAAAGTTTTATGATTTCTTTTCTTATTAGGATTCGTTTTATTCTTAGGAGATATTTTTAGGGAATCTTCTTAAGCCTAGGGATGTTAGGATTACTTTGTCCTAATTGTTCAAGGGTTGTTTTAGCTTCTCTATATATTGAAGCCTTTGTAGTCTTTTATTTTCATATTAAGATCAATAAACCTGACAGCGTTTGCTATCCTTGGTTGTGTGACTCAACCCCTTCCTAGGTGTGACTCCTAGAACCTACTGGTGTGATTCCAGTAGTTACCTTTCTGTTTCTTAGCCTACTGCAGATTATCTCTACAGCAACCTTAGTTCTACAGTTTACGTATTGGTCCTGCATCATAATAACATGTATTTTACTACTTCAAAAACTTCAGCAAGGAGATCGAATGCCAAACTAATTGGAATTGTCCATGGTATGGCCGACCCGTCCTATCAAGTGATATTGATCTTTTCTCTATAAAGACTACTAGAGTGTTTTCACGCTACGCATATATGGTGTTAATGAGGTATAGACATTTCTTTTCTCTATAAAGACTACTACAGTGATATTGTTATGATCGTAATTAAGACCAAAATTATAATATCCTCATAGACTCGAACTTCAGCAGCACGAGGATGTCATCTCCATTCTAGTCCTTTAACATTCCTTGCAAGAGATCCGAACCCTAAAGTTTCATATGCCAATTCAGAATTTTTATCTTATTTTTGTTGGTCTCGACTCTGGAGGGATTTCTTTTTCTTATAAAATCATATTGGCCATTTGCGCCAGTGGACCGTCTTGCATTCACTTGGGCTTTCATACACTGTTAGCGAGTTTACACAATTACCAAATAATCCCCCAGTGAGGATATCCTTCTGGTGGTCAGTAGTAGCCTGCAACTTCCAAACGGATATAGCTGAAATTCTTGCCACCCACTCTTTCTCTTTTCCTCAAACACCTGCCATTTCCATTCTCCATGGCTCAGTTAGCAAAATTAAATGGAGTCTCTGAAACACTGCCAGTTCTACCAAGGCTTCCAAGCATTCAAAAAACCCAAAAGCGAGTTGGCATTATTGGATGTCTAGGCAAGAAAAAAGATCATGATCTTCTGGAACAGCCACTACAAACTACAAGAAGGCTGGCATTAGGCCTTGCCTCTATTGCATTTGTTGGGAACTCCTCAAGTGGAGCCGCCCTTGCCGAAGGCAACAACGGGTTCTGGTTAGATGGCCCTCTGCCAGTTCCTTCTGCTGATAACAGTAAGTTTTCTAGCAATGTGCTGCTAGTAGCTTGAACATGCATGTTGCCCAACAGTTTTAGCAATGTGCTACTTGTAGCTTGAACACGCATGTTGTCTAACAGTTTGGGCCTTTGGGGTCTAAACGTTACTTAACATGGTATGAAAGCTTCAGTTGTCGTAGGTTCTGAGTTCATGACAGTTTACTGAGCATGATTTTGTTGCAGAAATTGCAAATGAGAAGACGGGGACGCGGTCATTTCTAAAGAATCATCTCTATATGGCAGACATTGGAACCAAAGGGAGAAAGTATAGGCTTAAGAAGTATGCTTTTGATCTCCTGGCTATGGCAGATTTGATTGCACAAGATACACTCAACTATGTCCAAAAGTATCTGCGACTTAAATCCACATTCATGTACTTTGATTTTGATAAAGTTATCACTGCAGCTCCAGTCACTGAGAAGCAACCTCTCACTGACCTCGCTAACAGATTGTTCAACACCGTCGAAAAGGTACCAAAATAAATGAACACATAATTTTTTGTCTTAGGTTTGTGCAGCAATTTAAGTAATGACAACATTCTTTTTTTCTGTGTCAACAGCTTGATGGTGCTGTGAAGCAAAGGAACCTGTCCGAGACTGAAACATATTATCAAGACACAACAGTTATTCTCCAAGAGGTCATGGATCGAATGGCATGAATCACTCAATCTGTTCAGTTGATAAAAGCAAATTTAGTCACAAATACTCATTTATTTCCATCAATTTCTAAGTTCACACTCTGGTTACAACAATGACTCACTCTATTTTGTACTTCTAGTTGCATTTACTTAAACATCGTAACAGAGTAAGCAATAAAAATTGGTACTTGAGGAGAATGCAGTCAAGCTCAGAGAAATGCGAAGAATAAAGAATTCTCCCATGTTTAGCTGATAAGAAATACACATCTTGTTACTATACAAATAAGCCTATGCTAGAACCATTCTCAAATTTCACTTTATGACGCTTCCTACATTACAAATGATTGATCATTAAAATTAACAAAAATGATCAACCATAGCTCAAACGAGAATCTGAAGTTCTTGTGTACGTCTGACGTCGTGGAACCCCAATTTCACAAGCATTTACACGTGCAGCAAAACGAAGTGAACAGAGTGATTCACCCGCTGAGGAGAGATCAGGAGCAATGTTTACAAACATCAATGTCTTCGAATCCCCTCCAAGACATGGCTGGTCAAAATTTGATTTCAAAAATTAGAATCTCTTAAATAATCCCAGCAAGCACAGAATATGGTCAACACGAAACCACAATAAGCAAAAAGCTTCAAAGCTTTTTCACCATTCAAGTGCAATTAACTATCAGAACTTCTTGTAGGGGACATTCCAGACCTTTCAAGAAGGAAATATGGGATGGATGGAATACAATGATAAACAATAACCTAATAATCATTTCCATATATCGCTTAAACAAGTAAACACAAACCTGAAGAAGATATGTAAGCTTTGAGTTCCTAAATGGAACGTGATCCTCCTTCTTTGCCAAGGCAAATATAACGTCACTTAAAGATGACAGACTCTTGTTGATGGCCTAATAAAATTCAAAAGCAAAAACATAAGATTAGTAAAGTTGAGAAACGAGTAACATACTAACATATAAGCAATTTAGGAGATGAATAAAATACTTGAGTTTCTTTCAATCGGTCCCCAGTTGATCCACTCTTCGAAAGGCGTTCACTCCCCGCAAGATCAATAAGATTCAGGATGCCTTGTACTTGTTGTTCAGTACTCTAAGATGAGATTAAGTCATTAAGATAGATTAGCAAAATATGAGAGTAGCACAAAAGATCAATATCACTGTAGTAGTCTTTATAGAGAAAAGAAATGTCTATACCTCATTAACACCATATATGCGTAGCGTGAAAACAAAATGGCTTCTTGATGATTGCTCATTCATTTGAGTCTTGCCTACAGACCTGAAAGGAATCAAGTAAAAATAAGTAAATCTTTTTAGCTTTCTTGAAGATTGGGTACCAGATTACATAGACAATGAGGGAAATGAATCAAAAATAAACCTCAACACTAAGATAAAAACATCACATCTATATAGATCAATTGAACACCTTATTTTTGCTACTAATTGTTCATTTAAAAACAACTAGCATTTTCAATTTTCACTGTGTTAAAGTTAAAAGAAAGATTCCAACATCCCAAAAGGAGTAGAAAATGTAAAACATAACAAGCATGGGAAGAATAGTTATTTGTGATAGTCTTATATACAATTTCACTGTAAAAACCAAGAAATAAAATATCAACAGGAGGAGGAATAGGGGAGAAATCAAAAATCAGCATTTAGAATTAGCAACCTGCTATGAGCAGCCCGTTCTAAGAGATATGAAACCTCTTTAGCACTACGCACATCCACAACAGTAAGATCAGAGACATGGGTGTTTCCATTTGCATCATGTTTGATTGTATATTGCTTTCCAGCAGTACCATTTTCTGTTCTTTCCAAAGATAATCTATTTGTTGCTAACAGATCACGAATTGTTTCATTGTAGATTTCCAACATTGACACCTATATGTATACATCAAGGGAAAAAGAAAATGAGATTTAAAAGTGATTTTCACGCAACTAGATTAATAGTGTGTGTGTGGTGTGTGTGTGTGTGTGTGTGAGAGAGAGAGAGAGATTCCACTCACCTGCATTTCATATTTCCACCCTTGTGGTTCGGCAAATTGTCTGGTTTTAAAAATTTGTTCCAATGTACGAGGGATCAACCCTTTTTGCTCTGGATCCCCCGGCTTACCCATCATCGTATAGGTTTTGCCTGATCCTGTTTGACCATAAGCAAAGATGCAAACCTGAAACAAGAAGCCACCATCATGGCTTATCCATGTATACATAACTAGCAAGGTAAAGTACTTACAAAAGAACATCTACGCTACAAAATATGTTACCAAATAGAACAAAATACTGTACACACATGCATACAGACATATGTGGAGACAGACATGCATAGTTGCATACATATGTTGCAATTAAGACATTGAACATTACACGTTTGATACTCATTTAACAAACAAAAATGAAAATCAGTATAACAGAGTAGAAGAAATGTGGGTGTTGTGAACATCCTCAAATATATCTATAATGAAATACAAAACACATACGACCATTTGCAAATAAAAGTTAGAGAATACTATAAAAAGCTTTCCACCAAAACTAATAAGAGAACTTTGAAACCACAAGTAATTTAAAAAAGCATTTTAGGCACTGGGTGGCATGAAATGTCATTGAAACTTGAAAGACAGAGTCCCAACAGTTTTTTAATCACCTTATAACCATCAAGAGCACTTTGTACGAGTTGTGAAATGTCTTCGAACACATCTTCTTGTGATACGTCAGGAATAAAAACTCTGTCAAATTTAAAAGAATGCTTTTGCCCTGACAACATATACAAGAACCACGTGAGTACAGCGTGCGAGAGAAAAACTGTAGTCTACCATTGTTTCCAAGTAATGTACCATTTTGCGCTAGTTCAATCCCCCGTCCAAGAGCATCCATTGATGTTGGATAAGAAATAACCTTCCCCTCTGTATTAGAATCATCTTCAGCCAAAAAAGGTCGGACTCTACAGAATACGCGGATGTTCCCTTTTAGTTCCTATAGCATGAGAACATTTAGTAAGGTGTAAACAAACTCTAGCTGATAAAAGCTATGGCAGATGAATTACCAAGTTTTCATTGTGCAACTTTTTACGCAGCATCTCTCCTTCAATAAGTTTAAATTCTGCATCGGCCAGGCGAGTTCTTAACTCACTTATAACATTCTTTTGCCCTTCATATTCTGCTCTGCTTTCCATCGTAGATAAATCGGACAACTAGAAAGAGAAAACAACAATACTTAACACATTTAACATACATAATGGGCAAGTGGTTCTGCATTTAACCACATTTAACACATTGCATTCCACACACCCCCAAGAAAAAAAAAATGATCTTATCAACCTGCAATTTCTTCTCTGCAGTCAGTAGTTGGTCCTGCAATTCCTTTATCTGGTCACTTTGTAACAGACATCTTGCCTGAAAAAAAAAAACCCAACATTGTATCATGTTAACAAATTTTGTTAGATACAAAACGAAATAAGAAAAAGATAAGTATTATATAACAACCTCCAGTTCAGCATTTTTTGAAGTGAGGTTACCCCACTCATAACAAGATTTTTCAGTAGACTCTTTATACTCTGTAAATTCAGCACTTAAGCTCTGTACTTGCAATTGATGTTGATCACAATCATCTCTTGCTTGTTGCAGCTCCAGTTTAAGGCTAGCAACTTCATTGGCCAAAGCATCCCTCTGCTTTACTGCATCATCTTGACATTGCTGTATGTGATTTATCAGGTATTAGTTTCAAACGGTTCCTTTTCCCGAATAGTTACTAAAAGAAGAAAACACAGGAAGCAAAACCACTTGTATATCATCTTATTGTCCTATCCTTCATACACATCTAGAAACTCCAATGAAATACCTAAACTCATGACCACAGACACTGAGAACTGAGCCTAATATTCCAACAACAAAGCATATGGAAGATAATTTCCTATATGTTAATTCCCACCGAAGGAAGGAGGAAAAAAAAAAACAAAAACAACTAAAAGTTTAAATGAAAAA
The DNA here is from genome assembly GCA_024704745.1 of Rosa lucieae. Classification (NCBI taxonomy): domain Eukaryota; kingdom Viridiplantae; phylum Streptophyta; class Magnoliopsida; order Rosales; family Rosaceae; genus Rosa; species Rosa lucieae. The sequence goes on along the minus strand of CM045496.1, from coordinate 32,908,273 downwards.
ATTTCTGGAGAATATTGCCAGTCATAACACATTAAGATCTTGATTACCACAAACTTACTTCCTTTCTTATCAGGAAAAATTCCAATTAGAGCATATGTGCTACATAAAGGACAACGGCCGTCTCCTCCAAATGAGTGAAGGGTAATCCAATGGGAACTTAAAATCAGGTCCTTACTATTGAGTTTAACAACTGACTGGCACCTTTGCCAACATTGTAATCATTAGAAGTTCTCTCAGCCATCAGAATGGTTGATTTTACTTCCATCATAATCTACAAGTCTATGATTAGTTTTCAAGCTTCCAGCAGCGACTAAAATCGTCACTCAATGATATTTTATAGATCAGCCAATATCTTTCCTAGAATAATTAATCGTACATTTTCTTACTGAAACAGTCTATAAAAAGAAACTCACTCTGGACACTTGAAGCTGACCCCTATACATGCCTAGATTCTCCACCATACTAGCCTTTTCAGTCTCCACACGCTTACGGTCCTCCTCCACTGAGGAGAGGTCGGTCTGTAGTTTACTATTGTAGTGTTGCAAATTTGCAATGTACTCTTGCTGTCGTTTGTACATGTCACTGAGTGAAGCATTCTGCAGAATTGCCCCAAGAATCAGATTAAGCACTAAAGAGGAAATTCTAGAATTACACATAATAGAAAGAAAAAAGTGAGAAAGGAATGCATATTCTATTTTACCTGCTGCTTAGCACTTGTGAGGTCTCTTTGAACTCTTTCAAGCTCATCTGAGAGGGAATATTTGGATCGCTCAATTTCAAGTCTAGCATCTCTTTCTCGGGTGAGAGAATCCATTGCAGCCTAATTGATATATCGAAAAATTTAAATAATCTTATCAATCAACAAAACTCAACCAGCCACATTGGATATCCAACCCACCCTACTTACCATCCTATCCAATTCTTCTTTAGTAAATTTCTCTTGTAAAGAAGCATAGTTTTTCCTCAGCTCGGCAATAATTGAATTCAATTCCTCTTCCTTGTTTTTCAGTAAGAGATCTATAATCAAACAAGTACAATCACTTAACAAAAACAACTTCATTTCGAAAATTTCATATCACAAACACAGAGATATGACTCATACCCATTTCAGAGCGTTTTAGCTCAGACACTTCCAAACTGTTCTGTAACTTGTCATGCTCCAATAAATAGTTTCCCTCCAGCTCTTGAAACCATCTTATAACAGGTTTCAGCCTTCTAATATATTCAGTCAAAGAGTCACATTTTTCCTGGAAAAATCAACCAAATTTGATAAAACAGAACAATAAACACCCAAATGCCAATCCAATTAAACCAAAAAAAAAAAAAAAAGCACTGACCTTGAGACTGAACCTGTCCTTCCTTTTGGGTCTTTCATTCAACAATGCTTCAACATATTCTCTGGTAAACTCAACGTCGCCGCACTCCGACCCGGCATTGCTCGCCGGAGCGCTATTCGGAGCCAAGTCGGGTCCCCCATTCACCATAGCATAGGCTGGCCGGAACCTCCAATTGTTCGCCGTGCTCACCATTGTTTCCCCACACCCAAAGATTGAAACTTTCTCACACCCACTTCATCAACACCACTAGATTTGTCAAAAAAAAAAAAAATATCAACTTTTTTCAAGAAACCCAATCCAACACTGACAAAACCCACGTGAAAAACTTGTCTACCAGCTCTGTTTCTCCGAAACCCATAAAAGGGTTTCACCAAGAAACCAAACTCTATGAACCCAAATGTGAAAACAAAATCAACCCAAAACTGGAAGCTGGGAATGGCTATAAAGAGAAATAAAAGACCAAGTTTTTGAGTTGTGGGAAAAATATTTGAAGAAGGAAAAGGGTTTTCTTCAGAAAGTGTGGTGTGGGGCCATGAATTGTATTCAAAGCGAGCAGGGTAATCCCAGCCGTTGCTTCAACAACCAGGAAGAGGAGGATCCCCAAACAAGGAACCCAGAAATTTTAGAAAAGAGAGAAAAGCTTTGTTTTTTATTTTTCTTGGAGAGTAAAAAATTTAAATTCAAGATTTATTACTTGGGTCATTGGTGGTGGTTGGATAGATTAGATTTGGTATTTTTTTTTTTCACTGCCGTTAGGGATTTGAATAATTTTGAAATGGGGATCAAGCGGGTTTGAACAGGTATGGCCAAATAAAAACAAAGCATTCACCTGCTAATGTCTAAACTAGCCTTGTAGTTTGTTTTTACTTTTCAGATCGAATTTTAGCTCTTGGGAATAATGACGTAAATAGTATTGATGATGCGACGTAGGAAAGTGTTACTGAACGGAGAGAAACTTCTCTGTATAATGGACTGTGAAAAGAATTGCCGAGTAAAAACACAACCATGTAAATAGGCTCGAAAAGAGAACAAAATTTAGGAAATGCTGACCATGTTTAGTTTGTTGTGGATAAGCCCAAAACTGAGTCTAATCATATAAATCTGTCATTGGAATCATGAATTCGACTCTCCTCACATTATTAAGATTTAAAATTTTTGAAGTCATATGCATAAAGAAGTAATTATTTTTGTTTCGAGCATGTGAAAAGACAATGTATGTTAGATCAAAAACTCACCTCAAATATATGGCATGTGCTTATAAGAGAAACTAGGGATGGACATTTTAGCCTAAAAATCCGGACCGGATCGATCCGGACTGTCAGGTCCTGGCCGGGCTTTGAGAAAAAAAGTAGACAACAAAAAAAAACCCGGACCATTTGCGTTTAAACTGGCTAGTCCCGGGCCCTGGTGTCCAAAATCCCTAAAGCCCGAAGATGAGCCCGATTAAACATAACCCTAATTTCAGCCTGTCTTTGTGCCTTTGACTACGCAAACTTTCTTCGAACCCTATCCCCGAGACCTCAGTTCCCAGTTCTTCGAACCCAACCGATTCGCAACCATCCCCGAGAACTCAGTTCTTCGAACCCAGTCGAACCCAGTCGATCCTAGTCAAAGCCTCGAAGTCTCGAACCCAGTCGAACTGTCGAAGCCCAGCAACAATCCAGATGAGGGCTCGAAAGTCTTAGTAAGTCTCTCTCTCAAATCTGGGTCAATCAACAATTATCTAGTACGGTGGTACCTCCCCGAAAATCTCAGTAAGTGTCTCTCTCTCTCAAACTGGGTAGCTTCTGATTTGGGTCGTAATTGATTTGGCCATTTGGGGTTATCTGATTTCAATTTGTTGTTTCTGGGTACAAGGATTCAAGATTCGATTTTAATAATGTCTGAAGCAGCAATGGAACCCGAAGCAGCTGTAGTTATTGGGGACGAGTTGGTGGTGGCTTCCAGCCAGTCTGAGGGTGGTGATGATAGTGAGCCAGCAGGAGGTAAGGGTAGCATGAAGAGAAAGAGAAAGTCTGGAGGTAGTACCAGCAGCTGTTACAGGTCACAAGTCTAGGAACATTTTGATAAGTTCGATGTTTCAATTAAAGCAATTAAAGATGGGGAGGAGGTTGAAGTCGACCATACCAGCAAAGCTCACTGCAAGTATTGTCAAACTGAGATTTGGGCTGATTCGGGCTATAGTGGTACTAGTACTCTTAGGCGACATATTGAAAATGTTTGCAAGAAATATCCGGGTAGAGTAGATTTGGAAGAGGGGCAAACGGTGTTGACTAGTGATGGGAACAAAGCTTTAGTTGTGAGACAGTGGTGTCCAGATGCTTGTACAGAGGCTTGTGTTCTGATGACAGTTCTCGACAAACTGCCATTTAGTCATGTAGAAAAGCCTGGGTTTCGGTATTTCTGTTCGGTTGTTATCCCTCAATGGGAAATTCCAAGCAGAAGATTAATTGTACACAAATTCTTGGAGATGTACGATGCTAAGAAAGGGACTTTTAGGCCCGAAAGCCCGGCAGGACAGGCCTGGGCCTGTATGGTCCGGTCCTTCACGGTCCTTATAACTGAAAAACAGTATTTGAGCCCGGCCTAAAAAAATGGGCTTGGTCCGGGCCTAGCAAATTGACATGCGGTCCCGACCTGTGCCCAGCCCTAAGAGAAACTTTGAAGAATAACCCATTTTAGATGGTTTCTAAAACAATTGAAAAGTAACCAAATGATATTTTCAAAAGTCATAATTTTTCAATATGTCCCGAGTTTTTTCATTCATTTAATTGCAAATTTTTCTTCGTTCTTCCGTTCGCTTGTTCAAATAAAAAAAAATTCATTGACTTGTAGTTTTTTTTTCCCTTCATTCGTTTGCTCGAAAGTTCATTCGCTTGGATGATAAGGGTGGAGAAGCTAAGGAGGATGATTTTATCTATATTGTATAGGGAGTAAATGAAAATGAAAAATAGCAACAAGAAGTAGAAAGATAAGAGGAATCAAAAAAAAATTGAGATGTTGAAGATAGAGTGATTATGAATTCATTAGAGGATAATTAAAACATTTTCACTCACCGTATGGTTAATTTTTAATTATTTAAAAAATAAAGTTAAAAACCAACTTAAAGACCCAAATTGGGTCATTTTTCAAAATCTCTCGTTAATATTGATACCTTGCATGCAGCTAGTCCAGCGTTGCAAAAGATAGAACAAGCGGTGGAAAAGATACATGGGATATTACATGATAGAAGAGGATGGATGTGTACTGGGTGGATAATATTGAGATCGCTCATTTTCTTGCAAGGATAGAGGGGCTGGACACCATGGCGAACAGGGAGCAGCTTGAGGAGGCTGTAAGGCAAGTCCTACTGCTGCATCAATATCCTTTGGACAACACCGAGGTATACTATTCTATCAGGACATCTGAAACGATCATTGAGCTTTCAATAACAAATATTCCTTGGGGTCAAATCAGAGTTGAGGTGAGGGGTCCATATTTTTACGAGGAAGAAGGCAAAAAAGAGTAATATGTGCTTGATGAGAAATACTATCATAGCATAAACTCCCATGACCTAAATTTCATTTCATTTTCCTCAGTTTTTCATTGTTGCATATTAATGAGTACCCCAGTTCGGGTTTTTAAGTTGGTTTTATTATTATTTTCTAAATAATTAACAAAGAACCATATTGTAAGTGAAAGTGTCTTAATTATCTTTTAAGGGCTAAATATTGTTTAGTACCATGTGGTATGGGTCAAACATTAATTAAGTCCCTCGACTTTCAATTTCATCAAAAATACCCCCACACTAATATTTCTCGTCCAATAGGGTCCCTCTGTCGGGATTCCGTCAATTTCCGACGTTAAGTTGCTGACATGGCATTTCCAACTCAGCAAAGTGGGGCCCACATGGAAGCCAATTTCCCAAACTGACCCTGGCTTCCAACACCTATCCTCCCCCTCCTAAGACTCTTCGACCCAAACTCACCTTCTCTCTCCCACCACCACCACCACCACACTCTCTCTCTCTCTTTCTCTCTCTCTCTCACTCTACCTATTCATAGCAGAACTATGGTAAGAAAGACTATTATGATACAACACTGAAGGGAGCTTCTCGCCGAAATTTATCAACCAAAGCTAGTCAAATCAAACACACAAGAAAGAAACATTTAGTTCAATCTAGCTTTAAAACACTTCAATCTCTATATGCCCCTTCCCAATTTTCCATATAATACTTTATTTTCATATCCATTACTTTACAAGAAATAGTCTCAAATCTCAATTACAGATAACGAAAATGCCCTCAATTTGAGGGCTTTCTAAGCAATCAATTTTTACATAAGCAATTAAGAAGACGAGGTCAAGAACCAAAACCAAGCAATCATTTTTCAAAAAAAAAAAAAGAAAGAAAAGGTATAATCCAGATTTGAGGTGAGCCCAAACGAAATTGAAGGGAAAGAAACTAAGAAGGCTTAAAAAAGCCCAACCCTTTAGATTCTTGAGTAGCCAGAAGAGAAGCGAGGAAAGGCATATATGTTCAATTGGACTTTTGGCGGTTCTCCAGCTTTTCCGGGCCATCGTTTGAGGTGCATGAAGTACGAAACATGATCATCTCGTTGAGTTCTACGTCTTTGTATATCTAGTTTCTGATTTTGATAAAGATTTGAATGGCTTGATGTTTTGGGTGTATCATCGGGTTCATGGCGTCGATGTTGATGTTTCTGGGTCCATTCTTGATGGTGTTTCCATCATAGATAATGAACTGAGGATGGGTCGAGCTTCGATTGTCGATTAGGCTGAGTTGAAGAGCTCGAAATTGAGAAATTGGTTAGGCTGGTTTTGCTTACTGTGTTCTTTGTTGGAGGCGCAGACATGCAATTTGGGGCTCTGTTATGATATAACTTGATCACGAGGTGAGTTGGGTTCTCTGTGAAAAATTTGAGAATTAGATTGTGTAGTCAATATCTAGAAATTGGTTGTCATGTTTGTGCATACTATGAAATCATGTTTTGAGGGAGGTGAATTGAGTTTGTGTGAATTAAGAAGGAATTTGGATTAGATAGAGGCGAATAGGTAGAGAGCAAAAAAGGGAGTGGAAGAGGGTTGGAGTTAGAGAGAGAGAGAGTGGTGGTGGTGGTCGGAGAGAGAGAATGTGGGTTTGGGTCGAGAAGTGTTAATGTTTAAAAGTTCAGCGGTAGCTGAACCTTGGTTAATGCTGATCCGATGGGCGGATTGCTACTTGTGGTATTCAGAGCTTCCGTTTACCTGTCAAGTAAAATACAGAGGGCATCAGAGGGAGACCGTGTTGGACGGTCTTCTCTTCTCCAATGCCTAAGTTAGTCAATGTATTTATATTGACAAAGTAACCGTAGGTAAGTAGTAAATGCGTAATTAATGAGGAAAGAGGAAAGAACCTTTTATAGGTGAGGAAGGAACTGATCTTTTCCATATTTTTTATGTGGGACTGATGTGCTTTAATCCCCAGCTTCTGATGCTAACTTGGCACGGCGCGTGGCGGCGCGTCAGCGGTGATCTGGGGGCTAACCGGGGCTCAGGCGGTAGTCTGTTTGGCTGTGTTTCTGTAGGTCACACAGTTGGCGGTAGCTGGTACCGTTGGCGGTATCATGAGTGTGACTCATTATAGCTAATTATGCTTGCAAATGCTCATGTAAGTACAAGAAGGTCTTAGGAGGGGGAGGAAAGGTGTTGGAAGCCAGGGTCAGTTTGGGAAATTGGCTTCCATGTGGCCCCCACTTTGCTGAGTTGGAAATGCCGTGTTAGCCGCTTAACGTCGAAATTTGACTAAATCCCGGTTAAGGGATCTATTGGACTAGAAATATTAGTGTGGGGGTGTTTTTGATGAAATTGAAAGTTGAGGGACTGAATTGATGTTGGACCCAGACCACAGGGTACTAAACAATATTTAGCCCTATCTTTAATGAATTCATACTCACTCTATCTTCAGCATTTCATCTTCTTCTTTTTCTCTTATTTTTCTACTTCTATTGTTAGTTTTCATTTTCATTTACTCCCTATTCTATATGGGTAAATCCATCCTCCTCATCATCCAAGCGAGTGAACTTTCGAGTGAATGAATGAAGGAAAAAACAAAATTATCAGTGAATGAATTTTTTATTTATTTGAACTTATCAGTGAATGAATTTTTTTTTATTTGAACGAACACAAATTTGTAATTGAATGAATGAAAACAAAAAACAAAAAATTACCTGCCGAATGAATGAATGGAAAAATTCAGGAAAAATAGAAAACTTATTGGGGGCACATATCACTTTTCAACATATCGTTTGGTTACTTTTCAATTATTTAGAAAACAAGGTTAAAAACCATCTTAGAATACTTAAATGGGACATTCTTCAAAATTTCTCTACTTATAATTAACATAGAGTTAATGAAATATGGATGGAGGTATCTTAGTGATGTGTTTTTAAGAGATTGAGCTAATTTATCGGTTTTAAAGATCATGTACTCAAGAGTCCAATTGAAGAAAGTGCATGCCTTACTCATGAAGCCAATGATGAAACCCTAGCCGAGTTAGGGTTAGGGTTATGGCCAACAGAGACCACCACAACCACCTCTGGGGGCCAGTACACCCCGATCGTTGGTGTTCTATCATCCCATAGACACGACAAAAACCAACGAGGTGTTCGTACCTGAATCTCATAGTAGCAGATGCTCTAGAAGTAAAATCAAAGGTGGAGGGAGGGAATACCCGTCTCACCAGCGTGGACAAGACATGTCTGATCCAAACCCACGCTGTCCCCCTTTCAAATTCCTGGTCTGTCAAGGTGAACAACGTCCCCCAGCGTGGCTCCAATGAGCGCCACCACTTCCTCAGTGACAAGAGCTGGAGGTAGTCTCATGATCTCGACCCAAACTAGCACCGAGGGAAGCAGGACAGCAGCAACATCTTGCAGACCATTGAATTCCACCATAGCAAGTGCCCACTTGCCAAAGAACCACGGACCACCGTCAACGATCCTTAACCGGTCCTTCATTTGGAAGAATTGAAAAACAAAACGGTCCTGGTGTGCCCGAACAGACAGACACCAAGCCAATGCCTTACTCATGAAGCCAAGATTTCAATTCTAGCAACTGTACCTATTATAAAGCCAATGCAAGTTGATGGAAATGTTGATATTCCCATTATTGGGAAGAATAGATCTGTTGTGGTGGCTTTGGCGCAATACTCAAAGCGTAAGAGAGCAGATGTTGTGCTCCCTCCCACTAATTCGGTTGTTTTGGACTTTGTGGGGGAGGTAAACGATTTTGGCCTACCATTGTGATGGTTCACTTCGCCAAAAGTACGCGGGTAATGACGATCATAAATGCGGTGTTAACTACCGTTGTTAATACCATAATGAAGGAGGCTATTAAAGGCGGTCATAATAACGTGGCATGATGGTGTTATTGAATAAACGCCATAACGCGGAGCGATGGCGTTATTCCATAACGCAGAGTAATGGTGTTATTGATTAACGCCATAACGAGCGACGGCGTTAATCCATAACACGGAGTAATGATAGTGGCGTTATTCAATAACGCCATAACGCGGAGCGATGGCGTTATCGAATAACGCCATAACGCGGAGCGATGGCGTTATCGAATAACGCCATAACGCGGAGCGATGGCGTTATCGAATAACGCCATAACGCGGAGCGATGGCGTTATCGAATAACACCATAACGCGGAGCGATGGCGTTATTCACTATAACGCGGAGCGATGGCATTATTCCATAAACGCAGAGCGATGGCGTTTTTAGTAACGCGGAGTAATGGTACAACGTGTAGTGATTACGTTATTGATGGCATTATAGAATAACGATGATGGCGTTATTCAATACTGCGGAGTTATGACAATAATGAGTACAGTTATCAATATTAAACACGACTTATGGTGCAAGCTCTCCCTCATCTATAAATAGGGGGCATACTGACCAGGTAGGACATCGAATTCCAATTATCTCTACTCCACAATTAAGAAACGTACTGATTTAGGCATCGGAGGGTTTTTTGCAGGTACCCCCCCCTTCTCCTCGAGCGGACGGTCAAACTCTAGGTCAACGCTCGAAGGAAGCTTCTCGATTGTTCCCGGTCAGCTCCCGCTCCAGTCCGCATTAATTGTTGGGTCAAACTCCTCTACGGAATTTTTCACCTCCAACAGACTTCGATCCGAAACTAGCCCTGAAGAATAACAATGGGATTATTCTGGTATCCCTTGCCAAAAAGGCGAAGGTTGGCCCCCTCCGGGTCGTAAGAACAACCCCAGACCAACTAGTTTGAAGCCCAGGAAGCTGAAAACCGAGGAACTCAAACCTCGCCGAAAGAGGAATTTTAAGGTAGTGGAACTTTCTCCTTCCTTGGGGAAGGTCGCAAGGAAGAGGTTCCCGAAGCAGCAGCACCAACTTTAGTTGTGGTGGAGAACTCGTCCTCTAGAAAAGCTCCTGAGTTGGAGGAAATCACTCTCAACAGTGCCCTAGAGTAGGGTGTTGTTTGAGAACTTGAATAAATTGGATGGCCTCTTAGTTGTCGCCGGAGGTCATCCTAGTAGTGTCGGATTTTGTTCTACAACATTTGAGCTTCATCTCATGGTTACATTATGTTTGTGTAGTCTAGGTTACTTTAGATTACTCATTCATGGCTCTCTTCTGTTGTTGCCCGGAGTCTAGGTGAGTCTTATCTATAATGTTTCCTACTCTACTATTAATGAACTAACACTCCTTGCGTTAAAAAAAAAAAAAAAAAACCAAACAAAACAAAAACAAAAACTAATCTCTTAAACTATTTTCATTCACATTTAGGAAATATAAAGGTCCTCAACCCTAAAAAAAAAATTGGGAAAAACATTCTCCATAGTCCATCGGCTTACATCAAGAACATGCACTTCAATGGCTTTAGGTTAAAAAATAAAATAAAATAAAACTTGGGAGTGCAAAAATCACTCATCAAAAAACTTTGGTGTACACTCGATGTGAAGTACATTGCTTACAATTACATGTAGATGTTGAGGAGGGCTTAGAAATTTGGTTGTGACGTCTATGGTAAGTCAAGGGTTTTGATTCCCCTCTTATTAATGAAAAAGAAGTGATAAACTGAGAATCTCTTAATACCTTGTAACAATTTTGAGTATCTGCCTAAATCTACTAGTCATAGATGGAGAGGCTCGTGAAAGTAAGAAAAATTATCCACTTGTCCCCTAGTTCTTTGCCACTGGGTGTTAGGGACGCACTCATTCTTCTAATTTTTCCAAAATTATTGTTTTTTGTGATATTTTGTCATTTCTTCACCAAATCCTATCATTAATTTGTGATTATTCAATATCAGATGAAATTATAAGCGCAATGCACTTTGCCCCGAGTGTATAATAATTCGATGATGAGTGATTTTTACACTCTCATTGCCAACATTCCCTTAATTCCAATTCCCAACATAATCTGTTCCAACACAAATCTATATTTTTCTTTTGAAAATTGGAATTAAGGGATAAATGATGTTGTTGGATCGCATTCTACAATTAGAAACATTTGGTGCAACCGTGCAACCTAGTAATGCACACGCACGAATTAAAAACTTAATACATTCCAAACTAATAACATTAATCTATATAAACTAATCATTCATTCCTGTTAACCCTAGCTGAAGCAACCAAAGGCCAGCTCCAAGTCCCCGAACTTTATCCACCAGATCGATCTTCCATCAGATATATATATATATATATATATATATATATATATATATATAACCATTTTCACTTGCGTCAAATGGAGGCCAAGCATTTTTAACTTTCATTTCCCCTCAAACTTTATTCTGTCCATTTCTTTGGTAAAGTTAACAAACAATTAAAAAGGATGCAAGTTCCTATCTTAATTATTCAAGCTAGTTGGTGGCGTTTCTTTTCATCTCTTGGTGCTCAGCTGCATTCTGTGTTGTCACTTTCTGGTCTATCTAATTAGTCTTCCAGACCTTTTAAGAAGCTTCATCTACAGCCATTGCTAATTATTAATGAACTAGACCTCTCTCCCTCCCTCGATTATTCCCTCTCTTTGTAAAAAGAAATATGCTGAACGTGATTTGCTAATATTTTCTCCATGAAAAGAATTAGGTGATATACGCGCTATCATCACTTTTTCTACTCATGTGCTCCTTCTGATAAATAAATTGATCAGGACCTTTCTTTACCAAATGGGAATAAAGACTTCAATTCTTCCTGTCTATATATAGATATAGGAACATCAATATATGTACACACACCCAATATATCGCACCCTTTTCTTGTATAGTGTGTGTATGTGTGTATATATATATATATATATAGTTCTGTAAATATCTAGCTAGTGAGGTGAGGCTCCATCATCATATGAGATGTAAGTGCACACCAAACCAGTTTTAATATATATTATGAACTTTTCAGATTCTGATGGTATATTAACATTGATCCCAAACGAAGGCAAAACATCCCCTCATTATTGATATAACGGTGAGGTCCCCTAGAACGAGGTAGCCCTTTAGGCCCTTAATGGAAGCAACTTAAAAAGATTGCAACATGTAAATTAAAGTTCAATCACCGTCCAAAGAGAGTTTTAATGATCTGAAGTTCTGAACTATGTGTGGTTTAATTTTCCAGTCAACAATTACCGCTCTGTACATATTAGCTTTTTTGCATACACCTTGCATATTACGTTTGTGGAAAATAGCACTCGCACGTATGGGAACCGTTATTGCTTATTAAAGAAATAAAAATAGGGATTTTGTTCATTTACCCCATTTCTAGGGATTTTTTTCCCACTTACCACATTAAGTTTTTTTAATTCTCTCCTACCCAATACACTCTAAGGGAGTCTTCCCTAATACCCCATTAAGATTTTTTTTTTTTTAATTTTTTTTAATACCATTTTACCCCTCATCCTTTAGCTACTTAGAGAGAGAGAGAGAAAAACCATAGGAGACTTCGCCGGAGCCCGTCACCGGTCACCGGAATCTGGTCACCGGCCGCAGGATTCCTGTCATCAGCCGCCGGATTCCGGTCATAGGTTGCCGGACATGTTTATTACCCTAATAAACGTCTATTGCTCCCCAATGGAGGGGCAATAGAGGTCTATTGCCCCCAATAGATGTCTGTTGCCTCCAATAGACGTCTACTGCCCCCCAATAGACGTTTATCAGCCATGTATTGGCCCCTAATAGGCGTGACGTCTATTGTCCCCCAATACACATGTATTGCCCCCCAATAGACGTCTATTGCCCCCCAATACAACTTTCGATCGCCGGAATGAAAACTAATTTTTCTACATTAAACAAATAAAACTTCCATTAAAGAAAAAAAACGCAGAGATTACATCAATTCAAAACGTCTATTGCCCTCCAATAAACGTCTATTGCATGTCTATTGCCCCCAAATAAAACTTTTTTTTTCTTTTTTCTTTGATTATAGGCCTCCTGCCCCATGTTATCTATTTAAAAAAAAAAAATGTTGTCCAAAAAAAAAAAAGGACGTCGTCGAAAAAAAAAAGAAAAAGGAAGAAGCGGTCGATCTCAGACGGAAAAAGAAAATTGCAGAGGGATCCGGTCTTCGTCTCCGACAAAGAGTCAACAGAAGATCCAGATCTGGAGGTTTCTGGAGGAGAGCTTGAGTTTCGGCTGGGCACCCAAGTCAAAAGCCGGCGCCTGTGCATCGGATTTGTGACTCCGAGATCGCGTACCAGGTCGTCTTCATGCAGCTTCATTGTCGCTCCTTGACTCCGGTCGCCTCGAACCTACCAGACCTCTGACGTCGGCGTGAACAAGGACCGAGAGAGAGAGAGAGAGAGAGAGAGAGTGATCGATCGGAGAAGGAACTGCGACGGGGTCGCACTGGAGAGAGAGAGGGAGAGGACGCAGTGGCATGATTGTAATATTTTAATTGGATTGAGAGCAAAATTGTCATTTTCTGTTAAAATGGGTAAGTGGGAATAAAAATCTGTTGCTGGGGTAAGTGGGATAATTTTTGCATATTTTGGTGCTTTGGGTCAAGGATCTATGCCGAGGGGTTCTCATATTATTTTATTTATTTATTTATTTTATGATATTTTACTTTTTTTTTTTTGTTAAATACTGTTTACTCCTTGAACTTTCACCTAAAAAACACTTCAGTCCCTCGCCTTTTAATTTGATACGTTTACTTCCTCATCTCTCAATTTCTGACCAATAGGTCAATCCATTAAGATTTGACGTTAAATCAAGGGTAAAAATGTATTTTTCCTCTCATCTCCTCTCTCTCTCTCTCTCTCTCTCTCTCTCCATAAACAAATTCCAAATTTTTTTTTTGGTCTGATCCACCTCGGTGAGTTCGATGTTTCCTGTCTTCTTCTTCCTTTCAGCTCTCTCTACTCCAGATACCTCCCTCCATCTCCTCTGCAACCTTCCCCTTCTCCTTCAAGTCTGAGACTTGTCTAATCTCAACAACATGTCATCCTCGTCAATTCCTACCAGCAACAAACCACTACCTTGATTCCTTTCTGACCATACTCTGCACCTCCTCCTTGGATTGTAGATATGTTGAGTCAGATCGGATACACCGAGTCAGACAGAGTGGAACAGCCAGCCGCCAAGCTCTCCTGTAAAGTCAGCCGTTCTTTCTGGTGTGGAGGTCGACATGGGGTAAGGATCCGCCTTCGATTTTCTCGGAGATCCAGTCGGTGGTGGAGGTTGCAAACTCTCCGGATCTGGAGCATTTGCCGGCTTGATTGACGATGAAACTTCGGTGCTGCTGGTTGTGTAGGGTTTCGAGATGGACCTGATTGTCTATCATTATCTGATAGTGGGGTGTGCGAGGAATTTGGATTGAGATAGGGTGTTTCGGTGGAGAACTGGTGGGGGAAGTTGGTGAGCTTGATTTTGCAGAAGTAAGGAGAGGAGGTTTTGAGTTTTTCAATTTCTGTAGAACTTGTTATGAGCTTGAGGCAGTGAGGCTAATTTTGTTTGAGTGATGATGGTTTTCTTAGTAGTGAATTGCAGAAACAGAGGAGTATAGAATTGGATGGGGAAATGACTAGGAAGAGAGTGAGGGGAGCAATGAAATCGAAATTGAAAACTGGGAGCTCCAGAATATGAAATTGATGAAATTAATTTGATGGCAGCAGTGTTGGCTGAAATGGAATCGAGGGGTCGAATTCTAGGCCGAACAAGGGAGGTCAAAGATGGAGATTGGAGAGAACTGTGGGGATGGGTTACTGGAGTTATATATGGATTTTGGTAGAAAGAGAGAAAGGTAAGAAAGGGGGGGTATAGGAAGTGTTGGAGGTAGTGGCGGCAAGGGGGGTGTCGGAGAGGAACAGGCTTCGCCAGACAGCCCTGCTGATGCCGACGCCGACGATGTTGTTGAGATTGGACAAGTCTTAGACTTGAAGGAGAAGGGGAAGGTTGCAGAGGAGATGGAGGGAGGTATCTAGAATAGAGAGAGCAGAAAGAAGGAAGAAGAAGAGATAAAAAAATAATAAAAATAACTAAAAAAAAGGTGAGGGTATAATAGACTTTTTGACTCATAATGATTGCCACGTCATCAATTTAACAGAGTTTTTGTACGGAAATCTTAACGGATGGACCTATTGGTCCGAAATTGAGAGATGAGGGAGTAAACATGTCAAATTAAAAGGCGAGGGACTGAAGTGTTTTTTGGGTGAAAGTTCAAGGAGTAAACAGTATTTAACCTTTTTTTTTTTATGAAAGAAGAAGGCAGTAGCCAATATAATGATGATCAAAAGGCAGTAGCCAATATATTGATGATCAAAAGCCAGAATTGTCCTTACATATCATTCCGCTGCCATCTAAACAGACAAGAAGATATATTAGTACCCACAGTGGTACATAGAACTAGGTCACTCATTTGACATTGAATACATCGTAAACATAGCGGGAAAATAAGGGTTCAGAATTTGAGAATGATTGACTTGTCAAATAGGAAAAAGAAAAAGGAACATAATTATAAGGAAGGGTAATTAGGGTAATTTTTTTACAAAAATTAAATTAAAATAATAGAAAAATAGAGAAGGTGTGTGAATAGATAAAAATAGTGTGTGAATAGCACCACCCTAAATTAATTGAATATTATGATATAGTTATTATTTGATCTTCCAACCCAAAACCCTTGAAATCCTTCTTTTAGCAAATTCAAAAGGATTTTAGCAATATGTCAAGATCAAGAACCTTTGATTAATTTTGGTGAATGAGAGACCTACTCATAAGAGAACAATATCATGTGATTTTGATTCATTCTTTTTCTCATGGTTGAAGATAGAGATAAAAAGTAGAGTAATAACTTGTTGTATCTCATATTCAATGGTGTTTTGGTAAAAATAAGGAGGTCTACTTAGCATGTCAAGTATTCTAAAAAGTAAATTAGAGGTGTACTAAGTATGAGAGATCCAAATAGAAAATTTGGAGGTCCAACTAGAACCACCCCAATTAATATTGGGAGATTTAGAGAAATAGTTAATTGAATATAATTACCTTAACTAAATTAATAAATGTTATAAGTTAATTTCTATATATATGTGTGTGTGTGTCTTGTATTAAATATGATCAACAAAAAACAATAAGTCTTGTATTACCTATATAATCACTGAGCCACATTTTGAGGGAAAAAAAAAATTATTGTTAAACAAAATAAGGCCATTTTTGGCCCATTTCAGCCCTATTTGACCATATTCTGAAGGTCGGCCCTAGCGGATCTGGCTTTTCAGGCGGGTAAGGGTTAGCATATTTAAGCCCTGGCCCGACCCTAAATTTTGTTGACTTGGGCCCGACCCGACCCTAAGCCCTAAAATTTAGGGTAGGACCGGCCCTAGTCCGGCCCATGATGACCCGTAGGCGGGATGGGTGGGCAATGAATTTAGGGACAGTGATGGTATTGAAATCTCTGTTTTTGACCCGCTTCGCTGTTGTTCTTGTAATCCCGCTAGGTAAAATAACTTGCAAACTAACCCGTTGGGAGCAGGGTCGGCCCATGGGTAAGGCAACCAAGGCAATTGTCTTGGGCCTCACATGGACCAGGCCTCAGTTTTTTTAAAAGTCCATTAATTCAAATATGAAAAGTAAAATAACATGAGGAAAATGTATTACACCCAAATCAGTCAACAAGCTTATTAATAGAAACTTTAACCACATATAGGTCTTTAACTTTATCCTTACATACTAGTGATACTACCTACAAATTTTGTATTTAATAGGTTGTTCGTATATCACAAAGAAAATAAACAGAGGCCTAAATTTTTAACTTTTTGATTGGGCATCTTTACTCTATAGCATTTTGCACCAGCTAAAGTAATTTAGACTTGAGCAAGGTTTCAAATTTCGGTTTCGGTTTCGATTTCGGTACTTCAAATTTAAAGAAATTTCGGAGAAAGTTTCGATTTCAGTGGAAATTTCGGTTAAAAATAAAGAAATCACATTAATTGCATGTATAAAATGATATTTTTGAATGAAACTTTTACATAGACTAAACTAACCTATAATAAACCTATTTACAATGTAAACTCTCTAAAATTATACATAAATAATAGAATTGTGATATTTAATATGGACGAGACGACGAGTAATTAACTAAAACTGTAGTAAGTTGCTAAACACTATCTATAATTCTATATGTAATTATAAATGTTCTGTATATTTATAATGTGAATGTGATTTACTTTTTTTTTTTTATGGCTGGAACCCAGTCGGAGGCCTGGCCATCACGCCTTTTTCACTAATAATTAGAAAAATTCAAAATTTGTTGTGAGAAAACTGAACTCCAAGCCTACGAAAAAGTTAAAAGACATCATTATGGTCATGGTGGTAAAAAAGCCACGCACTAAGAAAATACTAGTAAAAACTAAAAAGAACAGTAAAGCCTTCAACATACCTTCTTAATTAATAATTATATGGTGGATGATACACATGATAGAAAGAGAGTTTCTGTGTTATGAAGGAGGATTGAAAAAAAAAAATCAAAATTTCATATTTTGTCAGCGAAAAGTCAAAAACTGTGAAATACGAATTTAACAGAAATTTCAGAGAAATTTCGGACAAAATTTCGGTTTGAATATTTAAATATATTTTGTGTGTGTAGATATTTCGGAAATTTAGAATTTCGCGGAAATGTACTGAAAATTTCGGTAAATTTCAGAAAACTCCTGACGGAAATGATATAGCATATGAATTTCGTTTCGTACTTCAAATTTATGGAAATTTCAACGGAAATTTCGGCAGTTTCGGAGAAACTTAAAACCTTGGACTTGAGTTACAAAGTTTTTTTTTTCTTCTCTTTATTGGTTGGGCATTTTCGTTAAAGGGGGTGACAAAATGAGTAAAAATTAAAAGAATGTTTCTATTAGGACCTCCAAATCTGCTCACTTGACCTTACTCTATTATGAATTATTAAATGACACATATAACCTACTATAAAATGACTATTAAGGACAATAATTATACAAAAAAAAATGGTTATATTTATTTTCTCTAGACTTTCCAATTCAATAATATTAGATTGCATTCTTTATTATTTTCCCTATTTATTTTCATTTTCCAATTTCACTACATACTCATTAAAGCATTCATATATATATATATATATATATATATATACAGATCCTATCCAGAGCGAGGCATCGCTTTGAAATTTCAGAGCGAGGTTAGGGTTTAGGGTCACTTTTCGGTCGCATATCCACATCTCAACCGTTCAGTTTCTAGGTACTAATATATAGATCATCTCTACAAAATTTCAGCCAAATTGATGGTCGTTAAGGCATTGATAACTGCCTTAAAGCAAGTACGGTTCAGGTTGGACAGATTCAGTTCGTCCATTGGTTTAAGCGAGTTAGATACCTTAACGACCATCAATTTGGCTGAAATTTTGTAGAGATGATCTATACATTAGTACCTAAAAACTGAACGGTTGAGATATGGATATGCGACCGAAAAGTGACCCCAAACCCTAACCTCGCTCTGAAATTTCAAAGCGATGCCTCGCTCTGGATAGGATCTGTATATATATATATATATATATATATATATATATAGGGCCCTTCTAGTGAGAGATCCCTTTTTTTGGTCTTTTTTAGGGATAGGCATTATATCAACTTTTGGATCATATTTTCACATCTTAACCGTTCAGTTTTTAGGTCCTAATATATAGATCACTTATACAAATTTTCAGCCAATTTGATGATCGTTAAGGCATCCAAAACTGCAATTTACCATTATAAACACGAACGGTTCCGGTTCGACAGATTCGGTCCGTTCATGTAAATTGCAGTTTTGGATGCCTTAACGATCACCAATTTGGATGAAAATTTGCAGAAGTGATCTATACATTAGG
Organism: Rosa lucieae; assembly: GCA_024704745.1. Lineage (NCBI taxonomy): Eukaryota > Viridiplantae > Streptophyta > Magnoliopsida > Rosales > Rosaceae > Rosa > Rosa lucieae. Next base: position 32,889,607 of record CM045496.1, on the reverse strand, counting down.
ACCTAAAAACTGAACGGTTAAGATGTGAAAATATGATCGAAAAGTTGATATAATGCCTATCCCTAAAAAAGACCCAAAAAAGGGATCCCTCACTAGAAGGGCCCTGTATATATATATATATATATATATATATATATATTAAGAAATAAAACTATGATTAAGATAAAAATGTATGATATGTATATTGAACGCATATTGGTTAGGGATAAATTGTATTATGCCCTAAATCTAAATCTATCCATTATCTATACTATTATTAAGAGAAGAGGGTTTGTTAGCCAAAATCTAAAATTTTGACAGAATTGACCCTATAATATTAATAAACTTTGAGAATTAATTAAATCACAAGGATAATTAAGACATTTACAAAATGTATTTTTCTTTAAAAAATTTGAAAAAAATTATCCACAACCCACTTTTCTCTCTCCCATTTTCTTTTCTCTGCAATAACCAACTTTTTTCTTTTTTTTTTTTCTGAAAAAAAAAATTAATAGCTTGCACATGCAGAGCATGTGTGGAAAAATGCTAGTATTTGTAAAAAGAAGAAGAAGAAAAAAAGAGCTAGCAAATAAAAATAAATAAAAAATATTTAAATAATTAATCACGAGGTATAGAAAATAGAGAAACATTAAGAAAAAATTATTAATCTTTATTTTTTTTAACAGCCAAAAAAGAAAAAGTAAATAAAAAAAATCACATAATAGTTCATGTTATTTTATTTTTATTAATTTTTCAAACTCAATACCTTGTGTTTGATTTTTTTTTATTGGATAAGAGATTTATGTTGTCTGATTAAGAAATGGAAATGTAATTAAGATTTATAGAGTAATTAAATCATTGAAATGACTAAGTTTTTTATTATAAAGATCTTAGTTTGTTTGTAAATTAATTATATGAGTGAGGTTATTTGAGGAACTTTAGTGAGGTTTAATGAGTAAATTTAGTATTTGAAAATTTGATAGGAGGTGTAAAAAGCATAGAGGTCAAGTGAACAAATTTGGAGGTTCCAATAGAAAAACTCAAATTAAAATTGAGACTTCCATTTAAAAATTGGAGGGATTATTTAAATTTCGCCTTAGGCCTCATTTTATATTGGGACGGCCTTGGTTGGGAGCTGGTATTATTTTTATCTTTTCACAATCAAATTAGATATTTACTCAACTAAGCTTAGGCAAATAAAGCAATTGAAGTATAAGTAACCTAAGCCGTGTTGGTTTTACAGTAGTCCCTACAAGGCTTAATCTTCAAAGAATTGAGGGTCTTTGTCCCAAAGCACCAAAATGAGTCAAAATTATCCCACTTACTCCGGCAACAATTTTTTATTCTAAACTACCCAATTTAAAGTAAAAAGACAATTTTACTCTTAGCCAAATTAATAAACTACCCCATATGCCATCTCTCTCTCTCTCTGGTCGGCGTCGATCCATTCCCCGATCTCCTTCTTCGGCGCAGCCTCGAGTTCTTGCCCAGATTTCGTTGCAGCTTGTACAAGTTCGGTCCCGTCAGCCCAACCACCATTGCCCTGACAACGACGACCAGACGACGCGTCGCCGATGGCCACCTGAACGCCGTTGCCCATTGCGTGACAAGAGTCACGCTTTCTCTATATTTTCCTATTTATTGATGGAGGATGGCACTAGATTGGCTTGTTCCAATACTAGTTAATGAGTCATGTAATTAAGTGTTTTGAATGAAGTGTGGTACTTTTCACAACCGACTTGTGGAGGTTTATGAGGCCACTATATACTTATTGATGTAGTATTTGATTATGAATGAATCATTATTTTTCGATAAAAAATAAAATTAAAAAAACCTTCAAACGAAGACCTAATTAGCTTAATGGTCAGTGAGCTGTCATTTGTTAGTTATCTAACCTAACTAACACAGTGGAGGTCATAAGTTCGAATCTCACTGACATCAGGAGTGGGGCGGAGAGTTACATTGTTATCCAGAATATAAAAATAAATAAATAAATAACTAAAAACTTAATGGTATTTTAACTCATTAACCTAGATGACCACTTCAATATATGGTCCAATAAATAAACTAAGAGCTTCACAATCAAGATAAAATATAATGGTTGAAGAGACCTAAATTCATATAAATACATTTACAATGTCCCAATATATAAGATTTACATTCTCAACTCATGATCAGTTACCCAATGAACTAGAACATTGTCATTGGAAGAAAATGTGGGCGTATGTTGAAGATTGAGACGCGAAAAGTAACCAAGGAGAATGCTAAAAATTCATTTAGAAAAATTTGGCTCACCATGATCTACCCAAATACTAGGGGCGGGTTGCATATCCAGGTCATCGTGTTCAAGAGCAACTGATGAACAGGGTGCAAATTGATATTTTCAAACCAAAAATCTACCCAAAAAAAAAAAATATTTGTTCGATGGATATTTCCTTCTTTTGGGTTTGAGCACAGATATTGAATAACATCAATGTTGATCGAACGACAGGCCGGTAATCAATCCGGTATAAACTAAACGACAAAGAAGAAAAAAGAAAACGTAAACCAGCAGATTGGAGATGCGGGGTATCGATCCCCGTACCTCTCGCATGCTAAGCGAGCGCTCTACCATCTGAGCTACATCCCCATTGTTGGTTCATTTGCCCCAATGAAATATTTTTACTTAACTATATGATTCTGCTCCTAATAGATTAAAGTAGTAGATCATCACAGAATCTACACAGTAATAACAAAATAAACAAGTCCCCCCCCCCCCCCCCCCCCCGGTAATTTGTTTTAGGCCTACTTACACTGATTCATTCCTTCATCACATATATTATGCAGTAGTGTTGTGATTATTATCAGCATCCAAGGAGTTGTTGATCTTGTGAATTTTGATTTCCAGAATCAGGTCATTGGTCACATATGCCTCTATCTTTCTCCAATCTGCATCTTGTGGGAGCTCAAGCCTCCTAACATACCCAGATTCCCACCAATTCCCACTTCTCCAATCTCTTGTACTGTTTGTCTTGGACTGATCTTTTTGTTGTTGCTGCTGCTTCCACTGCCCACTAATCTCCAAAACCTTCGCATTTTCAGCATACACTTGAACACTGTTTTTCCCTTCTCCTCCTGTTTCACCAAAACCAACAGTCGGGTGTTAATCAAATAATCAATCAACTAGCTTCATGAACACTCTCTCTCTCTCTCTCTCTCTCTCTCGGGTAATGTCATGAACATTTTCTCTAGTTTGAACCATTTTGGAATCTTAACTGGCCTTACCCTCCAACTCTGCAATTAGTGCTTAACCCATGTTGTACAGTTCATTGGTAAATGTTTAATCAGTTAGAACCCTAGGCCTCTGACCATATAGCCAAAATCAACCACCTTAGTAAAAGTTAATAAGGTTTGCCAAGATTTGATGTAAACAAACAGCAACACCCTTAACTTCAACCCTTCGAGTACTATGAAATGAGTAATCAAGTATGTTCTCCAAGGGGTTTTGAGTAACAGGTGTTTCTATCCATGAGCAACAAACTTTGGTTGAACTTCTTATAAATTTTTTTCTTATATATAAAAAATGATACTTTTGATTAACAATGGATAAGACTTGATTATCTTGGCCAAACACTTTACTCAATATAAAAGCTTGAAAATAAAATAAATAAATAAAAAAACCCCTCCCCTTGTCGATCTTACTTGTGAATTAAGGAATTATGCTTATACTCCTTAGGTTTGTAACCTGCAGCCTGCCACCATATTACATGATACATAACAATAAACTGTATGCAGTCTCCTTGGTTGATATGAACATTAAAAATAGAAATCATGATTCTTGAACAAATAAAACATAAGAGAATAAAGTACTACTAGCTTGGAAATTAATCTTACCAGGTAGTTCTGCTTTGAGCACATAATATTGCTCTGTCTGAAACCAATCAATAGTGCTTTGGCCAGAGCTTCTTAGACTAGACAATAAGATATCTGACTCAAAGTCCCACAGTGGAAAAGCATCAGATGGATCAAAGAATTTCCCAAACAAAAGAGGACTGAAAAATGATCCAACACCAAACACCTTGTGCACTATTGGACTACCTTGAGACATGAACTTTTTGAATACTTCTTCTCTCAATAGAACACACCATTTCTGTGGTGTTTGATCATCTGTAAGAACTTCAAGCTGTTTGTGAGTAGTGGTAGTCATGAAAGATTTGGAGAAGAAGCTGAAATTCTGAGTCTATGGTGGAGAGGGTTTTGAGAGGTTGTGGCTCCTTATAGTGGAAGAGAAGCGAAGCCCTTTTTAAAAAGTAGAGGACAAATTCCATGGACATATCTGGAGGGCTGTAAAGTTTATTAGGATAGGAATATTTTCTTTTCTAGATACATCTTGCTTATACGTAAGAAGAAATAACACGTGGCAGGCAACCAAAGGCTGATTTTGTATTATGGAAAATGTGGCAAAATGGAAGAGGTAATTACATGGATTCAGAGTACGGATGTACACTTGTACGTACTAACAAAAATTAATTTTTTAGTCATTAAAAAAAAGCTGATTATAAATATTAAGGCTGAGATCACCTAATAAATACTGTGTCACTTGCACTGCGATTGCATAGAAAAATTTTTGAATTACAAGATCCTCATTCAAACTTTGAGATTGATTAATTGATAACTGTTGCTTGTGCAGAACCTATTGAAAAAACATCACCACACTTACTGTTCACAAAAGAAAATTGATCAACACAATACATGTTTGGAAAAAAAAAAAAAAATCAATGAATCTGAACCATCAATACAAGAATCTTTAGAACTAGCCAGTCAATTGTATTTCATTTCAGTCCATTTGAATTTTGAAGCAAGTGACTATTTTTCTTACAAGGCAGATGCTTTTTCCACGGTAGATCTTCTTCTTTTTTTCACTTGCCCTAACAACATAAATGTTTGGTGTTTTGATCAACTCTAATTTATTGTTATTCCGCTTTAGATTTCTTGGCATTACGTGTCTTGGGTGTTACCTGATCCGCGATTCAAAGATTTATAAAAAAATCTCGGCATTAGGATGTGTGAGTTCATCTCTCAAGTAGCAATGGTTATGGGACTACAAACATTCTTTTAATCTAATCGCTTTTGTTACTATCAGTAATGGCTAAAGAGACTGTTTAATTGGTTACATGTAGAATCTTCTAACAGATTTGGAAACTCTGATTATTGGTTTCCTATATAGATTCCAGCTTCTACGCATTATATCTATGATTGGCAATTTTATGTACCATATGAAAAACTTGGGGATTCTAGACCCTCGAGTGAGTGATGGAATGGACTCATGGAGTATGAACGATTCTGTAACACCATATTCATATGCAATGCAAATTACCTCTTTCTCAGCTGTTAGGTTTATTACAGTTTCAGTAAATGAGTCTTTTACCTCACAGAGACAATATCTTAATCAATATGATAATTATAAAAGGCTGTGGGAAAGGAATATTTGTCACATACTTACATGTGTGGGTGTTGCAGACTAAAATAAAATAAATGTCCATAATGTGAATATCTCTTGTCATGCACTGCACCTCCACCTCACTTTGTGTGCAATTTTTTATGCTTCTTGTGCAGGCTAGATGGAGTATTGGCATCTGCAGAGCTAACCTTTTCCTAAAGCAGGATTAGTATCTGCATGATTCGCTGAATTTCCAACCATGGAATTTGTGGAGTGACTTTGGATAGTGGGTCGCAGCCAGAAAGGGTTTCCTTTTCCCATTGAAAACGGATGTAGTTATCTTGATACAGATAGGAGCAGCTGGGATAAGGCAATTATTCTCAACTTGACAAAGTAATTATTTCTAGCTAGATTGGTAATTTGATCAGCACAATAGAGGAAATAGATAAGAGCGGCTAGGAGAAGGTAATTATTCTCAACTCACAGAGAGAGTAATTTATTTCCAGAATGGTAATTTCAGTAGCACAGACACAGTAGAGAAAATAGATAAGAACAGCTGGTGAAAATGCGTCAGTTACCTTCCTGTACCTTTTTCATGGTTATAAACTAAAAATCAAAATATTCATTTACTTCTTTTTTCTTGAAATTTTGCCTTTGTTTATTTACTTTTTTTGTTTGTTTGTAAGAAATGATAATATTTTCATTCATAATAAGTACTGATTACATGACTTAGACTCCCTTGTACGTCCATAAACATTTCAACGAAGAACTTGTTTCAAAAGAAAAATTAAATAACGCACAAGGATGATTTTTTTTTCTTATTTTAAAGATGATAAAAAGTTTTCACTCCTATCTCATGGTGACTCGAACCCATGATCTCAATTTTAGATAGTAAATGCTCTAACCACTAAACTAAGGATGATAACAAACTAACAAACTCTTCGTTCTTGACAAAACTGTAATTACCCAAGCCTAAATGCTCATTCAAACCCGACCCAACAAATGATCTGAGCTGAGAGCAAGTCCACAAGGCTACGGTTTCTTTTAGAGCAAGTTCACCCGTTGGGTCACCGGGTCACTTACCATTCACTGATTTTTAGTGTATATTTTCATTCTCTGGGTCACAAAATATACTGTGCTCGTGACCAAAATAGTAAAATTAACACTAAAAAGCAGTGAATAGTTGGTGACCTGGTGACCCAATGGATGAACTTTCTCTTAGGACACATTTATGCCACTTAGGTTTGGCCTAAGAAATGAAAAAATAATAATAATAATAATGGCTGGGTCCCACCATTTTGTGAAGAAAAAAAGGGAAAACATCATCAATGGTTACTGAGTTATGACTTATTCAACACTTAACTCACTGTATTTTCAACAATATCACTTAACTCACTCAGTTTTACATCCGTCTTTCACTTAACTCACTGTCGTTAATTCTGCCGTTAAAAACTATTAAAATTGAGGGTATATTTGTCTAAACACTAAAAAAATGCATTTCTAACTTCTTTTTTTTTTTTTTTTAAAGACAATTTTTTTTTCAAATTATATTTAAGTTAAAAAAAATTATTTTTTATTAGAAATTTCAGAAATTTAAATTTTTTTAAAAAAAAGTCTAATAAATGTAGGTTTTTTTAAGTTAAAAATGATTTTAAAGTGTTTTGACAAATATACCCTCAATTAGAGGTCATCATTTGGCCCTTCGGTCCTAAGCCCACCCGGCCCATAGCCCTAGCCGGCCCTTACATTAGGGCGGGCCGGCCCGACCCTTTCTCAAATAGGGTAGGTTCAGGGCCATGCAATTGAAACCCGGCCCTTCGGCCCTACCCGTTTGAGCCCATTAGGACCAAGCCCAGCCCGGCCCTCTAGGCCCGCCCGTTTAAGCCCTAATATTTTCTAATTTTTTTATTTTAAAAATAAATTTCTCTTTTTTCTATAGAATACAACTTATCTCTTTTTTGGTAATTGATTTCCTAAGCTTTATTTTCTTTAATTCTTGTTTCCTTTGTTAAATAAAAATTAATTTAGAGATTTAGAGAGATAGTTAATTAAATATAACATCATTAAATTATAAATGTTATAACTTATAAGTTAATTTCAATATATATATATATATTAAATATGATCAACAAAAAACAATGAGTCTTATATTGTCTATATGACCATAGACCCACATTTTAAGGAAAAAAGAACAATGTATTTCTTTTTGTAAAACAAATTAAAGCCCTTTTAGGCCCATTTCGGCCCTATTTGGAAGGTCGGCCTGACCCGGCCCTATTGGCCCTAGTGACTCGGGTTTTTTGGGCGGGTAAGGGTTAGCATATTTAAGCCTCAGCCCTACCCTACCCGGCCCTAAATTTTGTTTACTCTGACTAGGCCCGGCCCTACCCTAAGCCCTAAAATTTAGGGTAGGGCCGGCTCTAGCCCGGCCCATGATGACCCTATACTCAATTTTAACAGCTTCTAACGGTATAATTAACGGCAGTGAGTTAAGTGAAAGACGGATGTAAAGTTGAGTGAGTTAAGTGATATTGTTGAAAATACAGTGAGTGAAGTGTCGAATAAGTCATAAATCAGTGATCATTTGTGATATTTCCCCAGAAAAAAAAATGTAACATCTCAGCACCCGTGAGTATGAGGAGAATACCCGCATCATGGTGTGCAATCTACAGTTTGATTTTATGAGTCAAACTAATTATTTTAAAATAATTATTTCTTACCAAAATATTTTAATAAATGGGTTTTTGTCTATTTATCCCATTTCTAGGGATTTTTATCCCACTAACCCCATTAAGTTTTAATTCACTCTTACCCAATACACTCTAAGAGTGTGTTTGGATAGAGTAATACAGAAATTCTAAAATCATGGGAATTACAATTTCATGAATTTAAATTCCATTAATTGAGAATTCCATTGTTTGGATTTCATAATGTAGAATTTTTAAAATGACAAGAATTATGAATTCTAGTGTTTGGATTAATTTTTGTCAATGGAATTTAAATCGAATCAAATAAATAAACGATAAACTAATTGAAGAAATACCATAATCAATACTGCAATGAAAATGTAAAATCCAAATTTAAACTAGACCAACACATGTGCTAAAAATCCAAATTTACTTGCTAGGAAAATCCAAATTTATGTTCTAACAATACTAAATGAGCAAAAATAATTTTCTGAAAAAAAAAAAAGAAAAAAAAAGTACCAGCTCTTATCATGTTAACAAGAGATCCTATGCAGATCCATATGAAATAAACATCAACACCATATCTTTTTTCATTTCCACTGGGACTTCCTTCAACATGAGAAACTGTTTGTCGTTCTCTATAAACCAAGCGCATGCTTTTATTTGTTCTTCTCTAGAAAGATCTATTATTGCCATGATTTCTGTCCATACATCTTTCGGGGCAAGACTTTTTGTAGTAGCACGAATGAGTTCTTCAAAAGATGAAGCCATTCTATCCACAGAAGTACCCAAGACATCTTTAGTTGTAACTCTTCTCTTTGGAGGAGGTACACTAGAAGAGACTATTGCTTCATTTCTCTTTTTCTGAGAACTTGCTTGGTTCGGTGAACTGTTCTCAATGATGTGAATATCTTCTGATGCTTGGTCATCACCTTCCAAATCGACATGATTATCTTCATTAGCAGGAAGAGTCATAACCTCAGTGGCTTCGAAACCTGTTTCAGCACCCTCTCCAGTGGCTCTATCTTTGCCACACAAATCAACTATATCATCCCAATTTGGGATTCTTTTAAACCGAAAGCTTATAGCTTCATCATGAGACTGCAAACAAATAATTAAAGTTGCATACGAAAAATTTAGTAAAATAGACAAATGATATTATGAAAAAAAATTAATAAAAATTACATACCTTCACATATTCTTCCCATACACTGTTTTCATCAATGCTTATCATTTGTGTTGAGGAATCCCATCTAAATCCACTTTGGCTCAAGATATCACTAACAATTCCGTAGAACTTTTTCCATGATTTCACACGGTTTTTTATATTGTCAGCAGATATTTGAATATCAAACTGTGCAGATAAAATATCAGCAGCTGTATTATAAGCTACAGCTTTCCAACCATTATCTCCTTTATGGCCCAGACCTCGTTCCTCACGAAGTATATCAGCCAAAGCACGCTCCATATCTAAATTCCACTGCAAATAGTTCTTGCCTTCAGCCTTTCCTTTGCTTTTTCCTTCATTCTTTCCATTTGGTTTTCGGTTTTTGACCTCGTTTCCTCCAAGTCTACTCATTTCTAAACACAATTAGACACCATGAATGAAAATGATTAGATTTGAGTATATCAACACAAAAATCACATAAGATTTAATAGGAAACAAGATATATCATACACACAATAAGAATGCAGAAATAAATTACAACCATACTAAAATTTAACTTCAAGAACAAAGTTTCATTACAAATAGTAAACTGCACTAGGAGAACAAAAAAAAATGTATAAATAATTCTTCTTATTGTTTATGTGGCATGTCGCGCTTGATAATCCTGGAACATCTTCAATGCAAATGTATCACGAAAATTTGTCCACTGCTCAGTTGCTTGAACTGATGTAATCCTATCATTTAAATTATTTGCATTACTCTCTGACGTTGGACGATTTAATATCTCCAAATCAACCGTTGCTAAGAATCTTGAATCTTGATCTTCTAAAACAGGATCACTAGCTTGCTCAATTCGAATAAAATTGTGCAAAACACAACAAGCATTTATGATCCTAACTTGTGTTTTGATGCTGAAAAATGATGGAGTACGCATTATACTCCATCGCTTTTTTAACAACCCAAATGACCGTTCAATTACATTTCTTGCAATTGAATGACGAAGATTATACAATTCTTTGTAATTTTCAGGTCGATTCCCAGTCCATTCATTTAAGTGGTATCTAGTTCCTCGATATGGTGCTAAAAAACCAGGCCCGTTAGTGTATCCCGCATCCACCAAAAAGTATTTATCTACAATAAGAAATGTATGAGAGGAATTAGAAGCTTACTAAACGTCTAAACCTAAGTTTTATTTAATCTAGAATTAGTATAGAAAATTACCCCGTTGAACATGAAGCCGATTATTTCTACGTAGTGCATCTCGTAAAACAAGAGCATCAGAAGCAGAACCCTCCCATCCAGGCAATACATAAATAAATTTTAAATCAGGGGCACAAACCCCTAGGACGTTAGTAGAAATATCACCCTTTCTATTTCGATATCTTGGTCTTTCCTCAGCTGACACAGTTACTGGAATGTGAGTTCCATCAAGTGCTCCTAGACAATTCTAAAAAGAAAATATAAAAAGTGGTTATTGATTAAGATATAAAAAGGTGGAAATTGGTTTTCAAAAGGTAGGGAATTACCTCAAACCACTTCCATTTCTCTCTTTCTGCGCTACCAATGATAGATGACTGTAATTTCAAGTATTCCTTGCTTATTCTCATCATTGCATATAACACATTATGGAATTGCCGACTAACTGTTTCCTTAGAACGATAATATATAAAACCAATTTTTCTGTACTTCACGTTGTTACCAAGTATGTCCAGAAACATAGCTACTGATTCTTCAATAGGAACATTTCTTGTACGAACTAACCCACCTATTCCATGTAAAATCTCACATAACTTCCTGAATGCGCTCTTGTTGACTCGTAGTTGTTTAATACAATCTACCTCTCTTCCATGGTACAAACGGTTTAAGTAAGACCGTCTTTCTTGATCCCAATCACGTGAAGGCTCTTTAACAAGAAATGTCTTATGATACCACTCTATTATTAAAGCAATCACAGATACGGTAGCACCAAAAATAATTTTCATTCTCTTTTTATTTTCCTCTTCTTCTATGGCACGCTTTCGTTTTAACCTCATTATAATATCACCAACCCTCATTACAGCCATACCTGTATAAACATTAAATGACCAAAGACACAAAGCAAATTACAAAGAAAGGTCAGAGAAAGGCAGGGGGTCCAAAACAAGATTCTACTTAGTATCTATCTTTTATAGTCTAACTATCACTATGACTGTTTTCATCCTGAAGGTGTGCACTTTAAGTCACGAGAGGTTGATGACAACTTAGGAAGACGGATTTTCAAATCTATTGGATATTTGAATTTGACAGAAAATAATTGGTATACACTTCATTTTTGCTTTATCATATACATACATAAATAATTCATTAGTCATATACAAGGGTTAGGGCCAATTGGCTTCTGTTTGTAAATTCATTAGTTAGAAAATAATTAGCATAGAGGTAATTAAGCCAGCCACTAGTAATTTCAGTTTTTACTGTTCATAAATGAATGACAAGAAGCCATTGCATCAGCACGTACTCACAGGTATATGTCTTGTTAACTGGATGACTTTTTCTTCAAGTGTGTGTGTGTTAGCCTGTTAGTTACTAATAGTTGCTACCATTTTTTTCTTTTCATTTTGAGTCTAATCTTCATTTGTATCTGTGACCTTGGATATTTATTATCCCCTTTGATTCTGTCTTTCTAAAATTCCCCGCCCCACCAAACAATAACAACAACCTCTCATCTTCTCCATTGCAATGCATTTAGTATTCTCTCGTCTATCCATGACTATAAATATAAGACCCACATTTTCTACTCCCACGTATTAACTGAGTTATTTTGTTTTTGTTTTATGCATGTATGTTAAGTTGGTATTGTCAGAAAGAACTGAGTAGGCAGTCGTTTGGTTTCTTGGTCTTGTGTAATTAATAGTCCATCTCTTTTATTGCAACTGCGTTTATTAGTGTCTCTTATGTTCCATAGCTTTCACTGCTTCCTTTTTTATTATTAGAGTGAACAGTAGTGAGTATAGTACTGCTACTACTTACTGCCTTTGTAGTGGTGGGTGAAGGTTTTATTGTTTTTTTGGGGAAAGGAGGCAAAGCATGGAGTATGGATTTTCTTTTTCTTCAATGGGTTTCATGGAAAATGTGGAGCAACCTCATGTTTTGGCTGTGGATGATAGTGATATTGATCGGAAACTTATCGAAAAGCTGCTCAAGAATTTCTCTTGCAAAGGTAACATACATAGCTCTCCTTCTGCAGAAGCAGAACACTCTATTTTCATTCTGTTTGGTTTCTGTTAATCTCATGCTATAAACAGTGAATGCCTCTGTTTTCACTCTATTTTCTTTGTGTATAGTCTCTAGTCTTACTTTATGAGAAGCTATATAATGCTCTTGATGATTTGTATAATGCTCTTGATGATTTGTGTGATGCAGATATAGACGAAAAACAAGGCACACGGAAGACTATAGAAAGCAAAAGAAAAGAATCAGACAGACAGAGCAAAAGGACTAACCTTTTCAGCGGTAGTAGAGAGGGTCCCCAGAAGAAAACTCAACGGCAAGAACGATTGCAAAACCTAGCCATAATTAGAGTCCCATTGAAAAATTAAATTTCAATACATAAAACAATTATACATAAGAAGATATGGATTGGAACCCACCTTTTTAGCAGCAGAAGAAAACTCAGATATGAGAACAATCGCAAATTTTGGAGTCCAGGTCTTGCAAGTTTTGTGGCTTTATATAGAGTTGCTTTGGATCAAAACTTAGCGCGGCATGTTTTGATTTTGGCGCTTTGGAAAATGAGATTTCCCGCTGGGATGGAATTGAAGAATGACATCTACCTTGAGAGGAATTCAAGTCAGGAATCTGCGCCCTCAAATTCCACGATTTTTTTCCCGTGGAAATTGCTAATTTCATGGGATAAGTATCCAAACGCTGGAAAGAGTCCTAAGAAATTGGGAAATCCTTATTTTTGTTTAAATTCCCTCACTTTTTCCCCCATCCAAACACACTGTAAGGGAGTCTTCCCTAATATCCCATTAAATTTTTTTTTTGTTTTTAATTTTTTTAATACCATTTTACCCCTCACCCCTTTGTTACTTAGAGAGAGAGAGATAGAGAAAATGGAAGAGAGAGAAACCATAGGAGACTTCGTCGGAGTTGGAATCCTGCCATCAGCTGCCTGAATCCAGTCACCGGCCGCTGCCCACCCGATTTTTTTGAAAACCTCTATTGCCCTCCAATAGACGTCTATTGCCCCAGTAGTGTATTGTCCCCCAATATACACATATTGCCCCCCAATATAAGGGCAATAAAAGTCTATTGCCCCCCAATAGACATCTATTGCCTCTCAATAGACGTTTCGATTACCGAAATGGGAACCAATCTTCCTAAAATTACACAAATGAAACTTTGATTAAAGAAAAAAAATGAGGAGATTACATCAATTCAAAACGTATATTGCCCCCCAATAGACATTTCGGTTACCGAAATGAGAACTAATCTTCCTAAAATTAGATAAATAAAACTTTGTTTAAAGAAAAAAAGAAGGGATTGTATCAATTTAAAAACGTCTATTGCCCCCCAATAGACATTCAAAACTTTTTTTTTCTTTCTTTTTGCCCCATTACTTAAACAAGACCAAATTGTACAACACTTTTTTTTTTTTTCCGTTTTTCTTTCATTCTTGGAGAAACAGTTTACTGAAAAAAAAAATTTGATTTGGCCACCCAGAAAATACTCTGGGTACCAAACCGGAGCAAACCTCCTCAAAAAAAAATAAAAAAAATGGAGCAAACCACCACAGGTGCAGCTGAGGGATCCAAGCTCGACCTCAATTGTTGTAATTCATCTTCTCGTAAAATAGCAAAAGCGCCAATTCCAAAGCAGCAGCACCTCAGGATTAAGACGACGTGGAGACTTAGCTTCTCGCCGGTGCTTCGAAGCTCTGACTCCTCGTCGCTTACCAGCAGCGATCGGTTCTCGTCGCCTACCAGCTCCGGTTCCTCGTCGCCTACCATCTCTGAACTTGTCGCCTACCAGTTTCGATTCCTCGTGGCCTACCAGCTCCGACTTCGAGATCTCTTGCCAGCGGCGACCGGTCCTCGTCACCTACCAACTCAGACTCGTCATCACCTACCAGCTCTAGCTCCTAGATCGCCTACCATAGGCGACCGGTCACCTTCTGCCTCGTCTCGCCTTCGGCCATCTAGACCAGAGACCAAAGCTAGAGAGAGAGAGTCGATCGGAGAATGGAGGATGAGAGATAGAGACTACAACAGATCAGGGAGAGAGGAGAGAGATAAAGAGAGAGCCACATGTAATTAATTAATTAATTAATTAAGTCAAGGGTAAAATTGTCATTTTGCTTTAAATAGGGTAAGTGAGAATAAAAATTTGTTGCTAGGATAAGTGGGATAATTTTTGATTATTTTGGTGCTTTGGGTCAATGACCTTTAATAAATTAATATCACTTGGTAGGATTTCTCGAAATCTTTATCATAGTAATTATATTTTCCACATTTATAATAAATAATGAATAGAAAAATTATGTGAACTGTGTCATGTTTCAGAGACCTGACATAATAGATGGAAACAAACATAAAAAAGCAGTTAATAGTGTTTTGTCTTAAAGACCCAACGAGTATACTTGCTTTAGAAAGACAAGACAACACTCGCCATTGATGAAATATCCTCACCCGATGTAGATGACTACGTTAGAATAGAGCATGTTCTTCTCCCCACATGTTAATATAGTATATCCCTATGACAATCGTCAACCCATAAAAGCAAGTTGCTACTGGGGCTATGCTTTTAAAAAAAAAAAAAAACTGGTTTTTGCTTATTTCTAAGTATAAGTGGTTGAAAAATAAAGCAGCTGAGTGTTTGATAAATTTTTATAAGTGTTGTGAGTGCTGAAAAAAGTTGCAAAGTGTTTGGTAAACTTAAACTTAAAACTAAAAGTGTTGTGAGTTTATAGAATGATCAATTTAGACATGAAAGAATTTATTGCCTTAATTGTTAGGTAATATAATGTAGTTTAATTATTTTTTTTATGGTTAGTTTAATCATTTTTTTATGGTTAGTTTATATAATGTAGTTTAATTATTTTTTTATGCTTAGTTTAATCATTTTTTTATGGTTAGTTTAATCTTCATTATGTTCATATATATTAGCTATTCTTAGCTATCAACTTTTACAGGGACATCAAACAAACGCCCCTCTGCTAGCCCGCACCAAACCCTAAGACGATCTTTTGTCCCTTTCACTGCAAATCTCCACAGGATGTCGTCCATTGATGATGTAACTGCATCATTTGTTGTTTCAATTCCATGGCTCTAGCAGAGAATGAAGTCATTGATATCACAAGAAGAATTGGCGGATCTTTGCGTCGAGCATCATAGTCCTATTTGCTTGCTCAACCTTTGGCACTACAACCTACTGCTCTGAATGATCTACAGCGCTTTTTCAAGTGGGTTTGAGTGCTGAACATGCAGAGGCTTCAAGATCCAAGAAAGAGAACAGAATAGTTTGGTGCTTGCTTTCGATCTACTTAGGGATCAAAACAAAGTTGTACGGGGTGGGCCATGGCGATTCAATAAGGCTCCATGGGTGCTGTAGAAGTATGATGGTATTTCACAGCTGCATACCATTGAATTGAATTCACTTTTCGATCTTCTGGGTTTGTATCACTAACATCCTACCGTTGTTCAAGGTACACAACAAAATTTTAGATATTGTTTATTGTTGCTGGGAAATATATTGAATTGAATGAGAAAATCTTTGAAAATATGAGTTAGGGTTAGGTTTCACATGAAATCTCTAAGCTCTTCTTTCTCAAGAAAGCCCAAAAGCTCGCTCCTAATGTAGAAGAAAATGTTTCATTTTTCTTTGAGGACCTTGTAGGAAAGTGCAATCTCTGTCACTTGATTTTTCATGAAGGGAATCATTGTCTTATGGCCAATGGTAGAGTTGTGCCAAGTGTTGCGCATAGCACTGTGAAAAAGAGGCTGGACATCACCAGCTCTTCTTTAGGGTTTACCACAAGCAAATTTGTGAATGGTGCCTTCTAATTTCGGGGTATACATACCTCAATCTTGCCTCCTGCAGGAAGGACATCATTTGGTTTAAAAGAACATGCTGGTGGACGCAAGCCTATTATGCTGTGTGAACAGGATACACGCTCTAATGTCAGTGCAAATGACACGCTTGCTCTAGTCCCGGTTGAGGAGCTTTGCCTTGAGGAATCTGTGCTAAGTAACTAAGAGAGGTAGACCAACATCACCATTCTCCTCTCCAAAGAAGCTGAAAATAATGTTGCCAGACTTGTTTAGCAAATCGGTGAGCATAGATGCACCCACAAAGAAGTTGAAGATGCTGAAATTTTTAACCAAGTTCTCCGCCAAGTCTGTTGGAATAGTTGAGGCTCCGGGAAGCATTTTGGTGCCTACAGAAGTTGTACATGCAGATAAAGATGAACCAAAGAAGCAAAGGGGAAGACCACTTAGTTCCAAGAACAAAAACCCTCCGAACTCAAAAAAGGTCGGTGAAGCACAAGAACTTTGCCTTGCATATCTCACCAAGCCTCCTAGCCCTTATCTTGAAGGGCAAGGAAAAATTTAAGTTATTTTTCTTTTTAGACTTTGCTTGTTTGTTATTTGATTTCATAGTTCATAGGCTCACTTTTAATAAGTGAGAATTGTATGTTTTAATGAGTGGTGCTATCTTGCATGACACTTTTCTTACTTGCCTGTATTTATGGCAGTAGAAGGTATGTATCGTGCCGCTCTGATTTGAGTTGAATGAGAATTTGTTATCTTGATTCAAAAACTATTAACTTTTATAAATCATGGTGATCATGTGATTAATATTGGACAATTTTAAATATTACTATATAGTTTTTTTTTTTTTTAAGGAAGTAGGTCAGCCCTTTCATTATAATTCAGCAAGCAGTACAAAAATGAAACACCCCTATGGGGTCGACAGAAAAAATCGTTCCTTAGAACCTCCTGAAACTCTATTCTAGAAGAATAAAATCCCAAAAAAACCCCGAGTACACCCACCTTTTGGTAAATTCACGCACTTTTATTCTAACAAAAACCTAGAAACGTCGAAGCTTACATAAAATGGTTCCAACTAAGGTACTGGTTTTTGCGACCCAAAACAAAAATTAAATAGCACTATGGGCCATAGAGACCCAATCCATCCAACCCCCTAGCAAAAGGGTAATCCAGCTCGCTTGAAACCCTAGACCAGTGTGCCCAAACCTAAGAGTCACAAACCAGTTCAAGGCCCAGTAGCACCAAGAGCAGGCCCGAAGGGTAAGGTACACCAAAGCCCTAGCCCCTTGAGCCCACACGTGTTCTTCCACCCAACAACCACCAGATGCACCGTCGCTGATACCAGTAGAAGGGAACACCCCACAACCGCCGCCGCCAGCCCACCACATCATTCCTGGGAGACCAATACGGATCTTCACTTCCCCCACCAGCCTACAGCAGAAGCCACTCCCGACCCTAAATTCAACAGCCGGCTCCGATCCCGATCCTGATCTCAAAAGACTATCCCAATCACCGACCAGCCGCCAAGGATACGGACTTCGCCATAGATGCAGTAGTTCCTCAACCCAAGGCCAGTCCCGCCGAAATCCACCATGAGAGTTGTTTCCCTTTTCCGATCCCCGCCAAAGTCCAACAAAAGCATATGGAATACCAGCCACCAACCCGTCCACCACGACCTTAACCTCCAATCGGATCTCTTGGTTGACGACAGAAGAAGAAATAGAAGCCCCAGACCAAGGCGGCTTCCCATCTGAATAATCAAAAACAACAAACAGCAAGAGCCATAGAGCCACAAGGTTAAAGATGACCGTGGCCATCAAGTTTTGGGAATTTTGGAAGTTTTGTCGACAAAGGAAGGCTGCCTAGTAACCCTAGCAGAGCGCTAGATCTAGTGCATTATTACTATATAGTTAACGTAATGCAGATTTCTAGAAGGTAAAATATTCAATATAATCATTTAAACTTGTAAGATAGCTAATGAACTATTAAAAATATTTTAATGGGAAGAAAATCTGTCAATCATTTTGACCATAATGACTTTAAATTCAGGAATCCAATCCAATCAACTAAATTGATTAATTAGTTTTTTTTTACCACATTCTAATGACTTATTATTACTTTGAAGCTGTCTACTTATGCATCATTGGTTTTACATAATTGAGGTTTGAGAATGGAAAAGTGTTATATTCCTGTATTCAATAGAAAATTACATATATATAAATGTCATTTTAAAACTTTAATTAGCCATAAGGCCATCTAGTTTTTCTTGTACGCATAAGACCATTGCATCCTCAAATCTTTCCCTCCTTGACGATTTTACCGTTCTACCTAAGTAACTAACTAGATCATTGAAGCCAAACAGAGTGCACACACACACACACACACACACACACACACTCTCTCTCTCTCTCTCTCTCTCTCTCTCTCTCTCTCTCTCAGTTCAATTCCAAAATCGAGACATGGAATCGACCTCCTCAGTTCAATGCCGCCGTTCTGGTCTGAAGACCTTCAATGACGTTAACCGCAGCTAAAACGATCTCAAAGCTTTGATCATCGCTCCAATCGAATGGTGACCGCACAAGAAGATGAAGAACCTTGAGCTTTTGACAATCGAGCTCGACGGTCAGGTGCTCAAATTCTAAGTGGAGTCGCTCTCTGGCGAGTGGTTGAGATCTGAAGCACTCGATGCTTTTAGAGCCACTCGACTCCTGGCCTCGGCTTCATCACGAGATGAAAACCTTGATCTAGTGGCTGAGATAACACAGGCCTCCACAGCGCGTTGCAAGAGTCATCGTTGGCAGTGGTAGAATCATCCACGTTCATGTACAACCTCAAATCTCGCTTCCGTTGCTCCAGCTCGTCAGTGACAACGTGGCAAATACGGCGGCAAAATAGCACCGCTTTTCGGCATTCTGAACCTTCAACACCAAATTTCGGCAATTACGTCTACTTTTACTAGCTTGGCTTTGCCACTGACCTTAGCCCCTAAAAAGTTGTCTTCAATGGTCTAGTTCGAGTCGAGCGAAAGCACGATTTCGTTCGGTTTTTTTTTTCTTTCCTGTGATGACATTGGTGAAATCTGAGTCCTCAATGCAATCGCAATTTCCAATTGCTTGGATTTGGAAATTTTACACTTGTTCAAAACCCGGAATTATGTATTGTTACAGTTTTTGGATTAGGTATAAACTTATTTCTTGATATTTGTCATTCAATTTGATAGCTTTGGTTTGATTTTGATATTCTTTTGGATTTTATGGCTTACTCTAGTGAATGATGCTCATGGATACAAGTTATGTTGATGGATTATGATATGTGCAATACATTCAAGTTTGAGCATTGCAAGCCTTCAATATTGTAATTCATAGTTGTTTTAATGTTTTATAGTGGTTTTTGT
Source organism: Rosa lucieae (assembly GCA_024704745.1). Taxonomy (NCBI): domain Eukaryota; kingdom Viridiplantae; phylum Streptophyta; class Magnoliopsida; order Rosales; family Rosaceae; genus Rosa; species Rosa lucieae. The sequence goes on along the minus strand of CM045496.1, from coordinate 32,869,929 downwards.
GTTGGTTGGTAATAGTTTTCTCATTCGGTGATAGTAGCTTTGTTAGTCTATGGTAATAATTTTTTCAATATCCGCGAATAGATTTTGTTTTGCATGGTAGTAGCTTTTGGTGTTAGTGAGAGTAACTTTTTGTGATGGTTAAAATAATTTTTGGTGTTGGTAAGAGTAGTTTTTTTTATGTTGATGAGAGTAATTTTTGTTGCTGGTGACAGTAGCTTTCTGATGTTGGTGACAGTAGTTTTCGTTGTTGGTGGGAGTAGTTATTAGTGTTGGTAAGAGCAGTTTTTGTTGCTGGTGAAAGTAGTTTTTGTGACCTCGCCGAAAATCTTATCAAAGTAGTTTTTGTTGCTCGTGACAGTAATTTTTGTTGTTGGTGGGAGTAGCTTTTAGTATTGGTGACAGTAGCTTTTGTGATCTCACAGAAAGTCGCTGGAAATCTCATCAAAATAGTTTTTGTTACTAGTGATAGTAGTTTTTATTGCCTAAAATCTCATCAGAGTAGCTTTTGTGACCTTGCCAGAGGTCGCCTAAAATCTTACCAGAATAACTTTTATTGCTAGTGACAATACCTTTTGTGGTCGGCGGAGTTCGCCAGAAGTCGTCGCCGGAGAGGAGAGAGAGAATGATTATTGATTTTTTACTCTAGTGGCAATGTGGCATTCATGTAAATATTTTAGTTTTTATATCCAAAATTTAACATAATTTTTATTCAAGTGACCTTATGAGAGAAAAAAATAGTTTGTGGCCCTAAAGCTAAAAAAAATTCAAAAATGACCTTATATGTAATTTGTCCTATATTCAATTGCAGAGACAGGGCAAAAGACTCATCCTCAAGGGGAAGTAGGGTTTCTCTAGAAGAATTATTAATTTCTTTTTCCTTTTTTAGTTGTTGAGAATATACAATAATTACTTAGTGCATTTTTAGCAGACTCTATTTGGACTCTTTAGCTATTTTAGAGAGCATGTTTAGTTTTTTATCTATTTTAGCAGCTGCACCCAAGGTTCTAAAAAACGCTAGACGCTAGTCGGGCGGAAGCCCGGGGACTAGCGCCTAGGGGCCTAGGCGGGGACTAGGCGGTTTTTTTATTTTATATTTTATTTTTATTTTTATAACATATAATTATATAAATAAAATATATCTTGTAACCATTTAATAAATCAAAGGTGAAAACATAAAAAGAAGAAAAAAAAGCCACATTAATTATCATTCTGATACTTAAAGAAAGCTTATCTCGATCTTGATGAAACTTATTTAATAACTGAGAATAATGTTAATAACTATTCTTTCTCTTTCGCGGGCAACACGTACAGAGTAAGAGGGACTAAGAGCCAGAGGATTGGATTAGATATAAAGATGAAGATGATATCATGTAGATGGAAGTGGAATCAGATCTCTCTCTTTCTCTCTCTCTGTTAAATCTCTTTCTCTCTTTCCCATCCAATTATCCAAAACAGATGCAAAGTCAATTGCAACTTCCCATCCAATATACAACTCAATTGAAAACCCAGCAAGGCTTGAAGATTTCTGAATCGAAGTATCGAACCAAGAGGCAAGAGCAAGACCGGTTGAGTGCGAGCTCGAGACTTCAACTGAAAGTGAAAACCCAGAAAGGCAACTGAAAACCTAGACAGATCGATTGAAAAAATTGAACCCAGAAAGACAAAAATTCAACTTACCAATTCAACCCAGAAATTCATGAGAGTGAGTCAGTCAAGGAGAGAGGTCATGCGGCTGTGCCGAAGAGAGGGAGAGAGGCTGTGCTGCCGTGCCGGAGCCCGCAGAGAGAGAGAGATGGCGACAATGACTCAGTGAGAGTGAATTTAGGTTTCGAGAAGGCGGAGAACCTCGACTTCGTCGCTTAGATGGTTGATATAGTCCCATCTGAATTAAAAAAAAAAAAAAAAAAAATTGCAGCAGCGCCTAGTCTCCCAGGCCGCCCAAGATCCGCCTAGGCTGACTAGGCGGCCGTTTTTCATCCCAGCGCCTAGCTCATTTGACTAGGCCAAAAGCCGAACTGAACCGAGACGCCTAGCGCCGGCCGCCGATTTTTAGAACCTTGGCTGCACCAGACTCCTAAGTGGCTGGCTCTCTATTATAACTTTAGCTATCTCGCTTCTAAATATAGAGAGCGAGATGAGACTCTCTATAATAAAAAATATTTATTTTGAGTTACTTTAAGTAATTTATAAATACATTTAAACTATTTAATATTCTTTTAAAAAATAATATAAACTCAAAATTAACTAAAATAGAGAGCACTGATACAGATGTATTTCTAAAGTGGCTAGCCAAAATGACTTTTTAGCTACTTTAGCTAAAATTTAACCCAAAAATGGCTAGCATTGCTAAAGATGCTTTTATTTGTCAAATTCATAATCTCCAACTTATGAAAGGAATGAGGTTCTCTTCTCATTTTGTAATTCAATAGCTATTAGAGCATCTTTAGCAAACTCTCTATTGTGGCTCCTTAGCTATTTTGGAGAGCATGCTTAGCTTTTTATCTATTTTAGCAGCTGCACCAGACTCCTAAGTAGCTCTCTATTATAACTTTTAGCTATCCCGCTCCTAAATATAGAGAGCCGGATGAGGCTCTCTATAATTTAAATATTCTTTTTAAGTTATATTGTGTAATTCAGACATAACTCGAAACCCGCACGATTAAAAAGCTGATCGGTCGTTGGTCAACCCGCAATGACCCATTTAATAAATGGGTCAGCCTGCCAACACGAAGTGAACCCGTATAATCAGATTATGCTATATTTTTTTTTGAAATTTTGGACATTAAGAGTATTTGATCATAGGATTAGATAATTTGAAATATTTTGCTTTATTATTATTATTATTTATGAATTATATATAATTATTTATATTTTTCGTCTTGTGAAGTTTATAGTGAATTTAATCAATTTATTCATTTTTTTAGTTAAATTGGTCGCATTGTTAACCCTTAAATGGGTCATTTGTCTAACACGACACAACCTATTTATTAAATGAGTTAAACAGGTAACCCGTTTAATAAATAAATTGGGTTTGAGTTTTAATTTTTAACACGATTATTAAATGGGTTGTGTTTGAGTTTGTATCTTGTGACACGAAAAATACCTTGACCTGACACGAATCCAACCCGACACGATCTATTGACAGCCCTAGCATTGATACAGACGTAATTCTAAAGTTGCTAGCTAAAATGACTTTTTAGTTATTTTAACTAAAATTTGACTAAAAAATGACTAAAATTGCTAAAGATGCTCTGATTATGACTAAATTACTCCCACAAGAAATGGTAAACACCAAACCTTGCATAAAAATGTACAAAATCATTTAAAAGATTACTTCAAATTTTTTTAAATGTTTGAAAACTAATACAAACCTTAATTAGTGCATTTTTCTTCATCACGAGAAGGTATGCAGCAATCATGAGACGCACCGACGTCAACACACATTAAAAGTTATGGTTCCAATTTTATTCGGATGTCTCTGAAGGGAGATATTGAAGTAATGACTGCAATGTAAGTATGTAACACTTAATTAATTGGTGAAAGAAAAGAAAAGGATAGATGTTAATGTAGTGTAATGACCTAATTGGTTGATACATTACCCAATTGGTTGATAAAAGTCATAACACGATGATTCAGGCGGGCACATTCAAGTGATTGTATGTGGGAACAAACCAGGTTTTGTTTTTTTCTTTCAAGGTTTCTTTCAAACAGAAAATAACAAATATGACCAAATAAAATAGAAAGTAGTATGATATATACCCCAAGGAAAAAAAAAAAAAACAAAGAGAAAGAAAGAGACAGGAAACAGAGTCATTCGTTTGGCAGCTTTTGAGACGAAACGTTTAACGTTCTGAAGGGAAAAAATTTCATCTTTCCTACACGTCCTGGTCAATACCGCCATTGCTTTGTATAAACTTATTACAGCTGACATTGTGTAAGCTCCGTGTGGTGGATCTGGTCAGAATCCAACACCCTTTTAAAAGCTTCACGCGGAGACCCTTTCAATTTTGGATTCAGGGCCTGCTTTCATTGAAGTTTTAGGTGAAACTTGTTTGGATGCTTCTGTTTTGAGCTCCCTATTCAGCTTTCTGTGCCTGGTTTCTTTGTGGGTTTTGTGTTGGAATAGGATTTGATTCAATATTTTGGCTGCTTTGGGGGAGAGCAATTCTGGGTTTCATTGATTCTCTCCTATTTTGTTTAAAGTTCAAATCTTGATGGGAGAATCCTTGGTGGGTCTGTGAGGATTTTCTTGTGTAAGGAAAATTGGGATTGGAGGTGTTCTGTGGAGGAGAATTTGAACATTGGGTTGGTGGCAAATTGTGAAAGTTTGAAGCTTTTGGTGAAGTTTTGGGTGATGAAGGTGTTCTAGGGTTTTGGTTATGAGAGGTTTAGGGATTGATGAAATGAGAAGGATATTGAACGTTCGGAATGATAATACTACAACAAATGGGTCTTATGAGGACAAGTCGTTTCGTAGTTTTGGTTACTCTGCTTTGTGTTTCAGCTTTGATCAGCTCGGAGGAGAGAGTGATCACAGAAGAAGTGTTTCTCAGTAGACTAGTTGATCCAGCAACTGGAAAGATTGATGGAGATATGGTAAGACACTGTGTAAACTTTTATTTCAATTTGCCTGAATTTGCATACATTTAGTTCATATTTTCATGATTTGTTGTTGTTCTAGCTTGTAGAAGTAGATTTGGGGTTAAGAAGTAGTTAAGATACATAAATACTTTACTGGAATAGATTTGTGATTTTGGTCAACTTGATGTTAGATGTTTAGGGGTAATTATTTTGTAGCTAGAACTAGTAATTGAGATCAGCAATATCTGGGTAGTTTTGATTAATTTTAGACCTGATGAAAATGGAATGGTAAAAACAGGAAACAAGTTACAAGAGAAAACAAAATGTATTCAGCTTCCACTTTCAGCAGTCTTCACAAATGAAGTTTGGTCTTCTTCAATAAGTGTACAGATTTCTGCAAAGTAGTAATAGAAATTAAAATTTGTTAAATTCTATCGGCTGCAGGCAGAGCTGTTATGGGTACGTTGCAAGGTAGATTTGACCCAGTTGGTGGAAACTATTCAAGATCTTCACTTATGGTTACCAGAGGAAACATCTAGTAGCGCAGATGAAATTAGTTCAAAAAGACAGTCACTGGAAGAAGAAAATGTGCAGAAACTTATTAGTGTCCTGCATCCTCAGGTGAAACAAACTCTTTCAGATTGTTTCAGAAAGAATAATCTCTTTTTCCGTGTCTCTGGAGAAGAGAATGCCTCCAAGATTTGGTATGCCAAGTATATTGAGTCCCTATTTCCCAGACCTGTTCCAAGAAGGAATATGGGCAGTGAATTGCTCCAGACCTCTGCTGAGGTACCTTCTCCTGCCCCTGCACCAGGATCTTCTAAACTCAGTCCAGCATCATCCCCTGGTCCTGCGCCATCTGCTTCTAGCATTTCTAGGTCCTCGGGCCCTACTACTCCACAAGGATCATTTTTTCCTGTGTCCCGAAATTCGAGTTCACAACCTTCAGTTAGCGAACCAGCTCCCAGCACCATTATACAGATAACTAAGAAAAAGACTGACCATAAAACAATTATCATTGCAGTTGTTGTAACTGCAACAGTGACATTTGTTGTTGCAGCAGTCTTCTTTCTATGCTGTACTAAAATCTGTAGGACACGGCGTAAAGATAGAAAAAATGATGAGAGCCCCCTTCTTTGCCTGAGTAAATCCGACTCTGGAGGTACAGTTCTCTAATATTTCGTACTGTTATCTTGAACTATTTCAGTTCTACATTTCTTTGACATTTTGATGTTTTCAGGTTCTTCTTACAAGTCTTATCCTTTGGAAAATTCAATAAAAGGAGAGAAGATTGAGCATCAATCATTGGGTAATAACTCAGGCCTTAAAGGATTAATCTTTGAATAGTATTTTTCTCATTGAGTCTGATGTTCTCTATACTTCACTGCAGAATTAGGATCCATTGGACGTGCATCCAAATCCCGGTATGAAGTGTATGAGGCATCCAGCAATGGGAACGGATGGATACCACCTCCTCCTGGAAGGCCTCCTAATGGACCGCCTCCTCTGAAGCCCCCTCCTGGCAGGGCAAATCCTCTCCCTCCTGAGCCACCTTCTTCTTTTAAGCCTCCTCCTGGCAGGGCGGGTCCACCTCCAACCCCTCCGCCTCCTGTACCACCTCCCACTTTGAAACCATCTGGTGGTGCAGCCCCTCCCCCACCACCTCCAGCTCCTGGTCCTCGGCCCCCACCACCTCCAGCTCCTGGTCCTCGGCCCCCACCACCTCCAGCTCCTGGTCCTTGGCCCCCGCCACCTTCAGCTCCTGGTCCTCCTCCCCCACCACTTCCAAAGATTGGTGTACCTCCTCCTAGGCCACCTCCATCAATGCCTATAGGTTCTAAGCTAGCTCGACCTCCACCATTTGTACCAAAGCGTCCATCAAATGCTGCTTCGAGTGATGGCTCAGAGGCTGATGGTGATGCTCCTAAAACCAAGCTGAAGCCCTTTTTTTGGGATAAGGTTCTAGCAAACCCTGATCATTCAATGGTGTGGCATCAGATTAAATCAGGATCTTTCCAGTTAGTACCACTTCTCTTCCTTTTCTTATTTGTAACCTATAAATTATTTAATATTATAAGCTGCTGAAGACTATATGTGATTATCATACAGGTTTGATGAGAACATGATTGAATCTCTGTTTGGGTATAATGCTGGTGATAAAAACAAAAACGATCGCAAGAAGGAGTCTTCATCCCAAGATCCTACACCCCAGTTCATTCAACTTATTAATCCCAAAAAGGCACAGAATCTATCAATTCTTCTCCGAGCTTTGAATGTGACAATAGAAGAAGTCTGCGATGCAATTTGTGAAGGTAACTCCCTTCTTTTAGTGACATGAAATACGATGCATTTATTTTAATTTCTTCCTTTTGAGTGTGTTACAGAGGAATTGCAAGGGATACACATTCTACTTTTTGGTTCATTTTTCTTGAAGGAACTTGCAATTAATCTCTGAAGTACGAGGATTTAATGCAATTGTTTAGAACCCATTGCTTACTTCTAAAGTTTTTTTTTTTTGGCAAAGTTCTCAAGGGAACATCTTCTTTTTTGTTTGGGAATAGAATAACTTGTACAGAAAACTCAAAATGAAATATGGTTATGACCCCAGTGCTTCTGGAGCTGCAGTGTTTTGGAATGGCATTTGATGAGAGAGATGATTGTGGAAATTGTTTTGGGGATATACCTTTCTTCCTTATTTATGCAGATTGGAATACAACAGTATCTATGTTGTTTTTTGGCTGCTGGAGGCCTGATGTTCTGCATGTTTTTCCCATGTGAATAGCTTTTATTTTCATCATTTTTCTTATAAAAGCTTTGGCGTTTTCATGAAAGGTTGTTTTAAAACATTTTGCGATCATTTATTGACATAACATCTCCTCTTAGTAGTAGAAGAACGTATAAAGATAGGTAATATAATAAGATGGTTGAGTACATTTGTGTTTGAATTTGCTCATTCATGAGAAGCATATTGTAACATATTTTAATTGAATCAGGAAATGAGCTTCCCATTGAATTCGTTCAAACTTTGTTGAAGATGGCACCAACACAAGAAGAAGAACTAAAGCTCAGGGTGTTCAATGGTGCACTTTCTCAACTTGGGCCTGCTGAACGGTTCTTAAAAGGCTTAATCGACATCCCTTTTGCCTTTAAACGGTTGGAAGCGTTACTTTTTATGTGCACTCTTCAGGAGGAGGTCACCAACCTTAAAGAATCCTTCGCAACCTTAGAGGTAGGGGACTGAGTTTTTAAAATGCACTACTTATATGACTTTAAATCTCATAGCTTTTCTGCTTGGTTTTGGGTTTTTCATATTAACTGTGTTAGTTCAGGCAGTCTAAAATATAACCAATACACCTGATATACAACCATAATAATCATAGAACAAAGTGCAGCGGATTCTACTACAATGTTGATATCCTGCATAAAGACATAGTGCTCTAGAGCTGTGGGATTCTTTATTTCATGGTGAAAAACACGTTACTGATTTTTGCAAATGTGAACAGATAAAAAGCTAATGCACAAATTAAAAATGTGCAATTAATAACATGAATAAGAAGTTTGATGGAACAAGGAGAAAAATGATTGCTATCATAGCAAAGTACAAACTTGGGATTGAAGAACTTCCCAAAATGGCTGACCATGTCGTTTCTTTTATTAGCAATGGCCTTTGTATCCAAGCCTTGGATTTCCATCCATCTATAACCATTAATGACAACAATCCCATTATTACTACTCTACTTCTAGCTGGAATACCCGAAATAGCAAACTATTGTAAATTTGCTTCCTATTTTCAAAGTTTACATCAATTTTGCAATACCTAGTTGCTAGATTCTCTAGGTTAGTCATATCTGAAAGATGAAGGCTTAAATGACCTAAGTCCTGCTGTCATGCATGAGGCATCAAATTTGGCATCAATCTGCATATTCTGTTGGTGAGGAGCTTTTCAACAGAAACCTATCTGTTATTCAGTCATCTTTCAAATTGACTGACATGTGACAGCAGTTAAACTATATGAGTGCAGGGACGTGGTATTTAAACAATCTCTCAGTGGCCATTCAAATCTGCACATTCTTGTTGTTCTAATGAGTTGTTTGTTTCTGTGCATGACCTTGTCTGTCAGTAATTTCCAGTCCTTTGAAGTTTTACTGAATACTATCTAAACCATAGCCTCTATTTCTATTGCAGGTTGCTTGCAAGGAACTCAGAAACAGCCGGCTTTTCCTCAAGCTTTTAGAAGCTGTTCTTAAAACTGGCAATCGCATGAATGATGGAACATTTCGTGGTGGTGCACAGGCATTTAAGCTGGACACACTCTTGAAATTGTCAGATGTAAAGGGAACAGATGGCAAGACAACTCTTTTGCACTTTGTTGTTCAGGAAATAATCCGCTCTGAGGGTGTGAGAGCTGCTCGTGCAGCAAAAGAGAACCGGAGTTTCTCTAGCGTCAAAACAGATGATCTCCTTGAGGAAACTTCCCATGACACAGAAGAGCACTATTGTAATCTTGGTCTGGAGAAAGTATCAGGTTTAAGCAATGAACTCGAGAATGTAAAAAAAGCATCAATCTTGGATGCTGATAGCTTAACAGGAACTGTTGCCAAACTTGGAAGTGCTCTGGTAAAAGCCCGAGATTTTCTGAACTCAGACATGAAGAATTCAGGGGAAGAAAGTGGTTTTCATGAAACACTGAAGAGTTTTGTGCAGAATGCTGATGTTGATATCAGGGGTCTCCGTGAGGAAGAAAAGAGAATCATGGCTCTGGTAAAGAGCACTGGAGACTATTTCCATGGGAATGCAGGGAAGGATGAGGGTTTACATTTGTTTGTTGTTGTGCGGGATTTTTTAATAATTTTAGATAAGGTATGCAAAGAAGTGAGATTGAATCCAAAAAAGTTCGCAAAGGTTCAGAAAAAGGAGGCTCCTTCCTCTGATCCCCACCAGCCTCTTACAACGCCATCTGCCTTGATCCCCACCAGCCTCCTTCTCCTGGTCTACGCCAGCCTCCTTTTCCAGATCTCCATCAGCGGCTTTTCCCGGCAATCAAGGATCGGCGCATGGACAATTCTAGCTCAGATGATGAAGGTCCATAGATTTCCATTTCGAGAAGGTATTGAATCTTCTAAACCTAGTTAAAAGAAAGAAAAAAAATCTTTTCATAAATTGTATATAATATGCTTCGGAAATCAATCTGAAATATTTTTGACAGCCAAGTAAATAATGTTGACAATCTGTCACTCGTGAATAAATTTATATCCATACAAAGTCTTAGAGGTTCAATCCCTGTGGGTGTGTGAGGATCTTTTAAATTTGTATCAAATAATAAATTTTAACTTTGTATTTACTCAGGTGGTAGAATCACAATGACAAAATGCCTGCTCGGTTCTTTTTGAGATGTAAATCTGGATTCGGTTCCAGAAGCTGGAGCTTAGCTGGTGGCATAATCCTCTCTCTTTAAGATGGTGTTTTGCCATATAGAACCAAGTTGGACCCGACATCACTACATTGACCTTCATTGTTATTTGGTGTCCTGTTGATAATGGAATTGCAACAAAACAGTTTGATGATTGCCTTGGGAATGCTCACATCAGTTATTTAGTTAGCGGACCTTTTTTTTTTTTACTTAATTATTTGTTCATATGTTTGATCGTTTTGGAGTAAAAAGGTGTAGCAAGGTAGTTTTTATTGACCTGTAGAATTGTTCATCTTACTATCAGGAATGAAATTTTTTGATCTGTTGATTAATTTTCACTGGCCCTATGAGTTTTTCGTAAATGTTCAGCGGCTGGAGAGACTGCAACTACTCTTGAATGCAACCTTTCCCTTGCTAGTGGTTTTTCCATGAACTTATCCCGTTAGCTTTTTCTAGCTTTGTTCGCCAATGACTAAATACAAATTGGCGAGCACTCTAGTACTCTTATTACTCAATTGTTTAAATCAAGATGCCGTACTTATTCCTTGTTCGAGTACCGCCCTCTTGATTTACAGTTCTAAATAGGGATGGCAATGAGGCGGGTTGGGGATGAGGATTACAATACCATTCCCATCCCCGGCCCCCCATCCCCGCCCCAATCTCTAATAAAAATATATCGGGGATTCCCGTCTCCATCCCGACTCGGGACTAGGCCTCTAAACCCGCTCCAAATCCCCAATAAGAATTTAATAAATATAATAATTTTTTTCTCATATTGCATTTTTTAAAATCAAAATCTACAACAAATAAAATTAAAACATGATTAAATTCATAAATCATAATTTAGTTAGGGTCAGAGAGAATGATAGGAACGGTGCCTTTTTTTATTGTAAAAGTGTAACCATTAAAGTAAAATAGTAAATGTATATCTTTGTGATTTATATTATAAAAAATAAACTAATATAGATTATATATATATATATATATAATTATATATTATTGAGGCGAGATTGGGGATGGGACGAGGGGGATGAGGATCACAATACCATCCTCGCCCCATCCCCAATCTTAGATAGCAGGGATTGGGGATTCCCTTCCTCATTCCCCATTTGTCCCCAAATCCTCCCCCCATTAGGGGCGGATATCCAATGGAGTAGGACTAGATTCAGTACAAAACCGAGGCCTTTTTGCCTCAACCGTCAGCAGAATCGACTGTGTCGGTAATCCAATTCTCAAATCAATACCAATCCGACATGATCAGTATACCGGCTATCGGTAACTGAGATCTCGGTTGGCATTGATCGGTTTTGAGTTTTCAACCGATAGTTCTAAGTTAAATCTGGAGGAGAAGAAAGAAGATGATACAACAAAGAAAGAGAAGAAATCAGAGATCTGCAACCTAAAAAACGCAGAGGAAATCATGGAATTAGGTACTGAGATTGTTCATTCCTGGAAGGTTGTAGGAGATCTGCAGATTAAACAGTGTGAGATCTACAGATTGTTCATTCCTGGAAGAAAATATGATAGGTTTGTGGCTGGGAATGCTGCTTTGCCTATATTCATGGATTTGTGAAAGTGTGAGATTGTGAACATGGCCATATGGGTCTGGGTTTGTAGGAAGGAGGTGGAAGAATGGGGGTTTATTGGAAGGAGGTGGAAGATGACGCATCTGGGTTTATTGGAAGGAGGCGGAAGATGATGCAATGGGTGATATAGATTTGTGAAAGTGTGAGATTGTGAACATGGCCATATGGGTCTGGGTTTGTAGGAAGGAGGTGGAAGAATAGGGGTTTATTGGAAGGTGGAAGATGATGCATCTGGGTTTATTGGAAGGAGGTGGAAGATGATGCAATGGGTGATATACAACACGATGAAAGGGATAAATTTTTGGTTTTGTTTTAATTCTATCCCTTAAGACATAATAAATATAAAAATTGTATGAATAACAACGAGAGCAGCTTGTGCTCTAGTGGTTGAGAGCGAAGCTCTTGTACATGAGGTTTGAGGTTTGAACCTTGCCTCTATTTTATTTTAATTCTATCGCGTATGACATAATAAATATAACATTTGTACATATTATAATGAGAGCAGCTCTTGCTCCGGTGGTTGGGAGCAAAGCCTCTGTGTATAAGGTCTGGGGTTCGAATCTTGCCTCCTACAAAATTATTCTACTCACCCCAGCAAGAGATTTCCATCTAATTAATGAATTACATCCATGCCATCAATTTCTCTCTCCTCCCTCTCTGATTTAGCGGATCTGCACTCTCTCTCTCTCTCTCATCGCCGCCATCTAGGAGATTTCGTCAAAGCTGGTTTTGGACATCGTCTCCGAGCGCCTCTGCCATTGCTTCACCTCCTGCAACACTATCAATTGCACCGACTCCCGCTCCGACAATCCCGATGCCAGCCACGTAGCCGACAACCGCAAGAAGGACCACCACCTCAAAATCATCACCAGCGACTCTTATGTTGGAGATGACTCTGCCGACTCGACCTGGTCAAGGCTTCCCCTTGTTGGAATTCGGATCTCCATGGTTGGTTCCTATATTTGAGTCCAGTTTGGCAGGGTGGCAGGGTTTGGCATAGTTTCGATCCAAGTTCAAAATTCAAGGCGTTTAGGGGATGGGATTATATGGGTATCAAAACTAAAATAATCAAACCTGCAATTTTGATTTGATTATTATTAGTCTTCCATACAAACAAAGATGAAAAGCAAACCTCAACTTTTGTTTTTTGTTTTTTTTGTTTTTATGACAAACCTTAACTTTTGGTCGAATACTGTTTTGGACGTTTTGGACTACACAGAGAGACAGAGAAAATGGGGGCAAAAGTCCCAGAAAGAAAGAAAGAAAAAAAGATTCTATTAGGGGGCAATAGATGTTTTGAATTGATGTATATCCTTGTTTTTTTTTCCTTAATCAAAGTTTTATTTGTCTAATTTTACGGAGATTAGTTCTCATTCCGGCGACCGAAAGTTCTATTGGGAGCCAATGAACTTCTATTGGGGGGCAATACAGGTTTATTCAGCGACAATAAATATCTCCGGCTCCATATGAGATCTACAACAAGTCAATAACCTATTCGGAGACTTTCGACAAGGTTTCATAAACCTCTATTGCCCCTCTATTGGGAGGCAATAGACGTCTATTTGGGGGCAATAAACCTTTCCGGGGACCTATGAGATCTCCGACGACCTCTTTGGGGACCTCTGGCGAGATTTTCAGATAAGTCTGGTGGGCTGCGGTCGGTGATCGAAATCCGGCGGCCTATGACGGGGCTCCAACGAAGTGATTTCTCTCTCTTCCATTTAGGGGTGGGTTCGGTTCAGAGCCTAAACCGAAAACCGAACCGAACCAAAAGGTTCGGGTCGGTTTGGCCCAGTTTGGGTTTTTTTTTTAAAAATTTTTTTGGTAAATAGATTTTTACCAAATATACTTCATACTTCTTTGGTATTGTAACTCGAGAAGTTTTTGTTTCTTCAAACCTGTAATAATAATTTATCACAATGTGTTTACAAGTTTACTAATGCATGCTTTGTACTTCAATAGACAATAATCTATAATTCCATACTCCATACTCCATATAATTCAATTCATATAATCTAATAGTCCATCAAGTTCTAGTATCAAGTCATCAACATATGAATGGTCAAAAAATATAGAGTCCAAAGTTAATAACAGTCCATCATTACATCAACACTAAGTCACTAACCTCACAAATTAAAAATGTGTAAGTTCACTAAAAGATTAAACATCACAAAAAGAATGAACCAACATCTACATATGAAGGAGAGCAATGGCATGATCTCAAGCTCGGAAAGATGAAGTCTTCGACTTTGGAGGTAACATTCCGCTCCGACTACTCCCCACTGCAGTTTTTAAGTGTAAAATAGAAACTGTTTATTAATTGTACCCCAGCTCCTATTTTCCACAGGATCAATTAAGCACTAGAGATATCCTGAACATGCCACCCACAGAATTTGGAAATTAATGTACAAATATAGAAACAAATCAAGAACTATTCTTGTCGGTAACAGTGGTCCAATTAGTCTCTTGTGCTAGCGTAATTTAAAAGATAGGTTTTTTACCTACACAAAAAACAAGTGAATTCTATAGTACAGCTGAGTATTCAAATCAAGACCCCAGCTAGTTCTGGCTTTATCCATAACTAGGGTACAATTAATCAACAATACACTAATTATTGAAAAGTAAAAGTAGAAGATCCAAGAGCATTTCTATTTAAAGTAACAGAAAAAAAACTTGGAAGAAAGTTGAATTAATCATACAACCGAAGCATACAAAATAATACAATCAGTTCCAAGTTGGACATGTAAGCAAGGACAAAATCATGATATTCTATATCTCAAATAATTTAAGGTACAACTTCAAAGCACACCACATCAACAAACAGATTATAGATTTTAAACAAAAAAATGCTACCTGAGATGATGAAGATGATTTATTCTTCTGGGCTAAGGCAGAACTTGTACCACATGACTTAGATTTCTCCATTTGCCTCTTCATTTTCAGCAGTCTCAAGTCTAGAACTACTCGGCCAAAACAAATGCATAGCACCTGAAACCCATATCCCAAATTTGTCAAAGGTATAAGCATAATGACTTGCATGTTGAAACAAACCACCACAGCTTCAAGAAACAACTTCAATAAAAAAGAATCAAGAAACAAGAATCCATAAGAAACAGAGAGGAAGCTTCGGTTATCAAAGAGGTGTACCTGAAACTAAAATACTCAATTCCAAGCTTCGGTTCCGGCGAAGGTGCGAGGGAGACGACGACCAACAAAACGTGATGAGGTTATCACTGGGCTCCGATCCACAGAGAAGTCAAAAACCCAGATCGATGAGGTTTTGCTGAAGATGAAAAGCAATCAAAGACTGAAGTGAAATTAATGCACAACAAAGAAGGGAATTAGCAATATGCTTACCGGAGAGAGCTTCGACTTCCGGCGAAGTAGCGAGGGAGACGACGACCACCGACGTTATGAAATTGTGACAGAGGTCAGAGAGAGAGGGAGAGGCCGAGATTGGTGACTGAGGTCGAAGTGTGATCAAGACAGAGGTCAGAGAGAGAGGGAGAGGTCGAGACTCGAGGTCGAATCGCGATCAGGACAGATCTGAGAGTCTGAGACTGAGAGAGAGAGAGAGAGAGGAATCGATAGTCTGAGTGAGAGAGGCGGAATGAGCTTTTTACTTTTTAGGGTTTCCGATTCCACATATACAAAACGACGTCGTTTCTGAGGAGGTTCGGTATTTCGGTTTGGTTCAGTTTTGGTCGGGTCGAAACCGAAGACCGAACCGACCATATTCGGTGCTGTGCGTTTTTTTTCGGTGCGGTTTTTTTCCGGCTTCAGTTCTGGTATCAATGCTGTTTTTTTTTTTAGTTTTCGGTTTCGCGAGCCCACCCCTGCTTCCATTCTCTCTCTCTCTCTCTAAGTAACAAATGGGTGAGGGTAACATAGTCTAAAACAAAAAACAAAAAAACTTAATGAGGTATTAGGGAAGACTTTATCAGAGTGTTTTGGATAAGGAGAAAAAAAACTTAATAGGATAAATGGAAAAAAAATCCCTAGAAATGGAGTAAATGGACAAAATTCATTTCATTTAATCCCAGAGCCAGATACGGCACTTACAAATAATCTGCATATATGCTTTTGTACCCTAAATCAATGGTAAAGTATATATAACGGGAAAATTATAGATAGTGGGCAAATATTTCACCTCAAAGGGTATTTCTGTAATTTTATATAAGTAGTAGGTCTTTATACAACCTGCGTAGGCTTCGACGGTTCTACCCTTTCCTCTCTGGTGTTAGTGGGATTAGGGTTTAAGGTTATCAAATTCCAAAACCTGTTTAATATTCTATAGGGTTTTACTCTCCTCACTTTCTTCTTCTTCGCGCCATTCCGTCTTGGGTTTTCCTCGCGCTCTAAATTCACCATCCAATTCCATTGGCCTGCTAAGGAAGGAGACCTGGGTATTGTTAAATTTCTGCCTCACTTTCAATTTCGGATTGCTGATTATTGAAATTTTTCGACTTTAACTGTTCCCAAGTCAGGGTTTTTGTTGCAAAAGCCCTTATCCAATCAAGACATTTTCTTATAAATAAAACGCTTAGAATTGTCTACTCCTGTTTCTACGGAGCGAAACCGAAACCCTCTAGGTTTCGTGTAGCAAGCGGCGGCTTCCATACCGTCTGCAGCAGGGCGCTCCGGCGCTGCAAGTGACAGAAGGACGAGTCTTCATCTTCTTCGTGTGGTTGTGGACGTGGTTTGGCTGGAGGAGAAAACCACAGGTTTAGATTGCTTCGGATTGGTTCTGGGGCGGTTTTTAGGGTCGACGAGGAGGAGGCAGCGGCAAGCAGGAGCCGTCCACTAAGGCTTTGGTTCGTGCTTTGCAGGCCAGATAAGTTGCAAAGGGCAGATTTGCAGCGGGCAGATTTGGTAGGTGTTGCGATGGGTTCTATGGCCCCTTGCCTGGGGAGGCCACCGGATTGACGAGCGGGTGGCGGACGGCTTCTTGGAGGTTCCAGCTCCGGTCGGTGGTTTGAGAGCGTAGGGTTTGGGCAATGGGTCTTGTGCCCTGCCTTTGCATTGGGCCTAATAGTTCAATTCACATATGTTCTCACTCTCAATCGGGTTTGGGCTTCTTGGGGGTGGTCTGTCTTGCTCTTTTGTCCTGCATCTGTCCCTAGCATGTTGCTGTGGGTGTGTTGAATGTTGCGACGTACACCAAAAGAGGTCTTAGGCGTCAAGATGTTCAGGACATTGGTTCCATTTTAGGGCAGTGTAGGACTAGGGAGTTTTTAAAATTCTTCATTTTTTTCCGCAGTTCCTTTAGGATTTTAGTCTTTTGGACGTTAGTTTTTTTGGATTTCTTTTAGATTTAGTACTCTTCATGGCTTGCGTTGTAATATGAGGGGTGTTCTGCACCCTTCATGCTTGACCGAGTGAGGTCGTATGATTTACCATCAATGGATTAGTCTTCCGTTGCCCTAAACAAAGTCAGGGTTTTTGTTCAATTTCATCGTTGTTGATTATAAACATTGATGCTTTGAACTTGCCAAAGAATCACATAGGATATCACTTGCATCAATTATGTGGCTCGGCTGAGTTTTTTTTTTGCAAATTGTGAGTGATAGACAGGGGTGGTGAGTATGAAATGGAATGGGTTTTTGAAGTTGGATGGGGTATGGTAGATTCTCTACATGTGGGAAACTAGTAAATGTATCGAATTATTGTGAAGATGACTGCATATTTGTTGTCTCTGTAATTTTACGACTTAACAAGTTGTGAAAATTTGCAAGCTTGCTCACTAATTTGGAACCTCTTTTGCTACATTTTGGCAGTTAAAAGTTGTGGTGATCGTTTTTCGTATTGTCAAACATGTCGTCTCTAAGGAATGCTGTTAGCAGACGTGCTCACAAGGAGCGATCTCAACCGTGAGTGACCGCATTTCTTTTGCTGTTAATAACTTTGAGATAATGTTGTTCTGCATGAGATGATGGGTTATGGTTTGTTTGGTTTAAACTTTTGTCAGGGAATCGAGGAAAAAATTTGGGTTTCTTGAAAAGCACAAGGACTATGTTCAGCGTGCTAAGGTGTACCACAAAAAGGAGGAGACTTTACAGGTAAACTTATGATGAATGTGCTGCTTGTGTTTTGAATTTCTAATTTGTAATCAGGTGACTTAACTTCCACATTATGTGTATGGCGTTCCTCACTCTTTTATCTGTATTTTCATGAAATAGATACTGAAGCAGAAAGCAAGATTTCGAAACCCAGATGAGTTTTACTTCAAGATGATTAACACCCGAACTGTTGATGGAGTCCATAAAATAGAGTAATATACCATTCTCATATAAGATGTCTTTATCATCTTTTGTTTTCTCAACTGCTATTCAAAAGACATAAGCTTGTTGCTACAGGGGTCAGGCTAACAAGTACACTCCAGAAGAGCTCTTGCTTATGAAGACCCAGGATATTGGATATGTACTGCAGAAAGTACAGAGTGAGAAAAAGGTTGTCAATACTTTTATCAAGAAGCTATTCATCAAGTTGTTTTATGAGTTGAACCAGTTGGTAATAATCTCATGTTTCATTGCAGAAAATTGAAAAGATGACTGCAACTCTGCATTCACTTGATAATCGGCCTTCAAGCAGACACATATACTTTGCTGAAGACAGGTTTGAGCTTTCTGCTCAGCTTTTTCTGAGAGAATTATAACTATTTCTGAGTTATTCTAGCTTGATTTGTTTAACTTTGTTTTCGAAGAAAACATGCAACCACACACAAACATATAAATAAGTATATATCTTTAATATCATTAACCCGAAAACTCATCAACAAACACCGCAAGGACAACAATAGTAAGTTGATAGATACGAGTACCCTACATGGAGTCGTGTAAACTATGGACAGCTTAATGACTGTTTTAAGAAATTTTTCTTAGCCTGAAAAAGGGTAACAGTATAAAATAATAAGAATATAAGTTTCATCTTACAAAGCTGCCTACTGCTCTTTCTAGCCCATATAATTGTAGAAGTTGTCATATTAGTTACAAGTAGATGCTAAGTTAACAACAGGATTGTACTAGAGGATCCTCGTGGCAACTGACTAGGCTAAATTTCACATTGGTAATTGCTTATTGGGAAATGCTATTCTCCAGAACTCTTTTTCTTACTCTTTCTCGTAGTGTAAGATCCATATTATTGTGGGATACAAGTGAGACTCACTCCATGTGAGAGGCTTTCCTTGTTTCTCATAATTTCTGTTCCCTGCTCGTGTTCTTTCCATTTGATTTATTCTCTCTGGTGAACTGGGACAGAAATGTAACTTATTACTTTTTTTTCTTCAAAATATTGGTTATGTCTTACTTTTTTCTTTTATTTGTTTCTTGTAGGGAAGAGGCTAAAGAGCTTCAGTCACGTAGTTCAAGAGGGGAAATATTACTCGGTTCTGAGAATATTCCAGATCGTATTAAAAGGTATAAGCAAAACTTTTGTACCTTTTTAATGGACACAGATTGATGAGTTCTGTTTCTTATCAAAGTTGGCTTTTTGATTTTTTTTCAATGTAATGAAGGATATATCTTATGGATTTTATACACTACAGTATTTTGGAAACAATTGCAAACTATTATGGTAGAATTTTGTAACTTTCTCTAGCTAGGGATAACTATGCACTGTTGATGGGTCCTGCATCAACTGTGTGGTTTGCACTTGAAAGCATAAGAATACTTTGCCAGACAAACCCATCAATCCCTGGGATTGATGTGTGGGATGTAAAATGTTTTATAACAGACGGAAGGATGAAAGCAAGACTAGTCTTTTAATTTTCAGTTTAGGGGTTGGAATATGGCTTTTGTAATGATATATCATTGTGATTTTTAAGTACGTCAACTGCCTAAGAGGGGTAATGAACTCTTATTGCAAGTTTATTTCATTAGTTGGACACTTTTAGCGTATTGTTTGCTGATAGGACGCACTGTAGTTCTGTTTTGTGAACCAAATCATCAATGGGACACAACATTTTTCTGTTATGGGCACCAAATCCCAGTATTTTGTGGGACTGCACTGCTTTGAATAGACTGGATTTTGGATCATCAAATTTTGAATTGACTCAATCTGAAGTCCAATAAATAAACTAGAAGTTGATCCGAAGCCTACTATCGGGTGTTAGTTGACATTCTAGCTGAGAAAATTGGTCATGTGTGACGCTCTCTGTTTAAGCTAATGTTGATTATCATTGTATCTCATGTTCTGACTGGATTTTCTAAGTTGAGAAATTTGTAGTATTCTTACTATTCTTCTTCCATACTACTTTCAAGTGGTGAATGATGCTTACTTCTTCCATCCAGTATATATATGTCCTGGGTTCCTGTTAGCCCAGTGATACATCATCACTAATTCCTTTCAGAGTCTCATATTTTTTGTGTTCAATGAGTAGGAAAACAGCGGCTTCATACAGGGAGCTTGAAGCAAGGAGAACGAGAGTCCAAGATCTGGAGAAAATATATATGGATATGGCAATGCAGAAGGAATTACAGGTAAGACATATAACCCCTTGGCTTGTGTCTTTTATTGTGCATTGAGTGTGTTAAAAAAAAAATCATTTAAAATTAACAGAAAAAGGGCAAAAAACGCAAACTCCGTGAAGATGAGATGGTAAATCCAACATCCAAACCTGTATTCAAGTGGCGGGCAGAGCGAAAGCGTTGAAAAGGTGTGCTAATCGACTATTTTAGCTCTGTATATGTCTTGATATTTTGGCATCCATCTCAGTTAAACATCATGTCTTCAGCATGTCTATGTAATTTTGCAGGAACTGATTTGTGGCCCTCAGAAAAAAGTATGGAGCTGATGAAATGTAACCGTCAAGTTGTAAGAGCTACATGTAGAGATACTAAAGTATTACAGCAAGGAATATTAGAAATAATTCCAATATTTTTACTCGGCTAGTCCCGACATGGGGTTTATATCAAGTACTTTCCATGGGGCATTTTCAGATGTTATTGTAAACTTTTGTTGGCTGATATTTTAAGCCATAGAATTATGTTTTAAGATACATCTGTGTTGATCTGATCCTCGTTAACTTTTGAGTGAAATCAGGAGTCTGATATCTGGACTCATTGGTGTTTGATCATTTTTTTTTTCTTTTTTGGCGGAACATTGGCTTTTGATCATAGCCGAGTTTGGTGAAGTGCTTTGATTTTTATGCCGATTATTGAACAGAGGCCAACTAAAAACTTGCAGCTATATTTCGCTCTCAGTTTATGGCTTCTAGTTATATGCAACCATTCTGTTGCGGCGGGAATAGTGTATTTAAAGATCGTAAAAGAGACGGTTACCATAATTTGTGGTTACCATAACTGTTACCTAAAATAGACGGTTACCTACACAAGTAGGTAAGCATAACTGTCAAGTAAATTGCACAATATGCTCAACCATTCCATTGCTATTAAGTTGCGTTATTGAAGCAGAGCTGATATCATAACCGAAAAATGTAGCTTGAAAATTAATGAACTCCTCTTTATAGGCTTCCAACGGAAGAGTGAAAGATCAAAATGAGTAAACCAGATGATGAAGCATTTGTAGCAATGTCATTGACTATTACGGAACACATACAGACAAATAAGCAAAATGTAAAGAAGTTCCCACAATCTCTTCTATTAAGAAGCTAGTAGAAGATGATTATATTCACAGAACACTACCTACAACCCTAACTCTACCCCCCAAGCTACAACTCAAAGAACCAGAGACTCAATATTCTACTTGGACCTAGAATAGAAAACTAAATCTGAAACAAAACACGTTTGACACCCTTAAGATTGGCATTTTTATCTTCAAATTGAAGAAATCAGTCATCATCACCAGCTGCGGCCTTGGAGGAACCACCGGCCTTCTTTGGCAGCAGAAGGTTGTGAATGTTGGGCATGACACCACCATTTGCAATTGTGACATCTCCAAGAAGCTTGCTGAGCTCCTCATCATTTCGCACAGC
This sequence comes from Rosa lucieae, assembly GCA_024704745.1. NCBI lineage: Eukaryota > Viridiplantae > Streptophyta > Magnoliopsida > Rosales > Rosaceae > Rosa > Rosa lucieae. The sequence continues at coordinate 32,848,421 of CM045496.1, read as the reverse complement.
CAGTTGAATGTGGCGTGGCACAATTCTAGTCTTCTTGTTGTCTCTTGCCGCATTACCAGCCAATTCCAGAACCTGTAAAAACCAAAACAAACCCACATTAATATCATTTCCTTATTTCACCGATAGAATCAAATAAAATACAAACCACACAAAGCTCAACCAAAAATAGCAAACTAAAGATCCCAAATTGCAAACACACAAGTCAAGATTGCATTAGCATTGATGCTGAAAGTGTAAACAATAGCCCATTATAATTCATACAGATAGAAAGTTCATACATTCTGACTAATGTTACCTAAGAACCAAAAAATCCCAAATTGTTCAAATTTTTTTGATGCAGAACAACATCTCGAAAATGAGCACAAATAGAAATGCAATAAATCTCAAATAATTTACAATAGAATAATTTAAAAAATAAAAATTCTTCCTTGAAAGAATTATTTAGAAAAATAATGAAATAAAAACAAAAACTAGATCCAGGATCCAAATCTTAACCAGATTTCATCGCCACAACCTGTAGAGACAACAATTCACCACCTCTCCACAATTTCACAACACTCAATTATCAATTTCCCAGCACATATAACCCAGACTCACGCAACAGAATTTATCCCCAATTCGAAACCCTAACCCTAGATTTACAAAAGACACAGATTCACATAAAACACGTCAACAGAAATGGACAAACAGATAAAAGAGCAAGAGAGAGGTATATACCTCAGCGGCTAGGTATTCAAGCACGGCGGCGAGGTAGACCGGAGCTCCGGCACCGACTCGCTCGGCGTACTTCCCTGCCTTCAAGAACCGAGCAATACGCCCCACCGGAAATTGAAGACCGGCCTTGCTGGACCGCGACGTGGCCTTCTTGGCCGCCCCAGATCCCAAAGCTTTGCCTCGACCCGCCATTGATGGACCTCCACAGAGAGTAGAGAGAGAGAGAGAGAGAAGGAAGGAGAAGCAAATCGAGAGAAACAATGGGTTTGGCTCGGTGCTATAGGGGAAAGACTAAGACGGTTTCTGGATATTTATATGGGTTGAGGTTTACTGTGAGCCAATAGGTTTGAGTGCGCGGATCGAAAGCCAGAGCCGTTGATTGGTGGGGGTGTGGACGGTGGAGATGAGAGGATTGGAGGAGTCTCGATTGGATTGGATTGCTCAAGTGACGAAACTGCCCATGTGTTTCCTCTTTATTGACTTTGCGTTTTCCGTTTTTGTGCCTGACTTTCTGTTTGGAGAAATTATCAGCAACTTCTGGTGTCTGGACCATTTTTCTTTGTGCCTCTTGGACGCGGCGCTGGTCTAGTGGTGTAGTTTTGAATTTGTAGAATTCGATCTAAGGTTTTTTTTTTTTTTTTTTTTTGGCAAATAGATCTTCATGATACGTCATGATCCAATGATTTAAAAGTTATGTAATTAATAACTGAGACGAGACACCTCACGAATTTAGTTTGAATAACGACATTCTACATACAAGGCCCACCGAATCCAAGTTTAGAGCGAATCTCAGTAAGTGCTAGGAGTTTAACAAAGAATGTTAGCGTGACAAATTTCAAGCGTCATCAATTGTTCATTTAACATAAAACTGTCTTTGATGGTCGGACCCACTTGAAATCCATCTCGACCGCCACCAAGTGACCAAACTCCAACAATAACCGACTAACGTCATATAACGGCACCAGATCTTCAAATAACTGACTTCAAAAGAAGTCACCACCAAACCCAACTAACGTAAAGAATTGGTGGGTTAAGGATTCAAAAAAATAGAAATAGATTAGCTCCTGGGACTAGTGGTATTATTTCCCATGATGTTAGACTAGATCTCAAGTTCATTTATCTTCCTAATATGACCTACAAAACTTTATCTTTTGGTCCCAGCATAGTTAGTAAAGTACGGGACATGTATTAAACAAAAAAAAATGTATTGTATCATTCAGATAATTTCTATTAATAGTATGTTGAAAAGTTCAGGATAGTATTATTTATTTATTCTTTCATAAATTTTTAAATATTAATTTGTATTTATTTTTGTGCAATTACAGTAAAATTTTGATAGATAAATGTTTGATAAAATAATAACTTCAGCCAAATTAATTTTTTTTTGGAAAACTTCCTACTTTTTTATCAGATACATGAATTATTTACCACTAACTTGTTTTCTCACTTTATTTATCTTCGTAATTTCAATATTTAGATATATATATAAGCACACGAGATTGTAGAATTGAATTTGAAGCAAGTTTTTAATTAACATATTTGTATGTGTGTTTTGTTTGGTGATAGAAAAATATTAGAGAAACGAAAAAAAGATGTGGAAGTTTTCAATCCAAAACCTTACCTTACAACAGTATTGAACTGTTTGTTATGGTGTTACTATGGATTGCCATTTGTTAATCTAAACAGCATTTTAGTTGTCACCATTAATGGAATTGGGATAATTATAGAGCTCATATATCTTGACATATTCTTCTATTATGCTTCATCAAAAGGACGAAGGAGGGTCGCTACATACTTTGTATGTGAACTTGTTTTCTTTGGGCTGCTATGGTCAGAACTATATTGGCAATACCCGAGCATGAGATGACGATGAATCGACATTTGAGGGCTGTCATAATTGGTTTTATTTGTGATTTTCTCAATGTCCTCATGTATGGCTCTCCTCTTTTCATTGTCAGTAATGTCATTAAAACAAAGAGTGTGGAATATATGCCATTCTCGCTCTCGATCACTTGCTAATTTTCTGAATGGTTGTTGCTGGACTTCCTATGCTCTTATTGAAAAAGTGGACTACTTTATTTCGGTTAGCAACGGTCTCGGTGCAATTGCTGGAGCAGTTCAATTGATAGTCTATGCAATATACTACAAAATTACACCAAAAGATGAAGACAAATCTGAGAAGCCTACTAATGAAGTGCAAACCTCAACTATCGTCTAATTATCGCCCTATCCATCTATTCATAATCACTTTAAAAATTTTGACCTTTAGTTTAGTTTTCATATATAACAAGTTCTCTTTTGCTTTTTTATAAAAAAAGCACTTTCTATGTTATCCAATTAGCTATTTTTCAAAATATACTTTTGTAGTCCTTGTATTTAAAACAAATTGAACTTTGAGGGATGTCAATTTGATCTATCTAGGTAGGGATCCTAGATAGGGCATTCTCTCTGAAACCCTAGCTAGAGGACACCGTGGTCTATGCTAGAGCCTATATGGCTGCGCCTTGGCCTGACAATGGCCTCCAGCCTAGCCAGCGCATGTTGGGTGAGGCCGGATGAGTGATTTATTTCAAGAATGTCTCTCAAGCTCGAAGGTTTGGATCGGTAGGTGTTCTGGTTCGTCTCTTTGGGTCGAAAGGAATGGCTGAGTTGGGGAAGTGGGCTGGGATCAGAGATGGCTTTGCTGGGTCGGAGCGGCGTTTGTTGGCAGTCAATGGTCGGCAAGATGGTGTAGATCAAAGGTCAGCTGGGATCGATAGCGTGCTAAGACGATCGATCCATATCCACTTGCAAAGGTTCCAGGTGCCGGTTGGTGTTGGGTGGTCTAAGATGCTTGGAGTTGTTCAGCGTTCATTGGAAGGCAACAAAGGCATGAGGGTGGCCCAACGCCAGTGGTGGGAAGGCGATTTTGGTGGCTGGGCAACGCAGCTGTTGCTTTGGGTCGGAAAGGTTGGATACCTTGCTGGTATGGCCTTTTGGGCTCGGAGGCTGCTAGCGGGCCCATTCTAGGCTAGAGTTGAGGTTTGGATTCACTTCATGGGCCCAGTTTAATGTTTTTACTGTTTTAGTTTACTTAGTTGTTTTGCACATTTTGTGAGCAATAAATCCCTACATTTGTTGTGTAGGGCTAGTCAGGCCTTTTGCCTGTGTGTACACTCAAAGTGCCTTGTTTGCTCTAGGTAGGTGACAACTTCATTACATTGACAAATTGTCACTGCCTCCTAGTGGTAAGGTGAGACTAAGTGTTGTCGGATTTATCCTCCGACGACAACATAGTAGGAAAGCTATACGTATGGCAATTATGCTACGTTGTAATCAGGTTACGTATCAAGTTATATTTCCGTTATATTACCGCTATGTCAAAGCAAATAGAGTTGCCAATAGAGCGCTTTTTGCTAGCTGGTGCCTAGTTAAATACAATTATTTAGTAGAGAAGCACGATAGTATTTCAGGACGTTCTCTAGATCCTTATTGTAATAAGGGGTTTAGGCTCAATGTTCCCCCTTTGTATTCGACAGTTTCATTAATCAATACTTCAGGGCAGCTGCACCAGCCTTTTATTAAAAAAAAAAATAATTTTGAACTTCATATATCCTTAACTTTTTGCAAGGCATGCACCACATTTATTATGGTGCATTAATGGAACTAAGTTATGTAATTCAACTAGAAAAAAACATAAAACTCTTTCTAAAATAATAAATGTTTATTTATAAATAAATTAATAAATTATTAATTTAATTTTTTTTACTATATATAAGTAAAATACATAACAAAATGTGTAGCTAATCTTTCAAAAATACAAAATTTGGATATTACTCTTTTGCTTCTAAAGTATGTATAGCTAATCTTTCAAAAATACAAAATTTGGATTTTTTTTTTTGAAAAATACTTATGTGCCCTTATTCAGATATTATTCGCAATTTGTTAACTAGGGATCCCAATAACATGTCATCATATCTAAGGGTAGAGAAAAGACCAAATATCCAAGAAAGACTACATGATCGATTCACATGAGATACGATTACAAGATAGGGTTAGGGTTCAACTTAGATATTAATGTGGGTAATAAATTTTTTTTTTGTGGAAAATTACCAAAAATACACCCAAGTATAATTTGTGAATAAAAATTTACTATTTAAAACATTGTAATAGAAATAAGCCAAAACCTGTTGGCTTGCAAAAATACGGCCAAACTGCTTTGATGTATCTAAAAAACAACATTCAGTAACATTTTGGTATTTTCAGAATCCAAGAATGTCATTTCTTATGAGTAAAATATAATTACATTTTTGTTCAAAATGTGTACTAATGTATCATTTTTGGTAAATCCATTACTCTATTGGAACATCTGACATGTTATATGGATTGTTTTTTTTTTTTTAGGGCAACGGAAGACTAATCCATTGATCGAAATCATGACGACCTCACTCGGTCAAGCATGAGGGGTACAAACACCCCCCATATTACAATGCGAGCTCCTAAGAGTTCTGAAACCAAAAGGAAATCCAAAAAAACTAAAATTCAAAAGAAAACTACTAGCCAAAGCAAATAAAGAAACAAAACAAAACTGCGAGATCCTACATCAACGAGCACGAGACACTTCCTTAACCGCTTTGACGCCTAAGACCCTACTTGGTGTACATCGCCGCCGTCAAGCAAGACACGTCACTCGCCCGAAGATGGAAGGGCTCGTCTCCTACCCGGACTGGGAAACAGGCTTAGCCAGCCCATTAGGCCTCTCAGGCATGCCAACAGAACCACCATCAAAGGGCCCCGACTCCATAGACCCAGAGTCATCCACGGTGGCTGACACCGATGCCGCTTTGACTTTGTTTCGCGAACCCCGAGGCCTGCCCTTCTTCTTGTAGACCTTAGGGCCTTGAGACAGCTTCCCACCTACCAAACCTGCATCAGAAAACTCGAACCCAAGATTTTCCGGTTGCAGGGTTACCGGCGCCAAAGCCAAGCCATGCTTGGCTCGCTTACCATCCGCAGGAGCATCCTCAGCCCTGGGCCGGCGCATCCCCACCACTTGTATTTTCAGAATCCAAGAATGTCATTTCTTATGAGTAAAATATAATTAGTCAATGACAAAATAACTCAATGCTTTGATGTTATATGGATTGTTATTTTCACTCTAGATAGTAAAACTAAGAATTAATCCGCTTAAGTATTAGTCAATGACAAAATAACTCAATGTTTTTTAGAGTGTAGATTTGGAAAGCGATATTTAGAGCATCTCCAATATGCATTAAGTTGAAACTTAAGGAACAACATTAGGAAAAAAAAAAAAAAAAAATTGCTCCAACCATGCTCTCTAATAAGATGTAGAAAATACATATTACTCGACCAAATAATCACAACTGCACTTGTCTATGCCCACTGTTTCTTGTCTTCATTCATATTGTCATTATAACAAAAAATCATCATGCTCATAGCGATCAACTGCCGGAAGCGTCCCAAGCCCTTTGTAACAGTCATCGAAGTGATCCTCCACCATCTTCACTGTGCTCTGTGAGGACGATGATGAGGCCCCAATTCCTGCCATAGCTGGTTGAGTAGAGCTTTCTAATTGAGTATTGATGACATTGTCGATGGAGCTATTGACTTCCTTAAGTCGTTCACATGAAAAAGCAGGATCTGCAGACAGTGTCACCACCTTTTTTGATTCATCTTCCAACAGTGCTGCTAGATACCATTCATCTTCTTCATTGAAGGTATATGGTGTGTGCAATTTTGTATTGTTGGAATCGGTTTCGCTGTGGATGTCAGCATTGTTGCTGGAGTTCACGTAGGTGTTGGTGTTGGCGTTGTTATCGTCAGAGTTGGTAATCTGTGTGTTGATGCTACTGCTGTTGTCATCATCGTTACCGTCTTTACAGTTGGTAGGACAGTGCTGTTGTTCATACGAGGACTCAGTTACATGTGATGGTCCTGTTCCTGCCTTGTCTATGGAGAAGTACTGTTTCCTCGCATGTAAAGACACAAATACAGCAATTAAGAAAGGCTGCAGTAAGCAGACTACATAATGGAAAAATTAATTCTCAGCACAAAGAATACATTATTAGTAGATAACTCATGCAACGGTAGGCCAGCTCTCCCTAGAGCGATAGACTAGGGAGGTTTGGTCTATAGTCTATAGTCTGTGAAAAGAGCTGCCCGCTACATTGAAGCAAACCTTGACAGTAGTTATATACGACTCCATATTAATGGTCTTGTCATATTAGATTCTTTCTTCTCGAAAAATTTAATATCCAAGTTGTGCTTAGGACAGTCCGTTGTATACACCTGGATGACTTTCAATCGTAGATGCATATGAGTCTTGTGTTGAAGTTCACTATATTACTAACATGCTCACGCACAACTGCCTTTTATCATTTCTCTTGTTATATTAGTGAAAGGGTGGTCCACTTAACTGAATTCTATGGATATGTTCTCCTGGTCTAAACTTAGAATTTTTTATTTTCCCCACCCTTGGACCTAATTTTATCAGTGACTCCAGGTTCCTGGTCACGTACTGACCGGCATTACACTACTTCTGAACTCCATATAAAACATGCCTAGATGCCAGTTTCAATTTGTCTTAGTGAGGAAGATGTTTAGGCTATTGCAGGTCCTGCCTAATTACCATGGTATGTTTCAAGAACTCTCTAGGGTGCAAATAAAGCACGCACAGTTCTAGCTGTCTATTCAATGATACCTTCTCATTTTGTCTCGATCACCACCATTTCACTATCCTCCAAAGATACCGTCCTAATTACAGAAAAAGGTGAAGGGCATACCACTTCTTATCTGTAATAAATTCGTAATGTAAAAGAAAATAAGAGAGACTCACAAAGTTCTTGTTCTCATCCTTGTAAAGAGAAATGCAATCTCCCACCTCCAGTTCATTTTTCCTAATAAAGCTTCCTGGTACATTGAAGAAAGGATCGATACACCACTGAGAGAACTTAAAACATATAGTGCTTTTAATTTGTCAACGAGAGAAACACAAAGAAATTTTGATATCATTCAGTCTCACGTTAATTTACCTGCACTTTCAAAGACATACATTCGACTTTTGTTTTTTGCCCAGTACCTGTGTTAATTCAACAGGCAGAAAGGAATATGGCTATAATTAATTTGCGAACACTCTTGATAGAGATGGGGTTTATCTGGCTGAATCATCATACAGTGACAAAAACTTACTTGTATTTCATGCCCCACACGTGACCGGAATGTACATCTCTGATCCTCAGCACGATGCCTTGTTTTTCAGCAAGGCTTGGAAGGTATTTCTCTGCCTCTTTCTGTAAATGCAAGCAGATAACACATTTGTTCAGCTTCGTGTAAAATGTTCAATAGTGAAGAAAGCGATATAGAGAGAAATTTTTTGGTGCAAAAATTCTGGCAGTCTGGATGAAGGAATTAATTATTAAGCAGTATAGATCGATCTGAACCATGTTGCAGTAGGAAAGGTCAATAAGATGAAATCAAAATCAATGTATAGATGTTTGATGTTTCATTTAGAAAAAGAGTAATGACCTCACCTTTGGAACGACAATCCTGCCCCAGGATCCAACATCACTCTTCTTCAACTCCTTGAACAACACTCTCAATTCCTATCCAAGAGAGGCTAATAACAATTACCAATTATATATATAGAATGTAAGAGAAAAAAGAAGTGAAACTTAGATATGAGATGAATCATGCAGCCACGTACCTTCATATCCGGCGTGCAGAGGTCTGTGTTCTGCATATCAGAATCAGCACCACATAAATCCATCTGCATTGAACTTGATGAGGACCCAGAGTCAGCAGCGCTTCTGCTTAAAAAGAGTCTTCTTTGGCGAGCCATCCTTTGCTCATCTCTTGCAGCCTTGGACTCAATCCCTTCTTGATCTCCAAGACTGGATTTGGCTGTGGCCTAGGAAGCAGGACTGGATACCTGGGATATTGGAAGGGGGGCTGACAGGCCTGCTTCTGGTAATTAGGGTATGAGCTTTGAAAGTACAGCTGGCTGCCGCCATTGAGTGGTGGTAGGTACTGAACTGCTGGATAATGATAGGACAGAGAGGATGAACTAGCAAGAGTTGAAGGGGAGGAACTCATAGGTTCATAAATGGAGGTCATGGTGGTTGTTGTGGAAGGAAAGAAAGGTTGTCGGAAGTTCTCCATTACCACAGTGAACACAGAGAGGAAGAGGCACAACAAAGCTGGTCTTTTGGGGTTGTGTACGTTGGTGATCAGAGAAGCTAGTGGTGGTGGTTGGTCTGGTTTGGTTTTAAGATTCTGTGTTTGTTTATAGAGATGAGAGACAGAGTGTTCAAACTTGCACAGATTTACACCTCGACTTAACCATGGTTGATCCACTCATGCGTTTCAAACTACTCTGTCATTTTTCTCCCTCTGAAAGAAAAGCATCAACAAGAGAAATCTTGAGGGGGTGGATTGGATTTCAGCTTTGACTTTTAATTATGAGGACAAGGTTAATGAATTGCTCTTTCCAGGGATGCATGATCTCCTTTGCAATGAGGTCGCCAAGTCGCCATCCATATACCAACCTAGAACCCTTACGGTTTGATTTTTCATACTGCTTTTCTAATAATATTTTTGTTGGAGGTTTTTAGGGTCTGTTTTCATATATCATTAAATAATATATTCTGTTTAGTTTATGTCATGTCTGCGGTGTAAGCAAAAGTATTTTTTTACCCCAAGTTGTAGAGTAGAAAAGGGGTAGAACAACCTGATGAAATCGATGAATTTTGCTTTTACTCTGGTTTGAAGCCATTTCTTGCTCCTTTTTACTTTGTTTATCCACAAAGAAAGAATTAGAGATGCTTTCAAGTCCATCCTGCATAGAAAAGAATCCTTTTATCACAACCTTGTTATTGCACTGACATAATTGTGGTTTTTTCTTTTTTGGTAATTACGTAAGCATAATTAATTCTACACAGAAAACTGTGCAATTAACAAGGGAAACGTTCCCTTGTCAGACAATTTGGCATGAATGCATGATAGGCACGAGAGAAACGATATGTTCTCAGAAAATATATATATCTGGAACAGTAATTAAGTATTCGAATTTGCATTACAAAATTGACAGTCTGGCCAGATAAGATGCCGATATGAGAAGAGAGAACATTACAGATAAAAATTTAAAATTATTTTGGCCTAAAAATAATGAAATAAAAGCAAACAAATGGGTAGAAGTATGATTTTGCAAGCAATCTTGCTTGATTCTCCAACTTAGGCCTGTCATTGTTTGAAATTCTTATATGACAGCAATTGTTTTCAAGTATTTAACCATGTATTGTCATGGATATGCTACAAATGCAAGCTTCTATATTCAATTTATTCTCCTTTCAAAAAAAAAAATTAAATTAAATTTATTCTAATCAAATATCCAGAAATTCCTTTCTTACTACTAATTGTCTAATTCCACTCTCATTTTTCTTCTTCTTTTTTTTTGACGATATACGTCTAGCAAATCCATAAGGTAATAAAACACAATTTTAAACAGCTGACGGACAGAATCAGAATTTATAGTTAAGCCAATAAGGTAATCTAAACAGAAAAGAAGACAAGCTGGAGATCCTGACTGAAGACATGATAAGTTGATAAAAATTTGCGCATACTCTGAACTGAACAAAGCTATCGTCTTTAAAATATCAATGTCAAAGATTAACAAATGAACCTGAGTTCTTAATTGCACCATGTATTATTTTTAGAGGGAAAAACAAATTTGTATAAAAGTCAAATGATGAAGTAATGGTTCTTAGGATTTACAGAGTTTACCACTGAATCACTGGTATATGCATATTGACTAGCTAGGAAGATATTCCATGACAACAATGTCTCTAGTAAGTCGACCTTCAATTGCTTCTAGGATCTTTGGGAAGAAAAGAAGACAAGATTTCATATCATAACACGGATGAAAGACTTGAACACTTATGAAGAAGCCCTTAGGAGAACATGGCTTTAATAGAGGTGATAAAGAGAGATTCGAAACATGAAACCAATTGTGCCTACAGTTATAGCTGGCCAATGCTCAATCTGTAGAACGCGGATAAAAGCATGCTCTAAACAGATATATATCGTAAGTAGATCAATTTCTTAGTTATGTCTGCTTTTCTTTTGATTATGAAAGCAGAGCACTTGTGTAAGAAACTGAATGTATTTTGGCCATCCAGTTGCCTTCATGCAGTTAAAGAACACAAACTAATATGAAGCCTTAACCTGATAGACAGATAAATGGGGAATACCATTATGCTTTAATACTCATGAATTAAGAAAGAAAGAGTTTCAATAGCTTCAGAGTTTTTCAAGGCCAAGCACCATATATGATCAAGAGTGCTGCATGCCATATGGATCAGCACCACGTCAATCCATTAAATATCAGAGTTCATACATGAAATAAGTTGGAGTTACAGAGTCAGACTCAGTGCAATGGCCAACTAACCTACCATCCAAGGCTGTATAACTTACACTTCATGATGTATAGAAATAGAAAAGGAATGCTAGCCAAACAAAAGAATAGGGTATCTGAATTGGTCCGAAACTAATATTAGACATCTATAATATTTGTATACTTTATTTGAATGCTAGCATTTCATGAGTCTACTTTTAAGTCAAGTTTGTTTTCAGAAAGTTGTATTCACATAAGTAAATTAACAGGAGATCTCATTAGGTGTTGGATTACTGTTTAGCGATTACATATATACGCCTACTTAAATAGAGGGGATCAGTAAAGAAGGAAAACAAAACAAGGAAACACTCGATTTTTGTTTCTGTGAAAATGAATTGATAAGACTATGTCGTTACATTATAACGATAGCTATAAGTATTCCTCCCGCGGTAACTACCGTATCGTAGTCTTCCTGCTGGTAACTGAAACCTGGCACTTCAAAAATAATGAATATACTTCGATTCAAAGTTGAAACACTCATACCGTTGGCCCGTTACATACTTCGGATGCGATACTTCTAGGACTTTACATGAATGCTAAATAAAACCAATGCTCAAATCATTAAAAAACTAAGTGAGGGGTAATCACTAATCACCAAATGCTAAAGATGGTTTGTTCCTTCTAATAGATAGATTAATTGCACTGGAACAAAGTAACAACTATTGCTCTTCAACATTCCATAAACTAGAACATGAGGGCAATCTATGTTCTTAAATGCTTCTAACTTTGCTGATGTCATTCAGTAATGCAAAATTAAGCAAAAAAAAAAAATGTTAGGCATATATAGATATATATGTTCTTTATAGGGGAAAATTCTATTTAGTCCCTGTACTAAGACTCTGTCATCGTTTCAGACCCTGACATTCTAATTTAATCTGAAAAGTCCTTGAAGTCACAATTTCCGTCTAATAGGTCTTCACCGTCCAAATGCTCCGTTAACTAGCTGATGTGGCACACAATTAGACACTACGTCAGCGTAATGTAAGCAAGGTGGATGGTAAAATGTCCACTATACCCCTATTCTTTCTCCTTTTTTTTTTTTTATAAAAAAAAAATATATTCTTTCATTCACTACTAGAATTTTTTTCATAGACATCGGCCCAGAACCGATGTTAAACTAATTTTCGACCGATGTCTTAGTGGGTGTAGAGAAAGATATAGACATCAGTATAAATGCGTTTTTAACCGATGTCCCAGACAACAACCAACATCGATTCTAAAAAACAAATCGATGTATAATCGTTATAATCATCATAATTTTGTATGTTAACTATATTTAAATCTTTATATTTTCGCATTTCATGCTTAATAAAGTATATGTCGAAGAATACCTATGTGAACATTTGCATCGAATTCTATTTCAGAAGTGATGTCTCGAACCCTTCTAGACATCGCTTGTTGTTTCTAAAACCGACGTGTTGTTTCATTGTAGACATCGCTTTTGTTTTATAAAACCGATGTTCTCTGTTTAATGATACATCAGTTTACTTTATGGTAGGTGATTTGTGTGTTGGCAATAGATTACGTTTGGTGTTTAGAAATCGATGTGCACTAGTTTTGGGTACATCGGTTCTGTGGACACAATTCGATATATTGATAATCATAAGACATTGATTTTCATTTTGATACTGGTTTCTAATCTCTCAACTGAGATCGTTTTTCTTGGCATTACTGTTTTGTTATGCTTTTATAATTCACTTCATACTGACAAGCAAAATGTGCAAATGAAAAAGGAATGCATTTCCCATCATCCAAAAATCGAGGCTTTCCATTAATTTTCTTTTCAAGTTCATGATTCAACATAATTCACAAAACAAAACCCCAAAACCGACAAAGGCTAGCCTAGACATTTGATCTAGCTTTAGAATTCTTATCTGTAGCCACTTTAGTAAACACTATTGGAAATATTTCAATGTCTGAAGCGACAACACAGTACTCAGAATGATCAGTCTCAATAAGCTTGAACTCGACACTCCTCATTCCAACTCTCACAATGAAGAGATCACCCTTCCTCACTAGGCGGTAGGCCTCCAGGAAATAACATGCAACATATTAATGGTAGGTAAATATACAAGCCATTGAGGATTAAACCAGCATTAAGCTACAACATAGATGTAATAAAAATTCAAAACTCAATGTTGGTCTGTAGGAAGTTCCTAAGAGTAGCCCACCAACTATTGCTAATACATCTAATTCAAATGCACCGACAGCAGCAGTCAATCCATACAAAAGGAAAAAAACCAAAAAAAGAATCCAATCTTGACTTAACAGAACTGCAATAACCAACAAAACACATACCTCTTTTGCTCCCAAAGCCTGTTTCCTAAACTCGATCACAATCTCGGCACACACCTCTTCCAAAACAAACCCAAGCCCACCTCCCAGAGATATCCAAAATCTTCCTGAAAACTCTCACCCAATCCCTTTTTCTTTCCCAGAAAACTCCCGAGGACTTCTTCAATCTATCACGAAACCACCAAATCAGTCTACTCTCTGAATTTGAGGCTTCTCCATCTGCAACAGTTCCTTCGAGTTTTGGCCTGGTACTATATCAATATAGAACCATCAAGACAATTTTAAGTAGGACATCATACAAGAAACTTATAAAAGTATATATGAATTTCACTTTATAAAGTATCATGTTTGAAATACCTCACTATTAAAGCAAGTATCATATAGCTCATCTCTTGTGTGAACCAATTACTCTTCCAACAGCTGCTAACAACGCAAAAAATTTAACAGAGTCTCACCAACTAATACACAGAACTATCAGCAACAGAAAAGGCATACAACCTTCTAACTCAGTTTTTCATATATACATATTAACAATTGATGTACCTTGACAAAAAGACCGTCAGTTTTCTGTATTATATTTGCTTTATGTATTGCAGAAGGTACTCACAAGGAATCATGCAAATAATCAAATTGTGAATAGTAAAATGATAAACAACAAAAATACCCAACAAGAAGAATGATGCAATTAACTTCATAGGGTTAAAGTATATACCAATATTAAAATCCACCAAAACTAATCTGTCCATTTCTTCTAAGCCATGAAAATAGTACAAACGTATAAAAGACATGTTCCTAGCATGAAACATGAAAATATAAGCTCCTCAATATCTTCGGGTAAACAACACACATGGATATAACACTTATCTAGGGATGTATGAAAAGCAAAAACAACAATCACACATATAAGGATGGCATGGCTGTAGCGGGAGGTTGAGAATGGGTCATTGTAGTTCAATTTGATGATGACTGGCTTCATGTTCTGGGCAATGGCATGGCTGTCACCAAAGGGATCAGGAAGTTCCCTATGTCCCACCACTCTGATGTTTTCGCTGTGATGTACTGAGCCTCTGTCCTACTATAAAGGTTTCACTCATACATGTAAACTACGATTAAACATACAAGAAAAATGTCTAACTGAAAAACAGAACCCCAACCCCCAATTTCATGACCTGAAAAATTAATCCCCAATTGAGAAAGAAGCTAACTTTCATAGGTTTATTTCAGTTAAGAGACGAAAAGATTCATACTCTATTCTCTGAAAGAAACTTGTGAAGAGAGAGAGAGCAATAGAAAACTGGGACTTTGTATGGAGAACCAAGCTGCAACAACGAAAATGAGGGTAGGAGGTCGAGTTAAGTTCCTGTTTCCCATGTAAAAGAACCAATTAATCTTTGGTTTTAAAACTAGTAACAAAGAAACCATTTGTTTTTGTTTAAAAACTAATAACAACATGGACATACGTACCTTTTCTCCTACTTTTTCTTGATGTTCCTTCACTTTCTCCTGTAACGTTTTCAACCTCATGTTCACCTAAACTGAAACTGCAAAAATAATTCACTGCAATAAGCTCCTTAAGTTGTAGTCAATTACTTGGGAAAAAAATTATATGAAAAAGAAAACATGCATTATAAGTCATTAAGTTTAAAACTTAGCTTACTGAAGAACAAGTTGACAGTGATAAAACCTACATAATGAGATATAATAAATACACATAATGAATCAGATTAAATGAGTTATACACATAATTCTGCTCACATTTAACCCACAACTTTGTACTCCAATATAATTCTAACAGCATAGCCTAATAGCATTGATATATTGAAGTACTGGCACAGCTTTGAGACATTAAAGCTCTAAGAGAAAGAATCAAAATCCACTTATTTAAATTCTCAAGTACATAGGAATGAACTGTCCAGTTTAAGAGAAACCAAACAAAGTTGGATACAAGCACAAACATTAGTAAATGCAAACAATTTATTAACATGGACAAGCACCAAGCTTAAAATCAGTAAATGCAAACAATTGTTTTCTGTAGTAGTGATTCAATTATCATATAAGCTTATAAGTATATACACGTAAATAAAAAAAGATCAAATACAAAACCCAAATCATTAGACAAAAAGATGGTTGTGGTAGTAGTTACCTAGAGGAGTGTTACCATTTCTAGGATTCCTATCATTTCTGCTCTCATCCTTCATCTTGCCTTTAAGTCTTTCATATGATTCGAGCTCTTTCTGCCAGATTCACCACATTTCATTCACCTCCACATCTTTATTTGCTATACAACCAAAAGAGGATTAAAATTTATCTAAAAAGAGAACTGACCTTGATATGAACAATACAACTATAAATTATTGGGTCGTCTACTACGTACAACTTCAACTGAATTGTACTGTAAAGCAATAGAACCTTGTATATACTAATGAAAAAACATCATGCTTCTCTAATAATAAACGGACTACTTGTCTCAAGGCACTGGTATGGTATTTAAAATTGGACATTAAGAACAACGAAAGTACTGATATTGCAATAAGAACTAACCTGTTCAACACAATGGACTTTAGCACTAAGCAACCACAAATTTAGCCTAAATCTTGTTTTAGGTTGTTGACGATAAGCATGCACACCTTCCTTCTCAACTTGGCGCAGCAAGTCTTATCTTATCTCATAAAAATCACAGCTATTCTTTTTCTCTGTCTCAAGATCCATTTGACCCAGGTAAGCAACTTCCTGTCGACAAAATAATAATAAGAAGAAGAAGAAGAAGAAGAAGAAGAAGAGCAAAAGTATACAAACCAAACAAAACTTAATCCCTGCCTTTTTTTCTCTCTACTCTGCTTGCAGTCCTATATGATAAGAAGAAGAAGAAGAAGAAGAAGAGCAAAAGTATACAAACCAAACAAAACTTAATCCCTGCCTTTTTTTCTCTCTACTCTGCTTGTAGTCCTATATGATGCCTACAAAGAGTATCTGACATGTTTCACCCTCAGAACCATCCCTATAATCTTACAAAAATAGCTTTAATGTTGTTAAAAATCCAGAAATTCATACGTAATATAAAAGCAATTCTAAAGTGTGAGAAATTGATTGAGAAAGATTAAAAACCCATAAGAAGCACTAGCTCCAAACCCAGCAGAGCAAAACCCATCTACCCCAACCCAGAATCAAGACAAGAAAGAGAAAAAAAAATGATAATCACAAGGGCTTTATGTGAATACGGAGTTAAGAGTTCAAACAGATTGAGGATAGAGAGACGATTACCGAGCTGGTTGGAGTCTAGCACCCATCGAGTTGAATCAAACTCTTTCATTGAAGCTGACATAATCGAATCCTCCAGTTGTTCTCTGAAGCCACTAGTGCCAAATCGCCGCTGCTCTCTTACAGTCCCTGAGCTTCGATTCGAGAAAGTGAAACGGAACGGCAAATACAGAAGAGCGTAGCTACCATTTCAGCTACTAAAATCTCCAAGTACGATCCACAAATAAGAAACTTAGCTACCTATCCCTCTAATACAGTTTCTCTACAACCGAATGATTCCAAACAAATCCAAAATCGGAAATCGAAAAATCCAGTTCAAGATAGAGCTTAAAAGAAAAGCAAATGATCACGAAGCTTAGCCTTTCTACAGGCGAGCTTACGCTTTTCCTTGCAGAAGATCCTATGAACCTTGTCCTTCAACGAGCTCGGCGAAACGCTTTGGAGGGCGAACTGTGAAGAGTTGAAAAGGGTTTTGGCGGAAGCAAAATCAACTCGAATCCCTCAAGCAGAAGAAATCGAATTTGGGTTTCGCCGAGGGAGGGCAGCAGCGAGAGTTGATGAGGACGTCGTCATCGTCATAGTAGGAGGCGCGTAAGATGACGGACTAGACGGAGTCGATGCCGAAGAAGCCGAGGACGTAGATGAAGGAAGCAATGAGGAGCTCTAGAAGAGTGAGCTTAGGGTCCAGAATGAAGGTCGAGTTTGGAGGAGATCTAGTTTGGGGTGAGTTCAGAATGAAGGAGTCTCGCTAGGATTTTCTGTTTCAGTTTTGGGGTAGGGTGCAATTTTTTTTCTAAGTGTGAAAGTTTTGAGTTTTAGTACCCGCTTCTTCATTTCACTTAAAAGACTTATCGCTTTTTGCAAAAATAGGTTCCTGCAAATTTTCGAACTAAATTTTTAACACTGGTCATTTTAATTACTGATGTTAATGACATACATTTAAATCGGTATTTTCGTAAAACGATGTTATATTACTTTTTTACATCATGGGCAAGTATGACCGATTTAAAACATGCGATGTAAATGAACAGATTTCTAGTAGTGATTCTCTTTTCATTTTCTTTTCTTTACACCCAAAATCCACCACTACCGAGCTCTCCACCACCATCATCACTTAAACCTCTCTGCTTCCTTTGATCCCAGAAAACTCGAATTCCACCTCCATGAAACGACCCTCTTGATTGTCCTCACTAAGCTTTAAATTCAAAAACGAAATTGAACCATCAAGACAATTTAAAGGTTCTCAAGTATCTCTACCTTCAAAATTTGCAGGCCTAACGAGACCTTGATTGTTCTCCTTCAAACCCATTTCGACCACCTTTAAGACCAGTTGCAACACATTAGAACCCAAAGAAAGCACCTTCAAATACCAAAAACCAAAACCCCTAAACCTAGATTCTTCATCCACTTGTTCCTTTACCTGAAACCCAGTTCACCTTTACTGGAATGAATCCATTTCCAAGATTAAGTGATGAACCAGTCCCACCCACTATACACATACAACAAAATCGCCGCCACCATCTCTCGACTTGTTCTTCAGCTTAGAACGAGGGTTTGTCGGTGGGCACCAGCGGGAGTAGCAGTAGCGATGCCGAGTTTGGATTTTCGAGGAGCGAGTTCCAGATGAGTCAACTTGCCGGGATGGTGGAGCTTTATCAGAGGCATGTGTTTCTTTGCTACAAGATTTCGTAAGTTTGGCAATCGAGGATTGAGGCGAGGGAGTTTGATTGGCTGTCGAGGCTACTCTACGCAGCGATGATGGTGAGGAGGGTTGATATGAACAAAGAGGTATGGTTTTTGTTGGGGGGGGGGGGGGGTTTGGTTTGTATTGTGGTGAATTGAAGTGGGTATTGCTTGAAATGGGAGAAGCTTTGTTAATAGAGAAGACATTCAAATCTGGGGTGTTAAAAAGTGGAATTCTTTGCTTAATTTTCATTTCTGGAATCTGGGTTTTCAAATTCGGTGCTTTCAATGCTTGGGTTTTTTGTTTTTGTTTTTGGGTAGTTAGATTTTGTTGAGATATTGAGATTTTTGGGATTGAATTGAAGGTGAGGAGGAAGAAGAAGATGAATAGACAACAGCAGCGTCACACTACTGGTTGTTTTACAGTTGTAGTAACTTAAAGCAATCACCATGGCTTCAATCGACTTTGGCTGGTACACTTTCTGTTTCTTGTTCTAGACCAAGGTTTTAAGGGTTTTTAGATGTTATTGTAGAAAATGGGTTGTGACATTTGACCATCTCCTCATTGTAGAAAAGGGATTGTGAATTGATGGTGTTCCAGTGGGATTGTGATTTGTGGTTTAAAAGATGGGGTCTTTTGATTTTGTATTGATGGAGAAGCAATTCGTACTAAAAATTTAGAACATAGAAGAAGGGATAACAGTGTTGGATCTAGGTTATGGTGAGCAGAGGAGGAAAGGTGAAGAGCATTAATGTTAGTGGTGGTGGTTGGGCTTAGGGAGAGAGAGAGAGAGAGCTCGGTGGTGGTTATGGTGGTAGTGGTGGTGATTCTCTTATGCTTTGGATTTTGGGTGCGAAGAAGAAGAAGAAGAATGGGAAAATGCAAGAGGGTATATTGGACAATTTTCCAATGACGTGGCATGCAAGTAGCTGAGGTGGAGTGGAATGGATGGCCTCGTCAGCAATTTAGCGGAACATTTGGATGGAACCCTAACGGAGTGGACTAGTTGGAAGGAAATTGTGAGGTCAGGACTTTATGGATGAAATTGAAATGTCAGGGACTGAAACGATGTTGCCTCTATAGTACAAGGACTAAACAGAATTTTCCCCCTTCTTTATATACTGAACCAAATGTTAGGATTTTCCGAAATTCAAAAAGCATTTTAGCAGAGTGCAACGTTGTAAAGCAGAGCACCCATGAACCCATATCGAGTTGCAAATTGCAACCCTGTTATGACAATCCAAACAAACATTTGGGAATATGAAGTTGTAGAATGACATGTTTGCATATAGAAGTAGTAAAAAGTAAAACGTTGGAAGTAATATTAGCGTTGTAAGGAAAGACAGACCTGGGTTAGCAGTGGAACTCTAGAAAGTAGTGCAGCCCAGGAATATGGCGCAACTGAAAAATGGTCTGAAACCATCTGAGGCTCTGGGCAGTGCCACTGAAAAGCGGACCACCGTTATTCTGAAAGAAGAAGAAAGAGTGAAGGGGAAACATATTTTCCCATTTAGACTACTGGACTAGTTTTCCTGTGTGCGGATCAGCAATTTTTCGTTGGGCTAATGACACACCAGTCTTAAACAATGCGTAACTAGCCTCTTCACATACGTTTACGCAATTACGCTTGTGTCAATTTTTTTTTTTCTCTATACATTGTATTTTTTTTTATTAAATTAACAATTCATATGTTATAGCTAGTGTTTTGGCGGCAAGTTGTCACCAAAAAGAGGGTTTGGCGGCAAGTCGTCACCGAAAAGAGGGGCCGGTCTTCGTGCCGGGGTACCCCGATCCGGATGCCACGAAATTTTAGGGAAGCTTTGTTCTTTAAAGAGTTTCTGCGACCGGTGAGAAACCTATCTACAGGACGACTTTCGGGGTTAAAGGAACACCTTTTTGTTTCATATTGAGTCAAAAGAGGTGCGGCCCACTTGGTGTCGGATCAGCTCGACAGGTCACTCAATAGTCTTTCGCGGAGTACCCCTGTTTTAGTGAACCCTGGGAGTTGTCGGCGGCTCGACGATCTGTATTCAAAAGGTTTACCGAGGTGAGGCTTTTGGCAGGTATTCTGTTATTTGTATAGGTTTCTCTACTTCGGGTAGCGTAGCTAGGATAGAGTTATCTCCGTCTTTCCTTAGCGCTGGAAGTTCTAGCAATGGGCAGCTAGGCAAACGAAGATTAGATAGCAAATTCATATGAAACTGTACAAGGTTCTGAAAGAACTTGCTTACTTGTTAGAGTAAGGAATAAACCCCGTCGTGTTTTGATTGGATCTACGCAGTAAATAGTTTTTTACTTTATATATATATATATATATTTTTTTTTTTATACCTAAGCTAAGTTCTGCACGCATTGCGGACAGGCCTTGTCGTCATGAATGCAAAGTGGCGAATAAGGAACCCGGTGTCAACCCGTCACCGAGAACAGCATACATCGGATATGTTCTGCTCTTTTTCATCTTCGCGCTCTCTCAGTGAATCTTCTTTCCGGCTTGCAAAAAAAAATGCTTATATTCACTTCTCTCCTACCTCCGGTCTTGAACAGGATCATGCGATAGGCCCTTAAGGGGATTGGGAAGGACCGTAGAGTTGTCAAGCTCTCTTTTTTGGATAAACTTCGTTTACCTCAGTCTTTTGCCTTTTCTGCTGTGTCTGGTGTTGTTCCCTCCCCCTTTTTGTTGTGGCATCATAGATTAGGACATGTCTGCAGCTTTAAGTCAAACTCACGACCTCCCAATACTTATGAATGGAAAATTTATGTCACTAGATCAAATGGTATTAGGCTATACATTATAAATGTTGTTTAAATTCTCTTTAAAAAGGTAAAAGAAAAAAAAAAGTGACATTGTCACTCTCACATGTCCCCCCCCCCTTTTTTTTTTTGAGTAAATGAAGATTTTCATTGATAATCGCAGGCCAGAACAATACTTACAAATTTTTCAAAAATGAGAATTATGCACCATTCGCTTAAGACATCGAAGCTCACTTAAACAAGGAGCCTAACAAACTACATAATTACCCTACAAAGAGATAATTTTGTGTGAAAACTTCATTTGCCAATGCGCTCAATTGCGGTGCGCCAGAAACTTCAATTATCACAATGTAAAAAGAAATATCATAATCTACAGGCTAAAAAACCACCTAACCACCCGTTAGCTCTCATTAAGAAACTAACAAGCATAGCTCCCTAAAAAAAAAAATTTATTGGAAAAATAATGAAAATAGAAATAACTAAAAAAATAAAGTTGGGCCTAAGGCCAAATTCCAGGCCCAAAACCATCAAACCCAAGCCGCAAAAAAAATGCAGGTTGCTGATACTGCAACGCCACCATCTTGTAGGAAAACACCCTTGTTGCCCCACCACCGGCAGCATGCCCATCATCGCTACTGGCTCCGTCCCTCCATCATCCCCATCACGCTGGTAAGAAAAGCTCCCCTCCCAAACACCCCCTCCCTATTGCGGCTCCAAAACACCCAAACCACATTAGAATACTCTGATGCGGTTTGAGCATAACAGACGCCGCGCGCACAGCCAAACCGCTCATCATCCTCGGTGACCTCCTCTCTCACCATGCGTACTCTGATCTCAGGACGATCGACATCAGCACCGCCCATTTCATGCCCAAATGATGCCCTTCCCAAGCATGGCCCCCCACAGATCTGGATAGGGAAATCAGCACCATACAACCCTTACTTCGACTGAGTATACGCTACCGCAAACCACAATGTCCATTCTAACCCATCCGACGATGCCGCCGTGAGGGCGTGCCGTCGAACCGAGCATACACTTCGGAAGACGACCAGATGCCACTGAGGGTTTAAAGAGAAAAGTGGAAATACATGAACCTTTTTTTACGTTGTTTTTGTAGAAATTAGTTTTCTGCTCACATGCTCTGCATGTGTAAAATTTTGATAATTATTAGATTGAGAAAAAAAATAGAAGTTATTTGGGAAAAAAAAAGTGGGAAGTTATCTGAAATTGTGGGTGGTTATTGCAGACACTGAAAATTATTTATTTTATTTTTAACAGAATTTTTAATTTTGTTATTTACCATATTACCACTCAATTATTAAAAATTATCTAAAATTAATATAAGGTTTAAGGATTTCATTGTCTTTTCACACCTACTTTGGCTAACAAAGCCTCTTCTTTTAATAATAGTATAGATTTATTTTATTTTTAACAGAATTTTTAATTTTGTTATTTACCATATTACCACTCAATTATTAAAAATTATCTAAAATTAATATAAGGTTTAAGGATTTCATTGTCTTTTCACACCTAATTTGGCTAACAAAGCCTCTTCTTTTAATAATAGTATAGATTATGTGTCATGTTTTCATCCCTTTGTTATTGAATTTCTTTGTTTTAGTTTTTCCTTTTGTTCTCTTGACCATTTTAACCTCTATACATCAAATTACAGATTTTTAGAGTTTAATAACGGAAGGGTAATTTCATGTATTTTAAAAATTTAACCTTAATGGTTGTTTGCTTAATTAATATTGATGATAAGGTCACTTATAAGAATTTGTATTATCCTATAGACCATTTAATTTTTTTTTCCTCATAACGACTTAACTACACATCTCTAACAACTTAATACACACTCCCTACAAGTACATCACTCATTTAATTTCTTATTCTAATATATTAATAAATACACAACCCAAAGTACCTAAAGTATCCTTAATCTCAAAAATCATGAAATATCAATTTTTTTTTTTTTGAAGAAGGGCCGGTGCGGCTGCCTTCAAACCTTGATTAATGAAACTTCAGAATACATGGGGGGACGCGGTGCCTAAACCCCAAATTACAATAAGCATCATGAGTACTTCTTGAAATAATAACTAGAGTCTCAACTAAAACAATGTATTCTAATGAGCACCAGCTAGCGAAGAATGCTTTAATTGCTACTCCATTCGCTTTACAATTGCGGTGACATACTGGAAAAATAACTCTATTACTAAGAAGCACCATTACAAATAGCACAGTTTTCCCACTATGTTACCACTAGAAAATAAATCTTGTGACACTTAGTTTCACCCTACTACTATGCGGCAGCGACCATTTGACCAAACAAGGAACCCGCCGCCTACCCAAAGCAGACACGTTAGTGCCATTAAGAGGTTGCGACCATTTAATATTAGTACATTGACATTTTGTAAATGACCATATTAAGACTACTATTTAATATATATGATTAGTATATATTAGTATATTGACGTTTTGTAAATGACTATATTGATTACTTGTGTTAGTTATTGGAATCCATAAAGATCTAAAGTTGAACATTCAACCAAAACGATATCAGTAGTTTCTCTACATCAGCAGAACTACGAAGTGGTCAAACAAATTAACAATTACAAAGTTTTCTATATGTGATGTTTTATATTAGACAATAAGTTAACTAATCATAACTTTTAGAACAAAAAGAAAAATTAACTAAATAATGGGAGAAAAGCTTTTAAAAAAAAAAAAACATTTAATGCCCTTGATTCCTAAATTCTAAATTATATTTCTCACCCCATTTAATCATAATTTATTTGATGAAAAATTAAATTAGATGGTTTATAACTTTATTGTTGTATTAAATGGGGAGGCCGTGTATAGAAATTTGTTGTGTTTATCTAACTATTTAGAGAAATTTTAAATACACACCCCTAACTACTTAATACACATCCCTATTATTTTATATTTCAAATTAGATTTTACAAGTATGTTAAACGACCAAAATAGACATCTATGTATTAAAAGGAAAAGAAAAATTGAATTGCGCATTTCTATATCTCTTTTTCTAAACCGTATATGTTGCAATACATCTTTCTTCTCCTCTACTTCATCATCTGAATTTCAACTATGGACATGAATTTGAATACCTCATTCAACAATTTTTAGTTGAGATATGTATTCTTCATCTTGTATTGAATACAATTCAACGTTATCTTGAGAGCTATCTCATTGAGATCCACCGTCATTTTATAGGTGGTAGCCAGTAAGCTGTGAGAGTGAGTAAAAGCAAAGCATTTGGGTTTTTTTTTTTTTTTTTTTCTTTCTATTAGTTTTTTGTTTCATCTTGCGTAACATATAGAACATGTAGTGCATGAAAGTGTAAATTTTACAGACCATATTGAAAGTATAAATTTTGAAGGACTTGCAAATGTTCGAAATTTTATATTTTCAAATTCCAATTGATTGATGTCGTAATGGAGTTGGGATAGGCCAAAATTTCCAGCAAAAAATAGAAGAAAATATGTAAAAGAAAATTATGAAATCTCAATATACTAATATATAATAATCGTATTAAAAAATAATCTTAATATAGTCAAATAATAGGATATTTCATGGTTTTAGAGATTAAGGGTATTTTAGGTCATTTGGATTGTGTATTTAGTCTAATATTAGAATGAAAAATTAAATAGGTGGTGTATTGAGTATGGGGTGTGTATTAAGAAAATAGGGGTTTGTATTTAAAACTCCTCAACTATTTATACATAGTTATAGAATAATATAAGAAAAAATAATTAAAAAAAATCCTAGCGCTAAGCGCCGTCAACAGCCATTTTGGTCGTGTACGCCGCCTCCAAGACGAAACCCGGATTTCATCCTTCACTGTCCTCTTGATGTTGCAGGGGAATGTATTGGTGTGGAACTGCAGAGGAGTGGTGAACCGTGAAACTCAACATGCTCTTCTTGACTTGGTAAGAGCAAAAAACCAAGCCTGATCTTTTTGGCTGAGACTCTTGCGTAGCAAGACATCTTTGACTCTCTTCAGGGGCGTTTAGGATTCAAAGGAAATATGTGCTTTCCTCAAGGCAAAGATTCGCAGGGAGTTGCTTTGTTATGGAATGAGGACCTTAATGCTCAGTTTCGATCTTATTCCCCAAATCATATTGATGTTGCCATTGCAGAGAAAGTGTGTGGAATGCCGATCTAGCGCTTTACAAGAATCTATGCACGAATTGAGAGGAGAAGAACTTGAGAATTTTATTCAAACACTTGCTGGTGAAGGGTGCAATCTGCCTTGGATCATGGTAGGTGATTTCATTGAAATCATGAATAGTGGAGACAAGTCTAGGGGTCTGAGACGTGCCACTGCTCCCATGCTAATGTTCCAGCAAACAATGGCATAGTGTGACTTGATCGACATGAAATTTTTTGGAAGTCTTTTCACATAGTCGAATGTTGGATCATAATTCATATACATATTTGTGCCCTAAAACATGGAAATTACTTGTTCTAAAGTCCAATTTAAAGTTGACTAATCCAATTCCATTATTCCCCTAATCTTGTACTTTTGCTTAACCTTTGTGTTTATATATATATATATATATATTTATTATGTGTTCCTTATCATGCTAGGAAATGATGGAGGAGTATGGAAATGCACTAAAAAGTCAACCTTTACACATTTTCCCTCTCCGGCTAGGAGAAAGCGAGCTAGACATGAAAGGAGGGGCAGAAGCCTCACCAAAAGAACTTCAAATGAGTTGAAAATTTCCATATCCATTCTAGAAATCCTAAGGATAATTTCTTATGAAGAGTTCAAGAGCTATTTCAGAGTGTAAGACCTTCAAAAGATCGGTCCAAGTTTCTGACTAAAAGACAAAAAAGGTAAAACCGGACCTGTAAGGATTCCATCAGAATTTACGGCCAAATCACAGTGAAATAATCTCTGAAATTTTACCAGAATGATCTACACTTATCAAGGAACATTTGTTATGAAGAAGTTGAAGGCCAATTCCGAAGTTTTGGTGGAGATTCAATTGAAGGAAGCTTCAGAAGCAGAAAACAAAGTCAAAACATGGCAGTTTGGCCTAGAACCTTCTTTGGACGGATTTCTTGTGCATTTTTGGAAGGTCTATGATACTGAAATTATCAAGGAGAGCCATGGAAGAATTCTACAAGATTATGGCAAGATTAGTTCATCATATTATCATTTGGATAATAGACATCCCTATGCACCTTCTCTCATTTGGTTGCCAAATTGACTTTGCTGACCCAAAACCACTCTAACACTCTTCATTTTCATACTTCCCATGCATAATAAAGAGAGCTAGCTGCTCCTCTCTTCTCCCTTAGCCATATTTCTCTACTTTACTCTCTTTAATAGCTCATCATTACTTCCCTTTTCTTACTCCATCTCTTCCATACCCCTTTCCCTTGTTTTTAGGATCTATTATCACTCTCATACTCCACCTTCACGCTTCAATGCTTAAGCTGCTCCATTTTCCTTACATTCATCATTTTACTCCTCTCTCTCCTCTATATAAGCATCTGATAAGAGCATTTTAATGCGACGTTTTAAACGTTATTTCATCATATTTACTTAGTTATTTCCTTAAATAAATCCTTCTGTTTTAAGAAAGTTTCTATTTTTAGTAATTTTAATAAAAGTTTCTATTTTTAAGTCTCATGGAGCAAGTGGAGCAGAGTTGAGCTTAAAGGAGAAAGAAAGGTAAGGAAACGTTGGAAATAGCTAAGGCAAGGCACAAGGGCTGCAAAATTGAGCTAAAACGAAGAAATGAAGATTTCATGGTCCAGCCAGGAATTCCTGATTCAACCAGGAAAACCTGTTCAAAATAGGAAACTCTGTCAAAGCAAGACTCCTGAGTCAACTAGGAAACATTATCGAAAAAATAAAGGAAAATGGCGAAAAGTGAGGAGTCCTGATGACAATAGGATACCTGGGTGGACTAGGAGAGCCCAAGAACAAGCTCAAAACATCCTCTACAAAGGTGGTATGGATTGAGAGTCATTTTTTACAAGAAAAGATGATTAAAAATCAAATTTGGAGTCCGTATTAGATGCATACTGATTTTGGCCGAATTTCAAGAATATATCTAGATAATGGCATCTCAATTAAATCCTAAATGCATCTAGACATGATTGTGACCAAAGGGAGACTTCTACAGATAATGAAGAAGAATTTCAAGGAAGTGCAACAAGAAAAGGTCCAAAACAAGTCCAAATTCATTGTCCAGATTCATTCATATTTCCTTGGCCGAAAAATGAAGAGAAAAATCAAATAAATTCTTGAAAAATTTAGCAATAATATATTTTGAAGAATTATGGACTTTATTTTGGAGGCTTTTGATTGGTTGGATGACATAGCAGGTCTTATGTGACATTATTTGATTGGTTGAAGCTGTGTGGAGCAACCAGATAATTCCTTGGAAATTAAAAGAAGATTCATGAAGCCTTTGCTGTTCCCTATATATAGACCACACCACTTCACACACCACTTCTCCCATAATTCTAAACACTAAAAATTCTCTCGTCTTTAGAAGCTCTGCGTCCCAACCAATGAGGAGAAGAAGTCATGCAATACATCAAGATTCTAGCCGCCATCCACCCTTGTGTCATCCCTAGAAGATTGCTTGCTTTCAAGGATCTTCAAGTTCTTTGTCTCAAGGCTTTGTCATTCATCTTTCACGGTGTATTTCATACTTTCTTTTGCTTTCCTTTGTTTGATTCGTAGAGTTATGAATTCTAATTAATATGACGTTAAGGGAAAGTTTAAAGCCAGTTTATATGTTTTGAAATAAAATTGCGATTTCTATATGTTGATTTCTATGTTGCTTATGTGAGATTGCTTGATTGATTTTGGATTACAGAAAATTTTTATATGTATCTGTTCTTTGGTGGCCAACTTATGATATATGCATGTAATTGGAGCTAGATTTAGGTAAACAATTCACCTAATAGTTTTGTGAACCTATTTCATAAGTAGTAAAAGCTTTGGACAAAAGTCGAAATCAATTAAGGAGGATTGCAAATAGATGAACTTTCTCATACTAGGTTGTGCAGTTGTGCACTTTGGTTGACATCCTTTCTTTGTTCTTCATGCGTTGAATGTGTTATTGATTAGCTAGCTTTCTAGACTATAACTGCATGTTCATCAATATGTTTAATTTAGGTGCTTTCACTTCGATTAAACATTCAAGGAAAGTAAAAAATGGGAAACCGTTTACTTTTTAATGTTTCACATGGTCAACTTCTTTCTCATGACATAGAAAATCGACTATAGGAATTGTAATTGGATTGTGGTTTTGATCTTTATTCCTTGTGTTCCACCCTTATATATATGTTTTTACATTTTATTTATTTTATTTATTTAATTTTTGATTGAATAATTCTAAACCCCCCTTATTTGTGTTTACTTGTATATATTCTCATTCTTTGTTTTATTTTTGTAAATAATACTTTGTACTTTTATTAATTGTTTACTTGTTTTTGCAATTACAGGTGTATCCTCAATCCCCAACTAGAATGATCCCTACTTATTCTATACGAACAACTATATTTTGCAGGGTTAAATTGCGCGCTTCCTTTTAGTGTATCAGCATCCCTTCATCACACTCTTAAGGCATCAACCATTTCACACCATTACATTTTCTTTCTCTCTTCATCTCCTTCATAAAACCTCCATATCCACCTCCCAAAATCCAAACCCATAATATCCATACTCCCCTTACTACTCCATCTCCTCCATCACCACCACTACTATCAGCTTCCACCACCATAAACTCTATCACCACCACCATAAACTCCATCACTACCACTCAAAATTAGCCAAAGAAGCATCATATCTTCATCACTATTCTATTCATCATCAACATCAACAAGTTCATAATGCATTCATTCCACCATCAAGGAGGATCTAAGGGCATTGAAGGAGGAAAACCATGGAGGAGCTAGTCATCATCAATTTGTCAAGCTTCAACTAGTTCACTCTTTCCTTAAGCTCCTTAATTTTCCTTGATGTATTTTAGATTTGATGTTAATTTGTATGAATATGAGTGAGTAGTTACTTTGTTGGGGCTAGGGTTGAAAGCCCTAGACCCTAGCCAATCTTGTATGGATTGATGCTATAATATGATGTTATGCAATTTTCTTTAACATGCCTACATGCTAGTTCAAGAGTTGAATGCATATGCTTAGACTTTACCACTTTGAGTATGTGTGTTTGCTATGTCATGATATAATGTTTAGAGATTGGTAACCTTTGAATGTTAAAGCATGAAAGCACACTAGGTGTGCATGTAGGGGTTGTGAATTACAATCACTTCGAGATAAGATTGGTTGGTTTGCATGATTTCTTCATCTCCAAACTTTATGCACTTAGGGTAATGCACTAGATATCTAACCGGATTGAAATGCATGACTTAAGTAGTTAAGTACTACACCCGAGAGGAGTTGCTTAATATCACAAAAGGAGCATGTCCCTTGTCATACCCGAAAGAGATGCAAGGAGAGAAATTGGTTAATTAATTTAGCATCATTCATATTGAAATGCATCAATACTTGTAAGGGAGGTTAGTGGTAGACAATCTGAATCCTAACTTTCATCCATTTGATCACTAGTTTAGTTTAGAGTAATTCAGTTTACATTTTAGCATCTAGTTGTTTTCAATTCAAAACTATCTTCAAAAACCAAAATCAAATCACTACTCCATCTTGCACATACTCACCATGAGCCTAGATTTCCTTATGAATTTAGGTTTGTGATTGTACATTTGCATATTCTAGCTCTCATTAGGTTCACACCCTAGCTAGTGAAAGGAATCCAATCCTCATGGGTTTGACAACCTTTCTTAAATCCTTCTACTATTACTTGTACCCCTTATACTTGAGGGTGACTATTTGGCTAACATCGAACAAATTCACCAAAGAAAGACTTGACCAGGGTTTTCAATGTGAACAATGGAGAAGAAGATTCCCACATGGTCGAGTTATCACGCTAAGTCCATCAGACTCTGACCATTGTCCTCTTTTGGTTGAAATAATGGAAGAGCAGAAGTCTTTCAAGAGGCCTCCAAGACATTTTCGATTTGAGGAAATGTGGCATGGCGGTGATCAATATGTGAATATCATCCAGAAACAATAGTCAAGCCCTATGAGGTGGTGCAACCAATCACAAAATTCCAATATTAATTCCCTAAATAATTCTTGCCGAAATATATAGATAATTTCTGATTTTCTACACCAATTTCGGCAACAATATATTTAGAGATTAAAGGGGGATGAATCTAGACTCCTTTTAGAGCTTTTTGTGTTCAACACATATTCTCTTTCCTTTAAAAGCTCCCTAAGAAATCTCCACGAAATCTCTTTTATTTTCTGATTTTTCCTCACGGCAAAACCCTAATTTCTCTCTTCATTATCTCTTGGCCGAATTCTCTAGGGTTTGCACGGCAATCCCTCCTTTTTCTCTTGGCTTGGACGGCTAGGAGTCTTCTAGGGTTTATCTCTTGATTTATTTCCATAAAAATAACCCTAGAAAATCTCCCTTTTAATTTCTGATTTTTTTTTGGACGCCACCTCCTTGTTTCTCTCTCCCTTTTGGACGGCAAAACTCCCCTAGGGTTTATTCTTGCGTCATAAACCCTAGTTGTATGGGCTTCATGGGCCTTTTATCCATTTGCCGAAAATCCACTTCATTCTTGAGAGTTCTTGGGCCTTGTTGCTTCTCATTCAAGCCTTGTCATCTTCCAACGTCACAACACTTTATTTTTCCATTTCCTTTTCATCGTAACGTTGGAAACTTCATTGGTGAGCTTTCCTCCCTTTCGCAGGGTTTCCTGGTTGGACCAGGAAAACTTCTTTTCTTCATTTCTGCTCATTTCTGTGGCTCATTGTTCTTCATCTTTGCTCCCCTTGGTGTTCGCAAGCTCCTCTCTCCATTTATGAGTTCATTTCCACTTTCTAGCTCGGAGGTCCTGAAAATAGAAACTAATAAGAAAAATAGAAACTTTCCTAAAATGAAAAATGGCAACTTTCCTAAACTGAAAATGGAAACTTTCTAAAAATGAAAAATAGAAACTACAAAATAGAAACTTTCTACAAATAGGAACTTTCCCAATCAAAGAATGGAAACTTTGCTAAACAGGGTTTTAATAAGGAATCAACGCAAGAAATGTAGGGAAAAACAAGTAAAACGTCACATTAAAATGCTCCTATCACTACCAATAGATACACTCAAAATTTGATAAAGGGTTTGGTGGATGACTTGGGAGAATGGCAATCTGACCCGGTAATTGTTAAGGGCTTGCTAGTAGACTATTACAAGCAAGTCTTTAAGGGAACACGTGCAAATGTGAAGGCCATACATGTTGTTTATGCTACTTCACCAAAAGTGACCCTTGAGATGAATGAGTCCCTTCTTCAAATGTATACTGATGATGAAATCAAGATTGCACTTTTCCAGATGCACCCTTCAAAGAGGGTGGGACCAGATGACATGTCTCCGTTTTTTTTCCAGAAATATTGGCACATTGTAGCTATGGATGTTTGCATGGCTATTCAAAATTCTCTAGAAAAAGGAGAATCTTGGGATGCCTCAAACTTCACGCACTTATGCTTGATTCCAAAAATTCAAAAGCCTATTGATGCCTCTCATTTCTCATTTCAGACCTATAGCACTATGAAACGTTATTTACAGGATATGCTCTAAAGTTGTGGCAAACAAGCTCAAACATTTTTTGCCAGATATCATCTCGCCATTACAGAGTGCTTATATTCCAGGAAGACTCTTCTCTGATAATACTTTAGTTGCTACGAAGCAGCTCACTTTATGCACAAGCTTGCAACTCAGTAAGAAGACTTCCTTTCCTTAAAGCTTGATATTAGCAACACATATGATAGGCTTGAGTGAAGCTTCTTGCAAGCTATGTTAACTAGGTTAGGGTTTGCAACAACTTGGATTAATATGATTATGACTTGTGTGACGTCTGTTAGTTACGCCATTTTGGTTAATGAAGAAACTACTCAGAAAATCAACCCACAAAGGGCTTTAGGTAGGGTGATCCCTTTCACCGTACTTCTTCATTCTTTGCGCAGAAGGTTTGTTAGCTCTCATTACCCAATCTGTGTCAAACGGCTCTATTACAGGTTTGAAGATGTGTCCCCAGGCTCCTACTTTACACCACTTATTTTTTTTCCGCTAATGATAGTTTCCTGTTTGGATATGTAAATGTAACTGAATGTGTCAAGTTTCGTGAGATACTAAATGTTTATGAAGAAGCGTTGGGACAAAAAGTATACTTTTAAAAGAGTAGTGTGGTGTTCAGCATAAATGTACATGAAGATGTTCAAACCAACCTTGCTACCATTCTAGAGGTTCAGTGTGTTGACGAACATGACGTGTATCTTGGTCTCCCATTGAGATTTGGTAAGTCCAAGTCTGCTATTTTTGCCTATATCAAAGAGAAGCTCAACAAAAAACTCATTGGGTGGAAATCAAAGATTCTTAGTTATGTTGGTGAGGAAGTTTCGATCAAAGCTGTTAGGGGTGGGCAAAAATGACCGAAAGACCGGAAGGGACCGATCCAGACAGGCCGGTTCGGGCCCGGTTTTAGAAGGAAAATAAGTGTTTTCGGGCTGGTTCGGTCCCTATACACAGCGTGGCGGTCCGGTCCCGGTTCAGGAAAATAAGTGTGTTCGGGCCGGTTCGGTCCCTAAACTGAACTTGGCGGTCCGGGTTCGGTTCTTGACTGTGTGGACCGGAAAACCGAGCTTTTGTATGTGTCGTCCAATTATAGGTTTGTTTTCGAAGTATATTGTGTTAGTGTGGACGCCATCACATGTGATTACTTTTAATAGACCTAAAAAGCTAAAATCTAAAATCCCAAGTCAATCTTCGGTTATCGTCCTCAGATCTCTGCCACTCCGCCTCCAACTCTCTCAGTCAGTCCTCACAATCGATCTGGACTGCTCGATCTTCTCTGAAATCGATCTTCCTCACAATCGGTCTTCCTCAGCCCTCAGTCACTCACTCACTCAACCCCCAGAAATCTGTATTCCTCACCTCTGGTCTTCTCCTCGACGTCGCCTCCGGCGGTCCGACCTCTCATTCTTGATCTCTTCAGTCTCTCTCTCTCTCTCATTCTTTGCCTTTTTTCTGCAGGGAAGAGAAAGATCATGCTGCACAGAGAAAGAGAGAGAGAAAGATCCGGCTGCACAGAGAAAGAGAAAGAGAAAGATCGCAGCTCCAAGCCTTCAACAATGACGACGAGTCGACGATAGTCCTGACCTCCGACGAAGATCCGGCTTTCGCCGTCGTCCAATACGCCTCCGAGCAAGCCTAGGCCGATGCCGGCACTGAGGTACCTCTATTCGATCCAGTAATAGTGAGTTTATTTATTAGATCTGGTTCAGCACGTTTTTTTGCTGGTTCTGGATAAGGATAATGATTGAGATTTGGAAACTGGAAATCGGTGGGTGATCTGTTCATGGTGACTTGTATCAACTATTTTATGTGGTGAAAATTGGTCATTTCATGACCTATCCTTTAAGAAGTTTAGCCTTATAAGTTAGTATGCTAAATGAATGGGGTGTCCACGAGGAGTACGTACGTAGGATGATAGTCAAATGGAATGAGAGTGCATTTTGTGTGTTCTATTGGTTCTTGCTGCTGCTATCTTGGCGGTGATTGCCTTCCTTTTTATTTGCTACAATTCTGCTACGATAAATCTCTGAAGCTAATTTTTGTTGTTTATGCTTCGTTCAGGTGATTATATATCATGGAAGTTACAGGGGGCTAAAACCTGCCAAGTATATGGCATTGACTGGTATGGTTTATGGCCTATCTAGTTCTACTAACAACTGATAATATGTTAATTCATCTCTGCCATCCAAAACAACCTGCCCTGTTTTTTTTTTTTTTTTTTGTTAAATATCAATGACTCAATGTGGTACATCTAAATCAGCAAGAAAATTTGGTGTCAGATTGAGTAAAGGTTTATATAGTTGGTTTTTGTCGATTTGTGGTTTAATTCATACATTCTTTTCAGGTGTTCAGATTTCTAGTTTATCTATTTGTCAAGGAGAGTTTCAAATTGGATTGGGGTTTGCAGAGGCCTCAAGGTTTCATCGATTGTTCTTCAGCTTGAACCAAGTAATTAAAACATTTGATCCTATGTAATCGATTTCAAAATGTGTTTTTATAGTTTTACTCTTTCATTGATATTTTATCAGAGTTCATGCAATTTATAACATATTAGGGGCACCCATATTGATATATGAAATTCATAACTCAGAAATTCTTTAACATCATAGTGACATTAGTACTGAAGAACAGCAGACTTGATGAAAACCTATTTATACTGACACTTATTCCATCTTAATAGAGTTTGTTTATCTTTAATTAAGAGTTTAGTAGTCTAAATTTGTCACTGTATTGTAGATGATGAATAAAAGTTCGAATAATGATACTATATTTGAATGAATAAATCAAAGTTCAAACGTGAATAAGAAGATCTCAGTAAATTCTACACCTTGAAAATTGATGGCAACCTCATCGGATTCAAGTCATACAGTCAGTTCTCATTATGATGGTGATAATGATGAAATGGTTGTTGTTGGGAATGATGGAAATGATGTGTCTCAGCAAGGTGAGGACAAGGAACCAGCCAGGGAAATAGAAGCTGCATTATAAACAGAAAATGAAGCAACAACTCAAGCATCCCGAGGTTCGCCGAAAAACTTGAAAAAGAGAAGAAGAGAAAGTAAAACAAAGAGGGCTGCCCCGAGGTCAAATGTGTGGAATCATTACGAGAAGTATGACAGAACACTCTACATTGAAAAAGATGGGAAGAAAGAAGAATGTGGATTTGAGAAAAGGGCCAAATGCAAGTATTGCTCCGCTGATCTCGCAGCCGATTCTTCATTTAATGGTACGAGTACTTTGCGTAGACATGTCGAGAAGGTGTGCAAAAAGTATCTTAGGAGGGAGAATTTAGAAGACACACAGCAAGTATTGATTAGTGATGGTGGAGTTGAAGCTAGGTTGAAGGTGAATAAAGGGTGGTCACAGGAAGCTTGTGTCAAAGCTGCAACTGAAATGATAGTTATTGATGAACTACCATTTAGCCGCATTGAGAATGAAGGGTTTAGGTGGTTTTTCAAAGTAGCAATTCCTCGATTTGAGGTGCCTTCTAGGAGAAAAATAGTGAGGTGTTTCTTGGAGATGTATGAGGAGAAGAAAGAGGAACTTCAGATGGTTTTAAGGGACCATAGAGTGTGCTTAACTACAGATACTTGGACATCTGTACAGAACATCAATTATATGGTATTAACAGCGCACTTCATAGATTGTGGTTGGAATTTGCATAAGAGAATCTTGAACTTTTGTGTAATTCCCAATCACAAAGGCAACACAATTGGGAAGCTGTTAGAAACATGTTTGCTCCAGTGGAGGATAGACAAGGTGTTGACAGTGTCTGTTGATAATGCTAGTGCAAATAAGGTGGCAATCGAGTATCTACAAAGGAAAATGGCTGGATGGAAGAACCCCCCAGTGCTTGGTGGCAAGTTCATGCATGTGAGGTGTTTGGCTCACATCTTGAACATTATAGTTAGGGCTGGTTTGACAATTATGGATAGAAGCTGTGCTGCAATCCGAAATGCCGTGAAATATATTAGAAGTAGTTCTAATAGATTGGACTGCTTCAAATAGTGTGTTCAAAAGGAGACGCAGGAAGGCCATATAGATTCTCAAAGAATTCCAGCTTTGGATGTTCCAACACGATGGAATTCCACATTTTTGATGCTTGACATAGCTGTGGAGGTGAAGCCAGCTTTTGCTCGGATGGCTGATGAAGAAGACAATAAGTACAAAGACTATTTTGATGAAGATGAAGAGGTTGAAGAGGAACAGGAGGGTGAAATACAAGTTAAAAAAAAAATCAGTTCAACCAAGAAAAAGAGTCGGGCCATCAGATGCTGCAGATTGGGAAAAAGTTGAACTGTTTGTGAAGTTCTTGAGGGTTTTCTACGATGTGACAATGAGAATTAGTGCAACCAAACACCCACTGCTCATAAATCTTTTCACGACATTGTAGCAATCGAGGCTGAGATTGATGCACTCTTTGTGCCTCTGGATGAGAGTTTTGGAAGTGAAACTGAAAAGCTAATGATGGAGATGGCAGTGAAGATGAGAGCAAAGTTTAGGAAGTATTTTAGAACGGTTGATGATATGAACCAACTGCTATTACTAGCCCTTGTCTTGGATCCTAGGTTCAAGTTGAAAAACATTAGTCACATATGTCTAACTCACCTCCAATTTGATGCTACCGAAGTAAAGGCCAAGGCCAATGATGTGAAGGAGCTGTTAGTATGCTTAACTGATCTCTATAGATCATCAACCAATGCCTCTTCAAAGAGTAAAAGTTCTAGGAGCAGTACTGGTACAAGCTGCGTCGTTTCTAGCAGCACAAAAGCAACAGCCACATCTTCCAAGTCCAAGTCCAAGGCCAAGGATAAGAGCAAGAAAATGTCCGGAAAAATGGCAGAGATCTTAGAAGGTTGGCAAAAAGCCCTAGCTGAATCAGACGAAGTGGTTGTTGAGAGTGAAGTTGATAGGTATCTATTAGATCCAATGGAGAATCCCAAAGATGAAGATTAGCAGTTGCTTTAATGGTGGAAGATAAACGGCTGCAAATATCCAAACCTTGCTCTTGTTGCAAGGGATGTACTTGCAATCCAAGTTAGTACAGTTGCATCCGAGTCCTCATTCAGCACAGGTGGCAGAGTCATTGACCCTTTTAGGAGTTCATTAACTCCTAAAAGTGTGGAAGCATTGATTTGCTTGCAAAACTGGATAAAAAAACGAGATCAATTTGACATCGAGTATTATCCAAGCCTAGAAGAGCTTGAGTTTTATGAAAAAATGGAGAGAGGTACATATGTTAATGTTTGCATTTGCAGATTTGTTGTAGTTTCTTGCTTTAGGTGAGGTGTTTGCAGTTTACACTTCTAATTTTTACGTGTCTCAGTCATTACTTCTTGAGTTGTTGTAGATGTAGCAAAGGGAAAAGTAGTAGCTGCTGAAAGTGATGAAGAAGAACCAACTGCCAAACCTGGAACCTCAAGCTCAAAGTCTCCAAAAGAGCTGCAGCTGCAACTCCTTCAACAAGTGCCGCTGCTGGGACCTCAAAATCTGCAAAACCACCAAAACAAGGGCTGCTGCCACCAAGAAAAGCTAAAGGTATATCAATTTATTGTCTTGCTGCCTTTTTTTTGTTTTTGTTTCTATGATGTTGCATCAGTGCAAAGTATAAATGTGTATATAACTATATAATGTATAAATGTGTAATACAATGTCTTTTTAAACTTAATTGTGTAGGGAAAAAAATTTGAAGATGGAGGACTGGAGGAGCAGCTGCATGGCAGCAATAGCATGGAACTGATGGAAGTTTGGTTGTTCACTTGTTGTCTTGTTGAACATTGTTTTGGTTTTTAATTTGTTATGTTGTTAAGACAATATGTGTTCGTGAACTTGCTGTGTAATTGTGTTGGTTGCTTGCTTTGAATGGTTATTTGCAAGATGGATTTATTTGCAACCTTGCTGCTAGTGCAGATTGCACTTTGCAGAATGGTTTATTGGTTTTTTTTTTTTTTTTTCAGCATTGCAGCAATGTTGCTAGTTCATAGAATCACATTGCGTTACTCTTTATACTCTCTAAACAGAAGCAGGTCAAGCAGCAAAGATTGAATGGAACCGGAAACCCGAAAAACGGACCGGTTTTGTCCCGATCCTGGTTTATCCCGGTCCCTGTTATCTGCAACTACGGTCCTGGCCCGAAGTAAGATTTTCGGTCCCGGTTCCGGTCCCGGTCCCTATAAAAACAACTACCGGTCTGGGCTTAGACCGGTCCCTATTTTGTGCAACTGCAAAACCGGCCCGAAGTGAGATTATCGGTCCCGGTCCCGGTCCCTGTAAAACCGGTGCCGGTCTGGGACCATGCCCAGCCCTAGTATCCATCTCTTTCTAAACCATAGCATAAGTGATACTTAGGTGACGACTCATCACCTACCCAGACCCTCATCGCTGTTTTTGCCGTACAATGCGGAGATTTATTTCATCATCTAAGGGCGAATTATAACTCAACGCAGCTCTAGCCGCATAATGCTCGGCTTTATTACAGACTCACACACTCTTCTCTCATACATCAAAATGGGCTTCTGGACTTCGGTCCCCTTTGGTATCATCTTTAATGACTCCAAATGCATCCATCACCTTCAGTGTCACAGTTTGGTAACCACCATTGAACCACAAAACAATAACCCCTGCAGCAATGCTTGGGTTTCTCTGG
The DNA here is from genome assembly GCA_024704745.1 of Rosa lucieae. Taxonomy (NCBI): domain Eukaryota; kingdom Viridiplantae; phylum Streptophyta; class Magnoliopsida; order Rosales; family Rosaceae; genus Rosa; species Rosa lucieae. The sequence goes on along the minus strand of CM045496.1, from coordinate 32,809,930 downwards.
TGCCTTCGGTTGCCAAACTGTCCCCTTCGTTTTGTTAACAACTCTTTTCCTTTCTAGTGAAAACTAGGCACAGCTCTAACTTGAACCAAGTCATTGACTGGATCATGTGTATTTTGATAGTACTCACCCAATCTTATACTTCCCTGGGAAAAAAAATGAAACATCCAAGGGAAACAGGGAAATGTGTCTTGTTATATATGTGACTCAATGTTTTAATCAGACTCTCACACATGATGCACGCAAGTCAGAACCCACCATTGGCAAAAGGAGGAACAAAACTTGGGCATTAACCGTGGTTAAAACTATAATTATCAGATAAATTTGAGCTCTTTGCCTGTAGTACTAGTATGTGCAGTAGTGTTTAAATTTTAAAATTATCAAAATTTTAAAGTTTCATCTTATAATTATTTGAGCGTTATTCAAAATCTCTTTGAAATTATATATACAAATGTTTACCGATATTTTTTGTTTTTTCGATCACTACTCAAAATATCTGTAAATCTATAATATCGAAACTTCCACTAAAACCAAAATTGCAAACTAGCTTGCATGGTTGCAATGTCGTAAATAGTGTACCGCACCGAAAAATCTTTCTGACCCAGTTCATCTGATAACTCACATTCAAAATAAGGGATCGTGACAAAAAAACATAAATAAATCCAGAGAAGTAAATCCAACAGATTCATGAGCGTTCATAAATGCATTTTCGGATTTCAGGGTTAATGTCTCTTTCTTTCACGTGTGCCTTCCTCACTAACGATGTCCCCATTTATTAGTGCTGTAATTGAACTAGGTTTTCTCTTCTCTAGAGCCCAAAGATTCTCCTTTTTTTTTTTTTTTTTTTTTAATAATTTGAGGACAAGTTTTGTTTTATAATGCAAATGTCTAGTTTGGTTTATAGTTTTGAGATCCATCTGTGTCCCTCTTCCTCTTTCATGGTACCCATTTTAGAGAAGCTTCCAAAGTGCTTCATTTGAATGAGACTCAACACAAACACTATGGTGCTTAGAATTTCTGTTTTTTGCTTTTTAAAAATATTTTCTGGGTGAGGTTTCAGAAAAGTACTTGATCACATGGCTTTGAGCAGTATGCTGTGTTAGCTTTTGAATATTCTTGGACTAAGGTTCGGTTTCTACTACTTGTAGAAGTGGGGCAAAATTAGAGTTTTGTGTCCCAAAATAGAAAGCTAATTGAAGAGAGAGTGATTGGCAGATACTCTACCTTACATCTTTTTTCCAGCTTTAATGGCAATGAAATGTAGTGATTTTGTTTTGAAAAATAAAGGTGAAGACTTGAAGTGAGTAGGTGTTGCAAAAACAAAAAGAAAACCTTTGGAGCCTAGCCTAGTAGCAAAAGATAGATCAAAACTCAAAAGGGGTCTCAAACTCAGAAGGGTACTCTCAAATATGCCAACAGTGTGGTTCTCTCTGAAGAAGTCTCTCCACTGCAAGTCAGAGCCCTCAGATGTTCATGACCCAAAGTCAAGGAAGCAGTTGACCACAATCCTGACGAGAAAGCCAGGAGGGGGGAGGTCAGGTTGTTCAAGGTCCATAGCAAATCTCAAGGATGTGATTCATGGAAGCAAGAGACATATGGAGAGGCCCCCAAGTAACTGCAGCCCAAGATCCATAGGGAGCAGTGAGTTCCTCAACCCAATAACCCATGAAGTCATTTTGAGCAACTCAAGGTGTGAGCTCAAAATCACTAGCTTTGATATTGGCAATGGCCACAGCAACAATGGAGGTGGGAATAGCAGTAATGGTGGTTCCACATTTGCGGATACCCTCAAGCCAGGCACACCTGGGCCTGGAGGCCACCCCACAATGCACTATTTCAACCCTTCTTTTAGGACCTCAGCCACTACTCCTCCAAGGAAGAGCCCTTTTCGGGTTTCTGCAGAAACAGAAGGCTCTGGAAATTTTAAGGGTTCTTCAGGTTTCAATTCAGCTAGTGGGATTGGACTTCGCCAAAGCAATAGGATCTCTTTTGATGGTTCTACCTCAATTACTTGTCACAAATGTGGTGAGCAGTTTACAAAATGGGAAGCTGCTGAAGCACACCATCTCTCTAAACATGCTGGTATGAACTCCCTTTTTGAATTAGATTCTTATTTTGGGTTAATATTATTCAAATTTGAAATCTTTGTGTTTCTGGTTTCAAACCCTCCTTGAAATTTTTCTGTGAATGCATCTATTTTAGTTTCCCTTATCTTCCAAGGACCAGAGGCCTAAATGCTTGTGACCATTAAAATATGAGTACTTATTGTTCTGAACTTCTGACTAAGGAAACAGGAAGTGTTTTTCACATTGTGAATAGTTGCTAATGCATCTTGAATTTCAGTTTGCCTTATCCTCTTAGGACCAAATGCTTCTGACCACAAAAAGATGAGCACTTTTGTTCTGTCTAAGAACAGAGGATATATGCAAATAATTCTTATAGCTTTACTGATTCCTAAGACACTTTAATCATTAGAAATTTGAATACGCTCTCAACTTTTTGATCTGCCTTTTCTTTAGGAGCTAGACTTCCCCTTCAATTTGGTTTTTCCCAAAACTAATGTTTATGATTCTACAGATTATATTTTGATCCATATATTTATGCCTGCTTTACTTTAGATTTTGTGTTGATTTCCCTCTCACACTATCTGCATATTTTTGACAGTTACTGAACTTATGGAAGGTGACTCGTCTAGAAAAATCGTTGAGATAATATGCCGGACAAGCTGGTTGAAATCCGAGAACAATTGTGGAAGGATTGAGAGAGTGTTGAAAGTGCACAACATGCAAAGAACTCTTGCTCGATTCGAAGAATATCGAGAGATGGTGAAGATCAAAGCCAGCAAACTCCCTAAGAAACACCCAAGGTGCATTGCTGATGGGAATGAACTTTTGAGGTTTTATGGGACTACAGTGGCCTGCTCTCTTGGCCTAAATAGTTCCTCAAGTCTTTGTGTATCAGAAAAATGCTGTGTTTGTAGGATTATAAGAAATGGGTTCTGTGCAAAGAAGGAGCTCAAGGAAGGTGTAGGTGTTTTCACAACTTCCACAAGCGCAAGAGCCTATGAATGCATTGAAATATTGGAAGAGGATCCATGTATTAGGAAAGCTTTGATAGTCTGCAGAGTAATTGCTGGGAGGGTTCATAAGCCTTTGGAGAACATAAAAGAAATTGCTGGACAAACTGGTTTTGATTCTTTGGCTGGAAAAATGGGTCTTTACTCAAATATTGAAGAGCTTTATCTGCTCAATCCTAGAGCTCTTCTTCCTTGCTTTGTGGTAATCTGCAAACCCTGAAGAAAGTTCTTTTTTTAAATTTTTTTCCTAGGGTGTTTAGAAAACTATGCCATATGCATAAGTATGATCTTCTGTGAATCCTTCCTTCTCTTTTTGTTTTTTGGGTAGGAGATTGTCCCTCTTATTTTTGGAAGAAATTTGATTCTTCTGTCAAGCCTGTTGTGCTTCTCGGTCTGAATTTGTAACTCTGCCTCTTCAGTTAAGGGAAGGCCTGTGCCATGCTATCAATGCAACATTCAATTGCAGATTTTGTGTATCCAACGATGTTTGTAAAACAATTAAAAATTAGTTAGAAAATTTCAGAAGTTTAGGGAAATCATTCATTCATAAATGAACCTGTAAATGTTTATGGGAAATTACAGTTTATCATAGTTGTTAGTGAAGTATTGAATTGAGTGCATACTATTGACTGCATTATAGAAAGGTCAATTTAAATTACATCAAAATAAGACAGCATCCAACCCCAAGTGTCAAACTGATTATGAATTTCAAGAATTATAATACACTTGAAACCTTCAAGATTTGAAACAGGTGGGGGAGCTACTAGCAATTAATTCTGCAATCAAAGTACAAAAAGAACAACAAATTTTTTATGCTAGCCTAGGTAGTTGTTTTATTATTAGACCAACTCTAATAGCTTTCTCATTTATTGATTTTTCTCAATTTTAGAGAAAAATGAGTCTATTTTGCTCCAACAGATTTCCTAAAATTGTTCATATTTTAAAGATAGTGAGGAAAGAGAAAACAAAATTTCATAAATTTACAACAATTTCTACAATTTTAAGGAAAAATTATGAAGATTTTAGAGATTACTGTAAAATAGGAAATTTGTTAGAGTTGGAGAAGAAAAAGAGGCTAAACCTTTGACTTTTGTTTCCCTGTAATACATAAATTAACCAAATCCTAGATCCCATCCCACTTTTTAAACTAATAATGACTCAACTGTTATTAAGAGGCTTAATAAAAGAAGGCTGTCCTTTAAATGCTCCTTTTAAGTAATGTGGGGGTTTTTAGTTAGCCACTAACTAGCATTATTTGAATATGACAAGATCATGTGGTCCTTGTTTAGTCCAAAATTAACCAGAAGACAAATATGAAGAAGAATTTGAATGAGATACGTCCACTGTCCCTATCTTATCACTAAGATTTTAATTTTTTCTTTTTTACTCTGTAATAGTGTCAGATTTTCTTAGATTTTCTTGGTGCAGAAGAAGCTAGCATTCAAGATAAGGTGAGGGACTCTCATCTCTCTCTATTTCAAAATGGTAATGTTAATTGTTGGCTTTAAAGTGGTTAAGGGCATGGACCTTCCAATGGCACTATAAGAGTTATCTGTACACCCATTTAAAGGGCATCTATCGTCCTCTGAGGCACATGCATCTCATAAATGCTTCCCTACTGCTTACAACACCTGTCTGGAATCAAGATGTGCACATCAAATTGAATGGGGAATTCAATTTTGGGTATTTATGTATGAAGTGAAGGTAGATAGCTAGCTTGATTGCAGATGAACGGAACTGAAGACCTTTATTACAAGGTGACATATATTACTCCTTGAAAAGGACTATTCTTCTTCTCCTCAGTGTGCCAGTTGCTAAGCAATGATGAACAGTCAGTAATGCAGATCATGTCAAACTTCTGAAATGGTTAATGAAGACACCGCTACGAGCTGATGGGTATATGAAGACAGTTTTCAAACGATAAATAAAAAAGTAAGAATTATAGTAAACCCAGAAAGAAGCTTTTGATGAAACCAAGCCAGGACTTGATTTTCTTGGGCGCTAGCTATTGACAACAAGACTTGCAAGGAAATGGTGTCCATGCCATGTGTATACGCTCGCAGGCTCGCAGCTTGCTACATATTGCAGAGATATGTACGCATGCTTAAATACCATATGAACGATTGCCAACCAAAAGAAATACCATATGAGCATATGATACTTGGTTAAGAATTTTTTTGGTGATTTGGTTGTGTTTAAATTCACAAATTTGGTTCATACACACTTAACGATTTTTTTAATTTTATAGTTAAATTGTTTCTAATCTTAAGACGAAATAGTATTGGAATTGTATGACTTGATATAAATTAAGGATGTAGAGAAGAAAATGTCACAAATTAAAAAACAGACACATGAAAATAAAAAATGTTGTTGCATTTTATATGTGCCGAGGCCTTTTAGATAAAATCTCACACATGTTGACGTCAATGTGGTTGAGTGGGGACATGCATGAGTCAATTTGAAGCCATGTGAATATATTTTTGGTTCACTCCAAGCTCTTGAAGTAAAAAAAAATGAAAAATGAATACACTCCCCTCATTGACTTATTAAAAGCAACACTTTTCTCTCACACATTCTGATTTCCACACTACAGGATAAAAGTGAGACCTTGAAATTAAACATTGAGGAAACCAATCAAGTCAAATTTCTTCACTTAAAAGTGCACGCTTTTATTTAGGCCCTGTTTGTTGCTTCACTTGAAAAAAAAAATTCAGCTTTTATCTAAAATTTTAGATATTATTGTGTTTGGTAAATAAATAAAAAATAACTTTAATTGAAAATTATAGGTCACTGGCAACATAGTTGCTTTTAGAAGCTGCTTTCAATTAAAACACGCTCTAAAGTTATTTTACATACTGACAGCACTTTTAAAAGTAATTTTTACCAAACACGAACCTGTTTTAATTCACAACTAATTATTCTCAAAATACAGAAGCAGTAGTTTTTTTTTTTTTTTAAGTCACAGCACTCCCAAACTAGCTTTTACTCTCCTAGGTTGAAATAGGCATGATTGGATAGTTAAAGTTCAAACCATCTTCAATGAATGACTCATTTTACTCAATAACATTTATGTCTTCTTCTTCCTTCCTAATTTCTTCTTCATTCAACGAACTCTCTATTCTTCATCATTAATAATTAGAAACATTTCTACTTGAACTACACCATCTGAACAAGCTGGCAATCCCATATTAATTATTGTCGACCCCAAGCCAGCCAATTCATATCGCCATGCATAGACATCAGACCTGCAAACCTCAGTGCCGACCATAAGTTTCTTGATCTTAATTTTGAGATATGGGTAATGTTTTGAATGCAGATCTTATTTTAGCAATTTTTTTTAAAAATCAATTAAGAGCTTCTTAATTGTTCGGTTATGATTCTTATGGACCTGGGGCTGGGGGTGGGAGTGTGTTACATGCACCGTCAGTGCATGAGTACTTGCAATAAAAGAGAGATAGACGAGTAGAAAGAGAAGGGAAGAGAAATAATTATAAAGAATGAAAAGCCATTGAGTTTGCTACTTGCACTAAATCGTAACTAAAAAGCAGCATGACTCATGGTATTGTAGCTAAATTATAGATAGTCATCTCAAAATTTGTGCACCTCATTCCGTTATAGGGGAAAATACTCATATTCGTAAAGAATGAAAAACCCAATGAATGTTCTCATTACACCAATTCGTAACTAAATAACACTAACCAATAACTAAAATGCAACATGTCAGACTATATTGTAACCAAATGGCAGAGGCATTACAAAACTTGTCACCTGATCAAATACTCTTCTTTTGTATCTGAAATGATCACTTTGATTACCCACATATAGCTCTAGTAGGAGAGCAGGAGATGTCAAAATTAGATGACCGAATTTTGATCCGTGTCCGTGGTTATTGAACGGGTTTGGATTGAAAATTTGTTCTATTGATCCATTAATGGTCCGGATTCATTAATCTGTTTATTTAACGGATCAAACACGAATCTAAGTTGATCCGATCCGTTAATGATCCAGTCCATTTTTATAATAATTAAATATTATATTTGTATTAATAAAATATTATTTCCAAAATATTAACAATAAAATATTATGAATACTTGTTACTTTTAAAAATATTATAATAAATATATAATATTTTATTAATATTTCATGAAGTATCATAATAAAAATTTAATATTATTATTAAAATTTAAAAATATCGTTATTACAAACAGATTGTATTAGTTGATCGTGTATCTGTTAATCTGGTGGATACAGATTTAAATTGATCTTTCAACAATCCACCGGGTTAATGAATTAGGTCGGATTGAAATTATTATTACTAAACGGATTAGGATTTAGGTTGATCCGCTTCAAATCCGGTCCATTTACAGATCTAGTTACAATTTCCAGTACAAGGTAGAAGGCCAAAATGCAGACAAGAAGAAACTGACTGGTGAATAATATCTTCTACTCCATGCTTGTAATTAAAACCCAAATCACTTAGCTTCTTTGAAGATATCTCAGAGGGTGCTGGATTATTCTGTTCTTCCTCCGCCACAACCCTGCATCTGAATTTTTAAGTATATCAACATCTAAGTCATATAGAGCTAGGGTTACTCGAAAACTTTTATGTATATATATATATATATATATATATATATATATATATACACCAGACAATATATAACTACCTCTGTGAATTTGAGGAAGGAAATGCCTGAGCTAGATAAAGAACCAACTCAGACATTGGAATACTTTTGGCAGCACATATGTATCTTCCTTCTGCTTCATTATTCTCCATTAAAAAAATGTGGGCATTGCATATGTCCTCAATGTGAACTAATACAATTGATCCCATTCTTGCATTTACAGCAGTTAATATCCCATAGAGCTCAGAGTCACCTACGTACATAAATTAAAGTCAGATAATATCAGCATGTATATATTCGTATATAGTTCTTATTTTGTTGTTAATCAGCATGTTCCCCTACTTTATGGCCACGTTTGGTTTACGAAAAGTAAGCGTATTTCCTTTCCTGCGTTTGAGATGCAAAATGAAAGGAAATCGATCATTTCCTGAATTGAGGGAAAATAAGGGGGAAAGTGGTTCATTCCAAACTCCAAATGAATCACTTTCCCTCCTTCTTTCTTTGCATTTATTACTCACAAAATATTATTTTATTACATTATTTACAAACTTTTTAACAACTTTTCTGATAACTTTTCTTACGTTACCAAACATCGGAATGGAAAGTTATTGGGAAATATCATTTCCCTTCCCATAGGAAAGACAAAAGAATTACTTTCCTTTCCGTGAACCAAACGAGGTCTCTGTGTAACTGCCATCAAATTGTACCGGCATCACTGATAGGAGCATTTTAATGCGACGTTTTACTTGCTTTTCCTTACATTTCTTGCGTTATTTCCTTATTAAAACCTTGTTTAGGAAAGTTTCCATTCTTTGATTGGGAAAGTTCCTATTTGTAGAAAGTTTCTATTTTGTAGTTTCTATTTTTCATTTTTGGAAAGTTTCCATTTTCAGTTTAGGAAAGTTGCCATTTTTCATTTTAGGAAAGTTTCTATTTTTCTTACTAGTTTCTATTTTCAGGACCTCGGAGCTAAAAAGTGGAAATGAACTCATAAATGGAAAGAGGAGCTTGCGAACACCAAGGGGAGCAAAGATGAAGAACAATGAGCCACAGAAATGAAGAAAAGAAGTTTTCCTGCTTCAACCAGGAAACCCTGCGAAAAGGAGGAAAGCTTACCAATGAAGTTTCCAACGTTACTATGAAAAAGAAATAGAAAAATGAAGTGTTATGACGTTGGAAGGTGACAAGGCTTGAATGAGGCGCATGCAGGCCCAAGAACTCTCAAGAATGAAGTGGATTCTCGGCAATTGGATTAAAAGCCCACAAAGCCCAAGGGAGCTAGGGTTTTGTGACGTTATGAGATATTTTTGGGATGCCTTATGTGTCTTGCCGTGATATGTGAAGAGAGAAACAAGGAGTGGCATCAAAATCAATCAAGATAAAGGTGATTGACGCCATGCAAGGAAGGATATGTCTTGGAGATTTTCTAGGGCTATTTTTATGGAAAGAAAATATACTTGGAGACCTACCTAGAGAGTTTGCCGTGAAAATACAAGGAAGGAGAGAGATTTGCCGTGTGAATTAAAAGAAAACCCTAGAGATTTCGGCAAAGAGATATTCAAGGGAGAAATAAAAGGAAAGAGAAAAAGGTGGAGATCAAGAAAAGCTCAAAAGAAGTCTAGATACATTCCTTAATTCCCTAAAGGAAGTTTGGCCGAATTGAACTACAAAAATCAGAAATTATATCAAGGGAATTTCGGCCAAGATTTTACGGAATTAAAAGAGAATTTTGTGATTGGTTGGACCACCTCATAGGGCTTATTTGGCAAGATATTATTGGAGGAAATTATGTGGAATTTTCAGATTAATTCCATGAGGTTTACACGGCTTGGAGAGCAAGGAGGCCGTCCCCTATATATACTCTCCTTTTCTCAACGTCAGAAGTTCCCAATCTTTACAATTTACACTCCAGAAAAAAATCAGAAAATCTCCTTAGCATAGCCGTGAGCATCTCTATCCTCTAGGGCAAGCCACGAAGTTCAAGCAAGGCCAAGGGAGAAGAAGAATTGCCGTGAGCATCATCATCCACCACCATTCTTGAAGCTTGCTTTCGAGATTCAAGAGACCACAACGTTAATCATCCATCTTCATCCTCCATCCACGGTGTAATCCGATTCTCCTTTGTAACCTTTGCTTTGTATTTCGTTGGTTTTGCTTTAGTTGACATATATGTTTGAACAATTGTTAATTTCTGGAATTTTATGATTAATTGAGAATTTTCAGATTCATATATTGTGATTCGAGAGTTGCTTATGTGGGTTTGTTTAATTAAATTTGCGTTATAGAAAACTTTTATATGTTTATCTTATTTGGGTCGACACATATAGGATTTGCATGTAATTGGTGCTAGGTTTAAGAACATGAAATCGACTTTTCGTTTTGTGTAAACTTGAATCAAAGTAGTAAAGGTTTTGGACAAAGATCGAATTTAATTAAAGAGGATTGCAATTAGGTGGACTTTTCCATAACTAAGTTGTACACTTGAGTTGATAGCCTTTCTCTATGTGTAATGCGTTAAACATGTTATGATTAACTAGCTTTCTAGTGCTTGAATGCATGTTTGATAGGATTAATCTAGGTGCTTTCGCTTAGGTTAATTAGCATTGAAAAGTAAAAAATGGGAAATCATTTGCTTTCGAATGTTTCACATGATCAACTCATTTCTCATGACTTAGATGAACAATATTAGGGTTTGAATCAATTTTAATCATAAGTTTCGGTTTTTGATCTTTGTTCTCTCATTCCATTTGTGTTTTTATGTTTTTGCATTTTAATTGTTTTGTTAACTTAGTATTATTTTCGAAAAACCAAAAACAAAATCCCCCCTTTTCGTGTAAAATGTTTATACTTGTGAATATCTTTGTGAATATTATACTTTGTTTTAATTTTAATTGTTTACTTGTTTGACAATGACATGTGTACCCTCAATCCCCGGATTAGAACGATCCCTATTTACTTTATACTACTAATGACATTTCAGGGTTAAATTATGCCGCTTGCTAAAAGCGACATCAATCACGTTTGTGATCGTCTGATTTGTACTGTGTAAAGCTGTGAAATCATCATATCTCACTCTACGATTTGTAATGGATTACACATTATTTGGTCATTTTAAGAAAGGAGAGTTGATGATGTAGGAGGAGAATGGGCATGGTTTAGCCGGAAAACTAGAATAATAAAGAAGCAGCGTGGAATCAAGAAGAGTGATTGGAAAATAGGTAATTCACGCATAATGAGGTTGCTATCTGCTGCAATATCCAAGAAAATTTGGTTTTGGACTTTTCGGGTTACTCTTGCAAAAAGTCAGGTCTTAATTGCGAAGCAGATTGAGATCAACTTTTGGCCATAATGACAGTTTGATACGCATGATACCTTTTCAGAATGGGAACGACGAGATCTTCAAGACTCACTTTAGTGAGCCCTAACGGATTTTGGCCTAAATATGTCGCTTTAATCATTCGATTAGGGATTTAATATTTTTAGGCTAGTCTTACATTTGTTTTAGTTTCCTTTTAATTTGGATTCTTTAAGATTTCTTGTTAGACTATGATTTAGGGTTTTGGATGTCTATATAAGCACCATTATACTTTGTACTAGATCAGTTTATCATATCAAATTAATAAAAATTAAAGATTTTTCTCTCTTTCTCTGGTGGATTCCAGAATTATGTCTGTTAGGGTTTATCGCTTATAAACCTCGTTACTTCCGACTGCGTCAGTTGAGCTTTTCATGGTCAGGAACTACCTGTCAATGGTGACAAAAGAACTCGAATGCTTGATGGAACATTGGAAGTGACAAATGGTCCTCCAACAGTACTTGTTATTACTGAAACAAGCTTAACGCCATTCTCACTTGCAAATCTAAATGCTGCTTCCTCTGTGAGGATCTTTGAAAGAGCATAAACCTGTCAAAGAAAAAAGTTTCTCATGTTTGTAGATTTACATAAGTTAATCAAACTATAAAGAGGCAGAAGAAATAAGAATATATTACCCATCCACTTGCTTTCTCATCCCAGACACGATCAACTGGAGTTTTGCAAGATTCGTCAACAACAGAGATTGGATTTCCATTGCTATCTTTGGCAGTCATAGTACTGATAGAAGAGGTAAGCACAACCCTATTCACGGTACCCGATTTCACACAGGATTTGAGGAGGTCCAAGGTTCCTTTGATTGCAGGGTCGATGATATTTGATTGAACATAAGCCTCTTAGAGGTACAAATATAAATTGAGAGGAAAATTAGTATTATGCTCAACCAAGTTATATAAGTGCAGGATCATGTGCTATTTTTTTTGTAGTGAAAAGGTAGCAGATGAAGTATTTATATATACCAATGTTCTCTTCCACAGGAACACTGAATTGCATTGATGCTGCAACGTGAAACACGCCATCGCATCCCTTAACAGCCTCGTCGAAGCTTCCTTCTTCTTGCAAATCAGCTCGGAATAATCTTAGCCGGTCAGTGCTGGCCCACAATGATAGAAGGTGCAAACACTTGGCTGTGATATTAGGTTGTAACTGATCATTAAGCTTTTATAACATACAGATTAGGGATGGCAATGGGGCGGGTTGGGGATGGGGATCACAATATCATCCCCATTCCTGGGGTCATTTTCTACCATCATCCCCGCCCCAATCCCCAATAAAAATATATTGGGGATTCCCCGTATCCCCATTGGGGACTAAGCCTCCAAACCCCGCCCCCCCCCCCCCCCCAAATCCCCAATAAGAATTTAATAAATAAAATAATTTGTTCTCATATTGCCTTTTTTAAAATCAAAATCTACAACAAATAAATTTAAAATATGATTAAATTCATAAATCATAATTCAGTGAGTGCAAAAGTCAAAACATCATTAAGGGGGATGTATTGTATATGGAATTAGTGGAACTTTTAAAGAAATCTACGGAATTTAAAAATCTAGGTGTATTCAATATAGACTTTTAAGTGTCCATGAAAGTCTTGAGGTATTCAATTAGAATTTTTAAAGACTTCATGAATTCCACCAAAATCTAGGGGTATTCAATTAGGACTTTTAAAAATGAATAAAAGTATAGAGGTATTCAAAATATCATTCATACTTATGGAATTAAAAAATCATGGATAATCATGGACTTTGTAGTGTTAACTATACATACTAAACTCCAATAATTTTCCAGCCTCCAGACCAAAGATTTCAAAAAGTCTATCAAAGTTTCCTCTTCAAAAAAAAAAAAAAGTCTATCAAAGTTCTTCTCTCTACGCACGAAGAAATTTGTCCTTCATCATCTCTCTTTCTTAATTTTTTGTCTTTTCTCTAATCTTTTATGATATCAACCTTTTTTGATACCCAACATGTTCATTGTAGTTATTGAATGTGATTTTTTTTTTTTTTTTTCAATTGTGATACTTCGAACCCTAATAGCAATAAAAATGATTTATGAAACTCTAAAACTCAAATATTGTGGTCTAACCCTAAGACCTTGAACCATACTAAATTTTATCTTATTAATTAATTATTCTCATTAATTTGAATTTATATTATGGTTCAGAAAAAGGTTGAACAATTGAATTTCAATTGATTGATTATAGATCAAGACATTGACCAATATTGCAACAATATATATTAATTGGCGAAAACAAAATTGATGAGAATAATTAACCATAAACATCAAGTGATCTATATTGTATATTTATGTTGTTGGGAGATTAGAAATGAGAATAAACTCGCTAGACAAACTAACAATCATTTATTTGAGTCAATTTCTATTAGAAGATCCTGGAGCATTGAAGAGACAACAAGTTATTATTTTGTTTTGTGTTTGGGCTGCATTTGTTTTATTTTTTTTTATTTTTTTTATTTTTTTTTATTTTATATTTTGTACATCCTAGGAAATCTGTAGAAATCATTCATATTAAAGTATATAGATTTTCATGAATCAATAAAAGTCTGTTGCTAAATCAATGGTTTTAAGAAATCCATAACAGTCTATCAACTTTTTAAAGAGTCTGTGGAATTTTCAAAAAGTCTGTCATTTAAAAAAAGTCTGCACAAATCCAAATACAATACACCCCCCTAAAATAAAAGTGTAGACATTAAAATAAAGTATTAAATGTATATATTTGTGATTTATATTACAAAATAAAAAATAAAAATATATGTATATATTATTGGGGCGGGTTTGGGGATGAGGATCACAATACCATCCCCGCCCCATCCCCAATCTTAGATAGCTGGGATTGGAGATCCCCATCCCCATTCTCCTTTTGTCCTGAATTCTCCCCCCATTAGGGGCGGGTATCCAATGGAGCTCCGCCCCGCTGGGGATTTTTGTCATCCCTAATACAGATCAATTATTATTTAAAAAAAAAAATTAAACAAACAGATTATATAACAAAAAAGATAAAACCTGTAGAATAGAAGGCAATCGGTATATTGGCATGGAGTCGAAATTGGTTATGAACTGGCTTATATCTCCTCCTAAATAATTTAAATATACAATTGAAACTGGCAGGTCATGTTTTATTTTGGCAATAAACTAAAACTGGTCATTAACTATTGCATGAACAAGTCTCTGCCATCAACAAAGAAAACCGATTCTCGTCCGGCGGCACGCCCTCCTGGCGTCGTCGTCGGATAGTGGATCTAGTGTCCGGTTGTGGATGCCCCTTGAATAATCCCAATCGGAGGGAAGGCTGCATGGTGTTGGTGATGATGTCTAGATCGCAGGGCGGCTCCGTCCGTTTGGAGTGCAGATGGTGCGTGGGATGGCGGTTGGTGGTTGTTGATCTCCCCAAGATTGGAGTGCAGACGGTGGGAGGGGAGGTTGACTGGTGGTGACGAGTCGGTGGCGGCGAAGAGAGGATCTGAAGTGTTGAGATCGGATCAGCTTGTTTCGATATGGTTTGGGCGTGCTTGGATTTGGTTTGGAGCCGTTGTGTGGAAAGGGGTGGAGAGGTGTTATGCCCCGTACCTTAAAATCTTTATTAGTTACATTTTTTTTTACCGTTATTGACCGAGGAGTGACTTTTTCTTGAGTTCGGTAAATTAGGGAATTTCTTTGTGAATGCCGTAGTATACAAAAAATCGAGTTCGTGGACACATAGTTTGTTTAAATCGGAGTTTTATCGGGAAAGTTGTGACCAAAAAGGGAAGTTACTATTCATAGTGGTTATTTAAAAAGAATTTCCATTTTGGGATTGAGGAGAGAGAAGTCAAGCTGCCAAATCAGGACAGACCCGACCTCCCCCTCCTCCTTTCTTCTCCTTTTCGCCTTTTCTGGTTTTCCGGCGATTTCGTCGCCGTCCGGCCACCCCAGGACGAACTGTTTGGCATGACGTGATCCTCTCCTCCTTCTCTACCTAGTCATGTAAGTTTTTCACCTTGGATAGTCTTGGTTTTTGAGTTTTGAAGATAATTTTAGAAATGGGAAAAATTGGGATTTTGCTTTGATCTCCGGTTTCCAGCCTAATTCTTTGAGGGTTTTGGTTGTTGGTGAAGTGCTGAACGTGTTCCTAACCTTGTTGCAGCTTGTTTTGATCGGTGGAGGAAGATTTGAAGGTGTTTGAGGGTGTGAACAGTAACGTGAACAATAACTGTCGAGTTCTTGGTTTTTGTTTGATTTTTCCGGCCATTTCTGCTTGAATTTGGTTGTTGTTGCAGGTATGGTAATTGTTGGGTGTGTTGTGAAGATGATTTTGAGCTAAATAGGTCAAGGAATTGGATTTAATCTTTGAGTTTTGTGTTAGATTTGAGGTTGTTTGGATAGTAAGATTCCTTGGCGTTTGAGGTTGGATGTGGTTGTTGGATTATTGTGGTTTATAATTTTGTTTAGGTTGAATCTCTTGGTAAAATAATTTGGTGTGGTTTTGATTTCTGATTTTTGTGGTCCAAAACTCTTGATTAAATGCTCTTGGTTATAGTTTCGTATCGAATGAATGTGGATTAAAAAGAGAAAATTAAGAGAGAAATTGGGAATTTTGGGAAGAAATTAATTTATATTTTGGTGGTTAAATTATGGTTGAGTTGTTAAAGAGTTTTGATGGCATTGACATTGTAAGGAATTCCGAAATTTAAGAATTGAATCCTAAATTGAAGAATTGGTTGTTAGAGGAAATTTCTTTTGGGTAATGAGTATTAATTTCCGAAGTATTAAGCTTTGACTCTTAGATTAATTTCTTATCGAGGTTAATTATATCCTGTCCTTTTACCACAGGACGTACTGAGCCCTCAAGCGAGGAGCCGAGGAGGACACGGGCAGGCAGCAGGATTAGCTGCGAGATTCACCTGTGAGTGGACTTTTGTTTCATTTAAATAATGCATGCAGCACAATATTAAATTTATATTGGATTATTATTTGAGGAAATGTGGTTTTGTGAAAAGAAAAGAATGTAAAGAAAGGAGTTGGCAAGGAGGCTAGTTTCGGAGCATGCGTACATTACCTAGTCAGCAGTCCCCTCTAGGTAATAGTCTGGTCGGCAGTCCCCTCCAGACTATATCCAGGTCGCCAGTCCCCTCCGGTGAGTCATCTGGTCGGCAGTCCCCTCCAGGTGAGGTAGTTAGTCGGCAGTCCCCTCTAACTACCTGTGGTTAGTCGGTAATTCCATCCGATGCGTCATATGGGCAGCAGTCCCCTCCAGATGGCATGAGAGGACTAGACAGCAGTCCTCTCTAGTCATCGAACGATGTTTCTTGAAAGGATGGTTTTCAAAGGAATGAGTTGGAATTGTTTTATAAATCTCGCTGCATGTCAGTTTTTGTTAACGAGAAAATGGGAAAGCATTCAAGCATTGATTTCATAATTTATTTTAGTTTCGTCCACTCACTCTAAGGGATTTTAAATGTTTTCCTCTGGGCCCTTCGTTTTTCAAATGCCCAGATTTCAGATTTGCCGAGATCTCGTCCAGGAACTAGAGGCATAGGAATCAGAGCTTTCGTTTTGTCCGTAGGTTATTACTTAACCTACCTTATATGATATCGACTTAGTTGTGTATATCTGCTCTGATAACCAGTTTACTTTGGAGAATGTTAATGTTTAAGAATCTATTGTCATAGTGAAGTTAAGGTGACACTTGTGCTATTGGAATGTAACATTTTCACTTGGAATGTAAATACTGGAATGTATCTAGGAGTGTGAGTTTAGTTTTAAGCATGTCCAGGTTTTGTAAAATTTTGGGTAGCCCATTTTAGGGGAGGTTATGTCGATTTTTCGGTAGGATTTCACTTAAAGTGGGTCCCACAGGCTCATATCCGGGTTTCGGGGTGAAATTGGGTCGGGTTCTGTTAAGAGGAGGGGAGGTGATTCTTGCCAGCGTGATGGGGATGAAAGATGGACGATGGGACGGTCGGCACCTGCACGGTGTGACGGGTATGTCACCGGTGGTGAGACGACGGGGGCTAGGCTAACAAGGTGGCGGCATGGTGACACGGGCAGCCTGTGCTCTAGGCTTGGGCTGGGAGGTTTTTCTCTTTGGGTCTGGGATTGGGCCCAGGTCCCAAACTTTGTTTTTACATTTCTTTTTGTTTTTCAGTTTTGTTGGGTTTGGCAGTACTAAAAAAAAAAGTTTAGTTGATGTTTGGGCCTGGGTTACTTCTAGGGCCGTTTTGCAAGAACTCGCAATAGTATACAGAATATACTATAAACTGATGAGTACCACAGTAGAACCAAAGACAAGGATATCAAATATCTCAGGTCTTACTACTGGATTCCTCACCAGTCAGAAAAACCATTCACAGCAAATCCACAAGGTTACTTGGAATGAAGTAACTTTTCCTATTGAATGAAAATTTTCTGGCCCGAAAAAACCAGCAGAAAATGCCAAAGCGGCAATATATGAAAGCAGAAAGACCGGAGATATCAGTCTAAAATTTGATGATTACAGAAAAAGTGACATCTGTCCTGAAAATATCAGGATAAACAACAATCTTCTTAGAAGAAGCTACAACACTTGAGAAGCTAGTGTTAGTGGTACCAAATTCTATGTTGAAGAACCAACAGAACCTATCACTGAAGAAGAATTAGAAGCTGATTAGACCAGTAAATATGCTTAGAGCACAAAAGCTCTATGATCTCTATGATGAAGCAGAATCCCGCGAAGAACTTGAACGATTAGAAAAACTAATCGAAGAAATGAAAATTTTCAAACCAGGAAAGGAAAGAAAACTCCTTCCCTATCAGGATATTCAAATGGAAGAAGGAGAAAACTCCAAAACAGTCATCATAAGAGAGAAGGGAAAAATAAAACTCCCTTTACAGAAAGCCCCTACGGGCAAAAATGGAGAAAGAAATTCTCATAGATTTGTCCTAGAAGACAACATACCCAGAATACCAATTTCTACTCATGGTATCTGGCTAAATCTAGACAAAGCTCTAGACAAGAGAAAAACTCTTGACCAATGGGTTGATAGCCTGATTATGGCTTCTGCTCTAACCCTTGGAAAATTTTAAGCACCAAATCTTCAGGTGTACTATGAAACTACTCTTACTGGAGTAGCCAAAAAATATTACATCTCTTTCAAAGAGACTGCCAGAGGGAAAGACTGGCTCGAAGAAATTAAAAATTTAAAATCTCCGTATGATTTTGCAGTACCCATGTATGATCTGTTCTGTGGAGATCTCTCAAATTTAAGTGAGAAGGCTAAAGAAACGGCCGAATCAAATATCTATGCTCTCAAAATTTGTGACATGAGATATTTTGAAGAATACTTGAATGAATTTCAAGAATATTACTGTACAATTGGTGAACTAGAAAATACTGATCTAGTCAACCTATTGCACAGTAAACTCCCTGAACCATGGAGACCAGCTGTGAGAGAAACATAGCTAAAAAACCAATTAAAAGATTTTCAGTTGGAGGAATTGCCGATAGAATCAGGCAATTATTGAAAGAACAATGCAAAGCCAATCTTAGAGCTAAGATGGCCAAGAAACAACTCAAAGGAGTTGAAAACTTCTATTATGGAATACTGGATATGCCAACCAATTGGGGATGTCATGAATCCAAGTTCCATAGAAAAACAAAAGAAAAATATTACTCGAAAAAATTCAAAAGGAGTAATAAGAAAAAAGATTGGAAATTCAAAAAGAGTTCCAATTACAAGAAACAACAGAAGGAAAATCCTGAAAAGAAATTCTTCAAGAAAAAGAAGAATCATCAAGTTAACCCTAAGAATACTTAACCAGGCAAGAAAGATTGCAGGTGCTGGTTATGTAAGATTGAAGGGCACTATGCCAATCAATGCCCAGCAAAGAGTAAAAGATCTACTAAAACTCTATTTGAAGAATATGAGCCTATAGTAGAAAAAACAAATATGAAGGGCTACGAAATAGCCTATTCTGATGATGAAGCTAATGACAGGTCAGTTTACTCTGCCTGATCTGATGAAACAGATTCTAAAGTAGAATATTTAGAATCTAGACAGATGAATGTTCTACATGTCAAAAACTGGGAAGAAAGTAAGATGGAGGCAATAACATCTTCCTATCAGGTGAACCATGGTACATTCGTTTGTGACTATTGATTATGTCACGAAAAGAATGGACTTCCTATATTCTGTGAAAGGTCTGAAAAGACTTATCACAAAGAATGCTTCAGAGCAGAAGCAAGAAGAAAGACCAAAAATAGCTTGTCAGCCAACTGGTAGAACAAGAATATGAAGAATACTTCTTTGAGAAAAAAGAGAAACAATTAGAAACTCAGTTCCAAGAAATCATGGAACCATCTTCCTCAAAAATAAAGGAAGAAAAAATCGAGGAAGAAAAACTCGATGCAACCATTGAATTGGTTGAATACCAGAAAATGTTCCAGAAGAATGTAAACCATTCATACCGCAGGAACAAGTTCAAGAAATTGAACTTCAACAAGAAAAAGTCGTCTCTACTATTAGATACAGCAACTACATAGAGATTGGACTCAAATTCCCTTATCATAAAAAATATCATCTACATGCATTTGTAGACAATGGATCAGGATTCACAGTTGCAAAGAGATTTGCAATTCCAGAAGAACTCTGGAAAGAACATAAGAAAATAACAGATACTGGTGTTACATTTGATGGAAGCCATCTTACAATGAATAAAGTAGCAAAAAATGTTCATATCACCATTGATGGAGGAACATTTATCATCCATAATGTTTGGCAATCTAAAGGCCAAGGATCAAATTTCTTGTTGAGAAATGATTTTATTCTCCAACAGAGATTCATCCAAGATGAAGAAGCAATAGGCTTCAGAAAAGGAGAACGGGTGTTTTGGGTAGACAGGTTTACTCAAGCCAAAAGTGTAGTCGGTCCAAATTTTACTACACAATATCAGAGATCGCAACAGAATAGTGATGATCTTACCCCCTACAAACCCAAATTTGAAACCGTCCTCCAAATCAAACAACAGGAAGAACTACTTATTGTTGAAGAATCATCTTCTGAAGATGAAGAAGAAGAAGAAACAACTTGCGCGGATGAAGAAGCTAGTTTCATCCACGAGCATAACCTCAAGCACTTTCAAAATAAGCTTGAGTCTCAGAAAATTACCACTCTGGATAAAATCAAGAAACTACTCGAGCAGAATATCGATGTAGACCCTCAGAAGTTTTGGGAAAAAGACCCAGTGGTCTGTGAATTAAGAATACATGATATGAATGCCATCTGTCATGTCAAAGCTATTTCTCAGTATAAAGAGGAAGACCAGAAATAATTCAGAAAAGATATTGAAGATCTCCTGAACAAGAGATTAATTCAACCATCCACTAGCCCTCATCATGCTCCAGCATTCTACGTGAGAAATCATGCAGAAAAACCTCAGAGGAAAAGCTAGAATGGTGATAGACTACAGAGACGTCAACAAGAAAACTGTCAAAGACGGTTGTCAAATTGCTCAAGTAAGAGTACTGATCAACCAGCTCAGAGGAGCTAAAGTCTTTTCAAAATTCGATGCAAAGTCAGGTTTTTGGCAGGTCAAAATGCATCATTTGAGTGTTCCTGTCACTGCATTCGGAACACCACAAGGCCATTACAAATGGTTAGTAATGCATTTTGGTCTAAAACAAGCCCCCTCAATCTTCCAAAGAAAGATGGACAACATCTTCAAGCATGTGGCTGAATTCTGTGTTGTCTATATTGATGACATCCTTGTCTTCTCCAAAAACAGAGAAGAACACATGAAACACCTCCACGAGGTTGTAAAGCTGGTAGTTCAGCATGGAATTATCCTAGGAGAAAAGAAAATATTCTTTATCCTCGATGAAGTTGATTTCCTAGGAATAAATATCAAGAATAGAGTCATAAAACTCCAACCTCACATCCTTGAAAAAATCTGGAAATTCCCAGATAGAATTCTTGATGCTAAGAGTCTAGACAGATTCTTATGAGTCATAAACTATGAGAGAGATTCCATTCCAAAAATCTCAGAACTAACAGCAATGTTATCTCCTAAAACAAGTTCTAAGAGAAAATGGAACTTCACTAAAGATGATACAAAAATTGTGAAGCAGATAAAAAATCTCTGTAAAAACCTCCCTCCTTTACAACAACCAGAGGAAAATGATGAAATTATCCTCCAAACAGATGCGAGTGATAATTACTGGTCTGGCGTTGTTCTGGCAAAAACGTCTGGAACTAACATTGAAAAGATCTGTAAATTTTGTAGTGGCAAGTTCAGCCCTACAGAACTGAATTATCCCATAGGGGAAAAAGAAATCTTGGCTATCAAGAAAAAAATTTTAAATTCTCCAGCTTTTCTTGGAAAACCCTTTACTGTCCGCACCGATTGTGCTAGAGTAAAGAATTTCAAAAATTTTAAACTTGATAAAGTTGCTGATAGAGGAAGATTAGCCAACTGGCAATTATTTCTTAACTAATATGATTATATTGTTGAGTTGATTGCAAGAAACAAGAACTATCTTCTAGACCCCCTAACCAGGGAAATGGCAATGTTCAGCCGAAAAGATGACGACGAAGGTCGCAATCCCAGAAGCAAAAGAACTGGGAAAGAACATGAAACTACTGAGGATCCTAAAGAAAAAATCCTCAAAAGGTTTCTGCTAAGTCCAAAAGGACTAGCCACAACTGATCAATCCCAGGGTAAAGGATTGGCTAGCCCGTCTCAAACGGCATACGGTAAAGGCTCATCAAGACCGTTGACGGCTGTTGCTTTGCCAAAAAGCAAACATACTCCAACCAGAGTTATAAATGTTTTTAATTATGAATTAAGAACCTTTGCTGACCCTGTGTTCAGAACTAGTAGGAGGCTAGCCTGTCTGCTAAGTCCAAAAGGACGAGCCACAACTGATCAATCCCAGGGTAAAGGATTGGCTAGCCCGTCTCAAACGGCAGACGGTAAAGGCTCATCAAGACTGTTGACGGCTGTTGCTTTGGCAAAAAGCAAACATACTCCAACTGGAGTTATAAATGTTTTTAATTATGAATTAAGAACCTTTGCTGACCCTGTGTTCAAATCTGGTAGGAGGCTAGCCTACCACCAGAAAGCAATCTTGGATAATCTCTTATTTGCCTTTCAAGAAAGAAACAGTGGTATTATGTTCCCAACTTTGTTCGCATTAGCTGAAGAACTCAATGAAAATGCTAGACCACAGCATGAAGAAGTTCAGATACAGCAGAGTGCTGTTAGAAGTGAAAAAATTCACTATCTTGAAGATCCAGAAAGTGCTAGAGTTCCTATCATAGCACTAAAAAGAATCAGATTGGTTTGAATTCCATAATCTGATTGGAAGCCATAATTCTGAAACCTGTATTCCTCCAACCCTCTTCATTGTAGCAGGACCTTATGTTGGAAGATATGGTGTTAATGTTCAGAGTGAAAATCCTCAAGAACACAAGCTTTGGCTTGTTGAAAATGGTTTTGTCCATAATCTATGGACCAAAACAAATGATGATCTCAAAGGCCTACCCCCTATCATAGTCAACACAGTCAAAAATGTCAGAAAAAATGACTGTACTCTCAGACTAAAGTTCAGATCTACTCCACCAGAATGGATTCATAAGACAAACGGTGAAGTTGAATATATTTCTCCTTATCATTATGTGAGAATTATTCAAAAAAGATATCTTCAGCCCGCCTGTGTTGGGTACAATGGCCAGCCAAATTCAAGTATTCCATGGATGAAGGCCATGTCTCTAGAATACATCAAGAAGATCATCCAAGAAGATACAATAAATACTTTCCTGGCAGCAGGAGAAAAAATAATTATCACTGCTTATGATCATTCTGAAGCAATCAGCAGTGACCTCTTCATATCTCTCACAAGAAAAGAGATAGACTCGACACTGGCACGCTTACAGTGGGTTGAAAATCTTGAAAAAGACAACCACTACAAGATGTATGTAGATACAAATGTTGAAGAGAATGCAATCACTGCCAGAATGGCCCGGATGGATGACAACTCCTTTGTCCTCGGCCACAACTCAGAAAGGGACGAGAACATGTGAAGCAGCAGGTGTAGAAAGCACCGAAAGCAACTTTGGACTTTTCCCAAAAGCTGCTTTTGCTTTTCAAAAAGAAAGCAGGTGAAAAACATTTCACCTAAAGGAATCTGCTTTTACCAGCCAACCTCCATCATCCGGAGCACTCATGAAAGCAGATAATCACGGAGTTGTTCTGTACATTTTTATGTTTTGAATTCCAGTTTGGAGTCCGCTCCCTATATAAGGAGCTTTAGGTTTCATTGTAAGGCATCAGAAAATTGGGAAGAATCATATTCTCTCAAGAAGTAAGAAAGTCATAGTAGTAGAGTGCTCTTTCCTTCCTGTCTAGTGTGAAGTAGTGTGCTTTCATTACAAGTAAGTAACTGTGATCATTCTTATGGATAGCTAAACAACTTTTTAGCTCTTTACCTGAGAATGTGGCTCTGAATTTTTAGTTTGTAATTATGTTTAAATAAATAATTTCATATTGCTCATCCACATTGTCAATTATGTTTTAAATTTTTGTTTGATATGATTATAAAAGTTTCCGCCTCGATCCCTGTACCTTTTAGGCTTAAACTTTCTTTTTCTTAGAGTAAATTGACTCAGCTTAAGATAGAAACAAGCAGCAGTAATTCCGCCTATTAAAGTAACCGTTAGATGAAAAACTTGGGCATGTTGAAGGCCAGTTTTGTTTTTCTCAAAAGTGTGAACAGTTTTTTTTTAGAAAAAAAGCAAAGGTTAGACCCAAAAGTCAACATATGACATATTAGGCACTAGTTTAGAAAAGACTACCTTTATAGATATTTTCCCCTAAGATTTGTGTAAATGGGCACAATACAAACTTGTTGGTGCAAGTGGGCACAATACATTTGATTTCTGGGTAAACATGAATTAACCCAATATTTTAAGCTAGTTGTATAATACTTGCAGAGGGCCATTAACAAGTAATTGATGAGGTCTCAGGAGTAGGTAGTACAGAAAGTCAATTCTCAAATACCTAGACATCCGAACAGAAACCCAGGCCCAATCAAAAGGCACCGAAATATAAACTTCTTTAAGTCCCAGACCGATACCCACCAACATGTTCCCTACATCCCAGAAATAAATGAAGACTTCAAAACCAAAAACCATTATAAGGGAATCTTACCGCCAAAACGACAGATTACTTCATGATAGAAGCATGAACCTATTGAAAATAAAATAAAAGGAAGCTCTAATGTTTATCTAGCTGAGATTCACACAAGAGATAATGGTATAATAGAAACTTGGATTCATGGGCTAAGATTTGAAAAAATTGATCTTGATCGAGAGTAATTGTCCCCTTTCAGTATCTCGCTCTTTTCTTTAGGGTTTAGGTGATTTTTTTCTTTCTTCCATTATTAATTAGTTATACTATAAAGTGTGTTTGAATGAGGGAAAAAATGTTGGAATTTAATTGAAAATAAGAATTTCATAATTTCTAGAAGCCAATTTCCTCGTTTGGCATTTTTGGATTGGAAATTTTAAATTTCTCTGTATAAAAAAAATGAAGGAATTCATTGTCTCAATTCCCCACTTAAATTTCTCAATTCCCCACTTAAATTTCCACCAAAATAGGTGTCATTTATTCATTTACGAATTCCTTTGCAGTATTCAATTTTTATTTTCAAAACAAGACTTTTTTCTATTTTAGTTTTTTATTTGTTTTAAACTTTCTTAATTTATTATACATTCTAAATACTAAATAGATATATGGAGCTTCTATTCATACCTCCAAAATTGGCATTTGAACCTCTCTTTTTTTCCAAGTAATAGTTGACTTTGTCAACTCATGTTAAATTACCAATAAAGACACAAAAGAGGAAAAAAAAAGTTTTTTATTGTCAGACTCAACATACAGTTTTTTTTACTATGTTGAATGCACTAACAGACTAACCACCATTCAATATAGCTTTGTCTTTGGTTAACCCATGATCTTACAGTTTGCATCTAACACTGATTTGGTGCTTGTTTTAGTTAGTAGCTCTTTACTTGTTTTTTTTTATTATTTCGGCTCACATGTACGTGTCCATAAGTTAAAACTAGCATAGTAGAGATTTCACGACTCTTTCAATAGGCTAGGGTATGATTGACATTTGGTCAGATACCGGGCTTAGAATCTCAGCAACAAGAGGAACATATCATCCTAGTGGTGATACCACGATAGAAAACAGAGGTATATATAAAAGAAATTAACAAAGTGATGAATCTTCTATGAAATCTCACTGAAAAATGATTGTAATATCACTCTAATATCAAATGCCAATCACAATCTGTCTCAATTCACTTATATCTACATTATAGGGACAAGTAATGCTATGATTAGGTGTTTTATGCTAACTGTGTGGACAACTCACTTGTATCATATCCATATATTCCAACAAAGAAAGTTGCCACTAGCAAATCTTGCGGAGGCTGGGGAGTTGTAGTCATTCATCTAGGTATTGATTTGTTTTTTACTCCGGCTTCCATCTTGCTTTTGTTTAGTTTAATATCGACTATACATATATAAATCTCGTTTGCTTTCCTTTTACTTGTTTCCACAATTGAAATGTCGCTACTAGAGTAAATGAGAAAGCAAGAAGAAGCAGATGAGGTCATGATGAAGAACACAATAACAGAAAATGGTTTTTTTACATTGAGTAAATTTGGAGGTATGAATAAAACCTTTATAAAGAAAAAAAAAATTTATTTTATTGATTTTATTGGACGATGGGAATTGTGAGAAAATTAGGGAGGTGTAGATAGTAAATTGGTTATTTGTAAAAGTAAGTTGGAGGTCTATTAATTGATGAGGTCTAAATGCTAATTTTGGAGGTATGAATAGAAACTCCCATAGATATAACCAAACAATAAAAATTGCAATTACTAAATTTTTTGATTGATGGAGTTATAAATTCCATCATTTATACGAATTTCACAATTTTCTCATCCAAACTCACCCATATAGGTATTACCAATAGTTGAGAAAAGAACCCAAAAACAAAACAAAAAAAACTTGCGGAGGAGAATAATTGAGGGGGGAAAAAACAGTCATCAATCAATCAAGAGTATGGCTGTCAATTTCGACACGACCCGATAACACGACTCAAAATCGGCACAAAATAAAGTGGGTTGAACCGGCACGATTAAAAAGCAGGTCGGTCGTGGGTCAACCTGCCATGACCCATTTAATAAAGAACAATTCTTAGGTTCACCCCTTGGGTGAATGAGCATATTCACCCCCATTGTCGATTAACATACTTTTATTTAATAAATTTATAATCCAACGGTCCATATCTTAAATTAGCATTTAAAGATCATCTCTGTAAAAAATCAATCGAATCAGAAATCGTTTAATTATCTAATTGAATCAAACAAATGGATGGTTCTAACAACACTTACTACTATTATGATGAACCGTCCATGTATTTCATAGAAATGAATAACTGAAAGGTCTTCAATTTGATTGATTTTTTACAAATCTAATATTTGTATTACGTTATACAACATGAATGGTTGGATTAAAAAATTAGAGAGTTATTATGCGTTAATCCACAATGGGGGTGAATATGCTCATTCACCCTAGGGGTGAACCTAAGAATTGTTCTTTAATAAATGAGTCGGCCACGAGTCAATTCGCCAACATGAACTGAACCTGTATAACCCATCATGCTATAGTTCTTCTTGAAATTTTGGATGTAGGAGTATTTGATCATAGAATTAGACAATTTGAAATATTTTTCTTTATAATTATTGGATTTAATTATTTATGATAATATAATTATTTATATTCTTCGTCTTATAGAGTTTTTAGTGAATTTAATTAATAAAAATGGGTCGCATTGTTAACCCTTAAATAAGTTATTTTGTCTAACACGACACGACACATTTGTTAAATGGGTTAAGCGGGTTGGAAACTGGTAACCCATTTAATAAATAGGTTGGGTTTGAGTTTAAATTTTTGACACGATTATTAAATGTGTTGGGTTTGGGTTTGAGTTTGTATCTTGCGACACCACAAATATCTTGACCCGACACAAATCCAACCCGATATGACCCATTGACAGCCCTAATTCAAGAGTGGGGCTACAAAACAGAATCTCATAAAATTGGTCAATGTCAAACATGTTACTTTAATTGGGAAACTATGAATTAGAATAGGTAATCATTTTCCTTTATTAAATAGATAATTCTTTTATCATTACACTTGAGTTGAGGTACGCAAAAAGATACGCATGTACAAAATACGATACTTGAAAGTCATTAGCTCATTATGCAATTCAAATAAATACTTCATTAATTTTTTTAAAACACTCAAAGTTCCACTAATATTGCCCTATCTCGTTTGTTTCCGTATCTAAAACATATCGGAAAGTGACTGCGAAAAAAAAATATATATTGGAAAGTGGCCGGAAGTCGTCTATTACGTTTCCGTCCACTATCCACACACGGATACAACATTCTTAAATGTCTGGATCATCCGTGCATTATACACAAAGTTCAGGCATGTTAGTAAAGTTCAGAACTATGATCACACCATCAACTAATACACGTGCATATACATATATGATTGACTTGTATTGTAGCATTGGGTAGTTCCATGACTACTGTGCGCGCAAAGAATTGATGATTCAAGTTTGAGTCAAAACACTTCACCAACCCCAGAAAGCTGGTTCTAATCGAAGTCCTTCTATATTTCTCTTTGCACCATTTAATTCGATGAGTTTATTGGTGTTCATACTATGATTTCTTTTTTTTCTTTTTCTTTTTCTTTTTTCCAGACTGATCGAAATAGAAGAAAACTAAAACTTGAAAATCAAATTTAAACAAAGAAAATTTAAGTGAGAGCTGAACTGAGTACCAGGATCGCGGACTGTGGCATGAACCGTGTGGCCTCTTTCAAGAAGAGTCTTCACCAACCAAGACCCGATATAACCAGTGGCTCCGGTGACACAGTAAACTGCCGGAGCTCCATTTCTATTGCCCTCAGATTCTAAACCCTCCATTTCTTCAATTCACTTTCTGCTCTCAAAAACAAAACCAGTGTGGTCTATCTTAGAGGGACCTTGATATCAGTTTAGTCAATGAAAGACACTTATATAATCAGGGTGGTGGACCGAAAATTCTTCCATGCTCCGAGCATGGAGTGCTCGTCCACATCAGCAGGATTTCTGTCCATCCGATTGATTGCAGCAACCATGTCCACCCATTTGTGTCAACTGGTTACCTGCAAGAGTTTTTAAAGTTGAAGGAATCATTTTGGGTCCACAATAGATTTACAAAGGTAAAAAAGAGTAACAATGGATAGGTTTCTTCGCATTTGTTTTTGCTTCTCTCTACACGAGAGGTCCTGAACTGGAGAAGCGAGGAGGTAGGAGAAGAGAACCGGAGAAAACTACTACGCTACCGGAGATAGAGAGGTCCTGAACCGTAGTGAAGAAGGTTTAGATTGGGAGGAGGAGATGCTGCAATCGTGGAGCGAGACCAAATTGCAGAGAATATGGGCGTTGGTCTTGGATCATTCAAGCATCTCCTCGCTCATCTCAAGTATGAATTTTTTGTCAAATTTTTGTATTGAACACCATCGAAAGCCCAGATCGATGTTGGTACGAATACTAGATAATTGAATTAAAGGTTCTATCGAATTCTCGGGTTAACTGATGGTAATACAGCTGGATTTTCCCTTGGTTTTATGCCAATTGCGTGTTAAGATCGGAATTTGTAACCATCCAAATCTGGGTTTTGAATATGAAGATGTTTTGAAGGAGGTGGAAGAATGAGTGAATACCCCTCCGGGTAACCCAGCTGAGCTAAATTATCGAATACATATCTTAAAGCTGAAGCCAACATTTCACTTGACATTGGTTGGTACAGTGGTTAAGGCACAGCTAAACTTGTTAGGGTATCCAAGTTCGAGCCATCTCCACCTCTTCTGCTCTATTTTATTTTTATTTTTATTTCTTTTTTCTTTTTCCTAATAAACTATGTTTCTTAAATCAAGTAGTCAGATCAGAAAAAAGAAAGAAAGAAAAAAACCATGAAGTAGTCAAACCTTTTTTTTACTGTTCTGAAAAATCACATCAACCACCTAAAAATTATTGATATGTATTTTTTTATTTTCAAGTAGATGGACGTTGGCTATTAGCATTAATTTTTTTTTTCTCTAAGAACAACAAATCTGCAATGATCTTGTCCCTAATTTTTGTACATAGATAGCTAAAAATAATTAATTCTCACATCCAAGATCGTTTTTACAAGCCATGTATTCATTGTCAATTTTGGACTGGAAACCTAAAATAATGTATTTCTTTTATTTGGTATATTTTTTATACAACGGTATTTAGGGTTTAGAGTTGACCTACTAGATCGAGACCCAAAAAACTTCAAAAACAGCTGAAATTTTGACCATAATTATATCTTCTTATCATGATGACATCCAACGGACGAATTTGATAAAATCTATTTCCTCCACATTGTTCCTCATGGAAGGTATATTTTTCAATACAACTAATAAACAAGTTAAACCACATTAGTAGGCATATAAGAATTTCGTACGATCTAAACAATCGAAACTGAAAATCAATAAATTTGGCATTACCCATCTATTTATAGCGTATTAGTAGGTCTTGTGTAAAAAAATTAATCCGATCCGCCATCATTTAGTTGTCAAATAAAGCAGTCAACCACTTACACTTATAACTCCCTAAGGGGAGCTTAACCACGAGTAGATAAACTTTCTGAAATTTTTATATTAGTTGATATAGGTCATAGCCACGAGAGTGTGAGAGCTGACAGATCGAAAAAAGAAGTTGCGAGTGAGCGGTTATGAACATATTAGTTTTATGTGTTATTTAGGGTTTAGGGTTGACCTAGTAGATCGAGACCCAAACAACTTCGAAAATAGCTGGAATTTTGACCATAATTATATTTTTTTATCATGATGACATCCAACGGTCGATTTTGATAAAGTTTATTTCCTCCACATTGTTCCTCATGGAAGGTATATTTTTCAATACAACTAATAAACAAGTTAAACCGCATTAGTAGGCATATAAGGCTTTCATGCGATCTAAACAATCGAAACTGAAAATCGATAAATTAGACATTACCCATCTATTTATAGCGTATTAGTAGGTATTGTGTAAAAAAATTAACCCGATCCGCCATCATTTAGTTGTTAAATAAAGCGGTCAACCACTTACACACTTATAACTCCCTAAGGGGAGCTTAACCACGAGTAGATAAACTTTCTGAAATTTTTATATTAGTTGATATAGATCATAACCACGAGAGTGTGAGAGATGACAGATCGAAAAAAGAAGTTGCGAGTGAGTGGTTATGAGCATATTAGTTTTATGTGGTATTTGGGGTTTAGAGTTGACCTAGTAGATCGAGACCCAAACAGCTTCAAAAATAGCTGAAATTTTGACCATAATTATATCTTCTTATCATGATGACATCCAACGGCCGATTTTGATAAAGTCTATTTCCTCCACATTGTTCCTCATGGAAGGTATAGTATTTGTTACAACTAATAGACAAGTTAGACCACATTAGTGGACATATAATGATTTTTTGCGATCTAAACAATCAAAACTATGAAGAAATTAGCTAAATTTTTGATAAGAGTATATAAGGTTGATCACCTTGTAAAAAATTTAGGACATTTATCTCCTTCTTATTTGGATGCCCTTAGTGAGGTTTAATAGTATATAGGGTTGATCACCTTGACTGGTCAACCCTTTAAAAGCTTCTATTTCCTCCACATTGTTCCTCATGTAAGGTATGGTATTGATACAACTAATAAACAAGTTATATCACATTAGTAGACATATAAGGATTTTGTGCGATCTAAACAATCGAAATTGGAAATTGATAAATTTTAAATTATCCGTCTATTTATAGCGTATTAATAGGTATTATGTATAAAAAAATTAACCACATCCGCCGTCATTTCGACATGAAATAAACCATGTCCAACGATTGTTTTTACAAGCCATGTATTCGTTGACGGTCTTGCCCTTTGTAGGGCAAAGTCAATAAAAATAGAGCTTAAATTCTTATTTGGTTGATCTAGGGGATCGGGGTTGAAACGTAGACTAAATTGATCAATTTTGGACTGGAAGCCTAAAATGATGTATTTCTTTTATTTGGTATATTTTTTATACAACGATATTTAGGGATAGGGTAGACCAAGTTGATCAAGACCAAAACGAAGACGAAAATAGCTTAAATTTTAACCATAGTCATTTCTTTTTATCATGATAACATCCAACGGTCAATTTTTATAAATTCTATTTCATCTACCTTGTTGCTTATGAAAGGTATATTTTTTAATACAACTAATAAACAAGTTAAACAACATTAGTAGGCATATAAGGATCTCGTTCGATCTAAATAATCAAAACTGGAAATCGATAAATTTGACATTACCCATCTATTTATAGCATATTAATAGGTATTTTGTAAAAAAATTAACCCGATCCGCCATCATTTAGATGTCAAATAAAGCGATCAACCACTTATACACTTATAACTCCCAAAGGGGAGCTTAACCACGAGTAGATAAACTTTCTGAAATTTTTATATTAGTTGATATAGGTCATAGCCACGAGAGTGTGAGAGCTAACAGACCGAAAAAAAGAAGTTGCGAGTGAGCGGTTATGAGCATATTAGTTTTATATGTTATTTGGGGTTTAGGGTTGACCTAGTAAATCGAGACCCAAACAACTTCAAAAATAGTAGAAATTTTGACCATAATTATACCTTCTTATCATGATGACATCCAACGGACGATTTTGATAAAGTCTATTTCCTCCACATTGTTCCTCATGGAATGTATATTTTTCAATACAACTAATAAACAAGTTAAACCGCATTAGTAGGCATATAAAGATTTCATGCAATCTAAACAATCGAAACTAAAAATTGATAAATTTGACATTACCCATCTATTTATAGCGTATTAATAGGTACTGTGTAAAAAAATTAACCCGATCCACCATCATTTTGATGTCAAATAAAGCGGTCAACCAATTACACACTTATAACTCCCTAAGGGGAGCTTAACCACGAGTAGATAAACTTTCTGAAATTTTTATATTAATTGATATAGATCATAGCCACGAGAGTGTGAGAGCTGACAGATCGAAAAAAGAAGTTGCAAGTGAGCAGTTATGAGTATATTAGTTTTATGTGGTATTTAGGGTTTAGAGTTGACCTAATAGATCGAGACCCAAACAACTTCAAAAATAGCTGAAATTTTGACCATAATTATATCTTCTTATCATGATGACATCCAACGGACAATTTTGATAAAGTCTATTTCCTCCACATTGTTCCTCATGGAAGGTATATTTTTCAATACAACTAATAAACAAGTTAAACTACATTAGTAGGCATATACGGATTTCGAACAATCTAAACAAGCGAAACTAAAAATCGATAAATTTGACATTACCCATCCATTTATAGCATATTAATAGGTATTTTGTAAAAAAAATTAAACCAATCCGCCATTATTTAGATGTCAAATAAAGCGGTCAACCACTTACACACTTATAACTCCCTAAGGGGAGCTTAACCACAGTTTATCTACTCTTCTGAAATTTTTATATTAGTTGATATAGGTCATAGCCATGAGAGTGTGAGAGCTGACAGATCGAAAAAAGAAGTTGCGAGTGAGCGGTTATGAACATATTAGTTTTATGTGTTATTTAAGGTTTAGGGTTGACCTAATAGATCGAGACCCAAACAACTTTGAAAATAGCTGAAATTTTGACCATAATTATATATTTTTATCATGATGACATCCAACGGTCGATTTTGATAAAATCTATTTCCTCCACATTGTTCCTCATGGAAGGTATATTTTTCAATACAACTAATAAACAAAGTTAAACCGCATTAGTAGGCATATAAGGATCTCGTTCGATCTAAACAATTGAAACTGAAAATCGATAAATTTGACATTACCCATCTATTTATAACGTATTAGTAGGTATTGTGTAAAAAAATTAACCCGATCCGCCATCATTTAGTTGTCAAATAAAGCGGTCAACAACTTACACACTTATAACTCCCTAAAGGGAGCTTAACCACGAGTAGATAAACTTTCTGAAATTTTTATATTAATTGATATAGGTCATAGCCACGAGAGTGTGAGAGCTGACAGATAAAAAAAAGAAGTTGCGAGTGAGCGGTTATGAGCATATTAGTTTTATGTGGTATTTAGGGTTTAGGGTTGACCTAGTAGATCGAGACCCAAATAACGACGAAAATAGCTGAAATTTTGACTATAATTATATATTCTTGTCATGATGATATCCAACGGCCGATTTTGATAAAATATATTTCCTCCACATTGTTCCCCATCGAAGGTATAGTATTTGTTACAACTAATAGAGAAGTTTGAACATATTAGTAGACATATAACTATTTTTTGCGATCTAAACAATCGAAATTAAAAATCAATAAATTTGATATTACACATCTATTTATAGCGTATTAATATGTATTGTGTAAAAAAATTAACCCAATTCGCCACCATTTCGACATGAAATAAACCGGTCAACCCTTTAAAAGCTTCTACTTCCCTAAGGGGAGCCGACCCTTGATGAGATAAAACTCCCTAAATTTTTATATTATTTGATATTTCTCCTACCCACGAGAGTGTGAGAGCTGAAAGATCGAAAAAATAAGTTACGAGTGAGCGGTTATGAGCATATTAGTTTATGTTGTATTTAAGGTTTAGGGTTGACCTACTAGATCGAGACCCAAACGACGATGAAAATAGCTAAAATTTTGACCATAACCATTTCTTCTTGTTATGATAACATCCTACGGTCGATTTTGATAAAATTTATTTCCTACACATTGTTGCTCATGGAAGGTATACTTTTCATTACAACTAATAAACTTGTTATACCACATTAGTAGACATATAAGAATATTGTGCGATTCAAAAAATTGAAATTGAAATTCGATAAATTTGACATTACCTGTGAGCCGAAAAGTTTATCATGCCTAATTGAGATAGTTTGATAATTTACTTATCGATCTCGGGTTTTAGAAAAGGTGATTGAGAATATTTTCTGAACTTTTTCATGAGTGAAATCCTCGATTTAAGGATTGGATAATAAAGTACGCGACACGACGAGTTTGTTGGAATTTTCGGGGAATTTTCCAAACTTTCAAGCTATTTTTGGTGATTTTTGGAAGTTTCAGATTAAAGGAAAATATTTTGGAAAAGCAGAGATCAACTTGGTGCGATCCTAGCCATCCATAAATCCACCGACTGATCACAGCCATCGAATATTAATTGAAAAAGTCTATAAGTAGGCTTTTAATCAGATGATCCATCCAGAAGGATCGAGAGAGAGAACCAGAGTTCTCTGACCTGACGCGACCCGGAGACCCGCAAAGAGGATCCGACTGGCTCTACTCCGTCCGGCCACAGCACAGCGGCGGACCACCGGCATTCTCTCCGCCTAGCCATCTTCGTCACGCCCGTGGCCTCTGGTTGTCAATGCATTGAACGAAGAAGGAGAATCGAAGACCCGAAGCTCCGAGTCTCCTCTAGTGAGTTTCAACGAATTCCGGCGACTCCGGTCACCGATTAAGCTGCATGTGATAGGAAAACTCATCCTCTCGTCAATCTCTATACCTTAGACCAATTATTTTTTCAATTCGAACGATTTTGACTGATTGGGTTTCTGGGTTACCTTCTGCTCCGCCGTGTTCTTCAACGCCGGCAACTTCTGCGGCCTTTCTGGGCTTCGTTTCTTGCTCGGCTGCACTCATAGGCTAACAATCGAAAAGCTTTCTGGTTGTTGGCATCACACTCACCAGTTCATCTTCGGCAGTGACACTAGGAAATTGGGTTTTCGTCATCAGGCTTGTCCTGGGAACTGAGTTGGGTTGATTAAAGTTGATTTCCGATTTCGAAGGTATAATCTCGAACTAGAATCACGTTTTGTTCTTGTGTTAGTGATCGGAAGTCATGGAACTGAGTTTGGTTCGATATGGTGAAATTGAAGACTCTGTTATCGACTTGGTTATGTTGTCTTGTTTATGGTGTTTTAAGTTGTTGCAAGTAAATCTGGGAATTGATATTTGAATTGAGATTGTGGACTAAAATTGGCTGCATGTGTTGCTTGTGCTTACGGTGAATCTGCGTTTATGAGAATGGTTAATTGGATTGGAATGGGTTGCTCGGGTTCTGTAAACTCGAAATTGTGGGTTTCGGCAGCGGTTCCGGAGTTTTTGATTCGTCTCCGATAGCTATTGTTGCTTGCGTTCCTTCTGAGTCCTATCTGATCGATCCTGCTGCACCAAACGAAGTTGATCACTTGACTGCGCCAGTAGCTAATCGATTGCCACAGGTCGGAGTGTCGGACCTCGAAACTAGAATTCCTAATCTTCCTCAGGCCATGTCCTTCCTCTCGTAGGGAAAAGGAGATGAACGCAAGTATGGGTCTTCAGACTTCAAAGGAACCCAGCAGTCTCGGCTTAAGAGAATGGGGTTGTCCCTTCTCCGTAGAAATCTTTTCACCCAACGTCAACCGGGAACAGGCTAAGCCTTTCCCATTAACATTTCCTCTTTATATGTTTGACATGTGAGCTGCACGTGTCTGGGCCCAAAGCTCCGAGCATGCAAAGCTCCGAGCATGGAAGACGTTCTCGTGGTGGACCGGTGGGTTTATGAATAGCACAGTGAATATAATACTAGTATACTAAGAAGCTACTAGAAAAATAAGCATGTGAGTCTAATAAATTTAGGTTTTGAAATAAATCTAGTGACATCAATTAAAGGGTAAAAAAGTATGATGTTACCTGGTTGCCAAGTGTTAGACTCATCCCTAGTGGCTGGTCATTTCGATCAGTTGTACACGCGTACTTGTGCACGCATCATTCATAATTTGCTCTTTTTTCCATTTTTGCTTAGACATCTACCTAACGTTTCCACTAGGGTTTTCTCAACAAAAAAAAACGTTTCCACTAGCGTAATAATGAAGTAGGCCTCATCAACGGGCTGGGCCAGGTTCATTGGTAGCGGGCTTGGGTCGGGCCTTACTCCATTTTTAAATAGTAGCTGGCCCGGGGGGGGGGGGCGGGCTTTATTGTAAATTGAAGGATCCAATCTCATCCATTTAATGCGAGCCTCGCGGGCTTTTTCGACCCGGGCCGGGCTAAGCCTTGCGGGCTTTTTCGGGGGGAGGGGGGTTGGGGGGCCTTGCGGACTTTATTTACCAATAAATCTTTAAAGATAATATTTTTTATAAACTTATATTTATATATCATACACTCTAAAGAGAAACCTCTATCAACTTAAATAAAATGGGAAAACCGACCGTTGGATGAGATTATTATAATAAATTATGAGTGTGGTAAAAAATTTAGCCAATTTCACCATATTTTCGAATCCGATCGAATTGGTCAACCGTCGTTACTTGTATGTTTTCTTGGTTGACCGATGGCATGACGACCGCGAAACGTGCTTATTTTTTAACATCATGTCTGTAAATATTCCATCGATTAATGTGCGTGGACATAAGATAAAAATTTCAATTTTAATTGCAAAGATGTTGGCCTATATCAATTTGCCTCCTAAAGTCATATGACTTGTATATTGCATTTAAATTGTTGAGGTTCATTCTAAAGCAACCATGAAGTGGAAAATGAATTTAGAGAAATCAACCGCTCGATTGAGAGATTGTAATGTTTTATGGTGATTGTAAAAAATTCAGCTAATTTGATTCTCGTTTCGAATTCGATCGACTAGGTCAAATTTAGTTACTCTTATAAACCTATATCTATATATCATACACTCCAAAGAGCAACCCCTATCAATTCAAAGAAAATGAAAAAATGGACCGTTGGATGACATTATTACAATAAATTATGAGTGTGGTAAAAAATTTAGCCAATTTCACCATATTTTCGAATTCGATCGAATTGGTCAACCGTCGTCACTTGTATGTCTTCTTAATTGACCGATAGCATGACGACCGTGAAACGTGTTTATTTTTTCACATCACGTTTGTAAATATTCCATCGATGGATGTGCGTGGACATAAGATAAAAAAAAAAATTTAATTAATTACAAACACATTAGCCTATACCAATTTTCCTTCTAAAGTTGTATGACTTATACATTGCATTTAAATTGTTGAGGTTCATTCTAAAGCAACCATGAAGTGAAAAATGAATTTGGAGAAACCAACCGCTTGATGGAGAGATTGTAATGTTTTATGGTGGTTGTAGAAAATCCAGCCAATTTGGTTCTCGTTTCGAATTCGATCAACTAAGTCAAACTTAGTTACTCTTATAAACCTATATTTATATATCATACACTCCAAAGGGAAACCTCTATCAATTCAAATAAAATGGAAAAACCGACCGTTGGATGAGATTATTATAATAAATTATGAGTGTGGTAAAAAATTTAGCTAATTTCACCATATTTTTTAATCCAATCGAATCAGTCAACCGTAGTCATGACATGTAGAATACTAGAATATATATGCACATATTCTATATAGAAGTATGAGAACTTCCAATTTCACCATAAACCAAATTACAACAAATTCACACTCACACAAAGACACACACACACACACACACATATATATATAACATATATATATATATATAAATATATATAGACACACACACACACACACACATATATATATATAAACATGTCTAAAAGTCCTGGATCTTCAATAATGATGATGTGGCATACTGAAGATTTCCAAATATATGTGCTGGGCTTTCTAGATGGGGCTTTCCGTGCATATTGTAAAAAAATGTTGTAAATTCTCGTCCAAACTGAACTTTCTTCACTTAAATTGCCATAACTCCTAGAAAAGTCGGAATCGCAAACCGTAAAATTCTTCAGAAACTAGACACATGGGCCTTTCCGTGCATATAGGGTACATCTCCTAATTCCATCCGAGCAGTTCCCAGTAATTCAGCGAAGTTAGGTTCTAGACATGAACTTGTAAAAGATGTTGCAAATTCTCGTTCAAGCTAAACTGCCTTCACTTAAATTGCCATAACTCTTTCTAGAAAAGTCGGAATTGCAAACCGTAGAATTTCTAAGAAACTAGACACATGGGGCTTTCCATGCATATAGGGTACAGCTCCTAATTCCATCTGAGTAGTTCCCAGTAATTCAGCAAATTTAGGTTCTAGTCATGAACTTGTAAAAGATGTTGCAGATTCTCCAAGCTGAACTGCCTTCACTTAAATTACCATAACTCCTTCTAGTAAAGTCAGAATCGCAAACCGTAAAATTCTTCAGAAACTAGACACATGGGACTTTTTGTTCATATAGCTTATAGCTCCTAATTCCATCCGAGCAGTTTCCAGTAATTCAGCGAAGTTTGGTGTTCTACACAACAGTTTCTGAGTTAGTTAGCTTAGCTTAGCTTAGCTTCGTTTCTTCTTTCTTTGAAACACACCTACAAAGACACTAAACTAATGTAAATGAACCATAAATAAGGAGAACTAAACATATAT
The DNA here is from genome assembly GCA_024704745.1 of Rosa lucieae. Lineage (NCBI taxonomy): Eukaryota > Viridiplantae > Streptophyta > Magnoliopsida > Rosales > Rosaceae > Rosa > Rosa lucieae. The sequence goes on along the minus strand of CM045496.1, from coordinate 32,771,305 downwards.
ACCAAGAGAAAGAGGCATAGAAATATAAGAATTAAGAAAATATGAGCACATCAACATACATACATATATATATATATATATATATATAATATATAATAGTTTACGGGCTTTTGGCGGGCCGGGCTTTTGGCTCTCCGGGTTGGCTGGCTTTAGGGTTTAGGGTTCTAGACATGATCCGCGGGCTTTTTGACGAGGCCTAAATGAAGATCTAGACAGATATGCATGACGTTTCAAATTGTCAATTTTGGGTCCATTTTCAAGTATCAATCTAAAGACAGTGCTTATGATCTAGTCATTTCGACTCACTATAACAATGACAAGATTAGAATTTATATAATTTTTGTAGTTCAGAAGACAATAGTGAATTGGGGTTTGGAAGGCAGGAAGAGGAACAAAAAAGGCAATACATTGCACCATAAATCTTGACGTCGTTGTTAAATAGACCCATAGTAATCGTCTTTTCCTATTCAAGTATTAAAACTTGACTCGCTCTCTTTGTTAGCGTGAGTCATGGCATAACATTAGGAATGTAATTCATGGCAAAGCAATGTAATATCTTGTAGTTATACCGTAGTTAGTACTTACCTATTCTATGTGTGATAGAGAATAGAGATGTAAGTCAGTTGTATTCCTGTAATCTTCTTTATATACCTCCACTGTGAGCTGAATGTAGTATCAGACAATTCATTCTCCCTTTATGCAAAGCACACATAGTTTTACCTATGTGATCGACACACCATATCTAATATACATGGTGCATGTATTTTATTATATACATGATTGAAGCTTGCAACAATCAGGGGGAGATTCTCATCAGGGGGAACATTCAAAATTATGCTACCTAGGACATATGAGCGTTGTACTATTTTTCTCCTTCGACCAGGGTTGTTTTTGTCCCACTAGGTTTTTATTACTGGCAAGGTTTTTGACGAGGCAACATTAAGCGCGTCCAACACCATATCATTTAGTGGTGGACATCCAAGGGGGAGTGTTATAAATATTATATAAATGTGGCTGTCCACTGTAAATACTCATTAGTTATGTCCTTATGATGTAAACACTACTCCTATATAAAGGGGTCTAATGAGAATGAAATTCACACTTCTACCTCCTCTTATATTCTGTTTCTCTATTCTATATTCTCTATTTCCTGCAAACGTAAGTTTCTAGTTTATAACATGTTATCAGCACGAATTTGCTCTAATTTTTCTTCTTCTTTGAACTCCATGATGATCTACAAGTCTTATGTTGCAAGTTGCAACATAGTTGCTTATACCAAGGCAAATGATCTATGAGTTCCCTTTTACCTATAGATGAATATCAATTTTTTATGCGTTCATATAATTGTTGACAATTTATGTTTTCTATATGACAATGAGAACTACATGTTCCATTGCTCAAGACTCGAGTCCTCTGACAGAGTAGTCTTAGAACCTATGGTTCTATAGACATCACACGAATTTTTTTCTCGTGTGTTCCCTTTGGGATCCATTGTTCATATTTATGAACATTTTGAAACTCTGTTTCATACATGATTTTTATATCATTGTTCATAGAACATGCAGTTCTAATATTATGGATCCTGATATATCTCGTCTTTTCTCTATGTAGGAAGATGACGCATCTGACAAAATTGGAATTTGATCCTCTTGAAATTTCTGGCAAGAACTATTTGAGCTGGGTTCTTGATGCTGATTCACCTTATGGCTAACAACCTTGGAGATACCATTAAAGTTGGCAATAAGTCATCTGTGCAAGATCGAGCCAAGGCTATGATTTTCTTGCGTCATCATCTTGACAAGAGCCTAAAAGATGAGTACCTTACGGTGAAAAACCCGCTTGAGCTTTGGGAAGCATTGGCTGATCGATTTTCTCATCAAAAAACCATTGTTCTACCTAAAGCATGGTATGAATGGACGCACTTGCGCCTTCAGGACTTCAACTCTGTCACTGATTTCAATTCCGCCATGCATCGGATTACCTCCCAACTAAAATTATGTGGAGAACCTGTCAGTAAAGATAGCAAGCTCGAAAAGACTTTTTCGACTTTTCATGCCACAAACATGGTTCTACAACAACAGTATCGAGAGCGAGGATTCAAAAAGTATGCAGACCTCATCTCATGTCTTTTACTGGCGGAGAAAAATAATGAGCTCCTAATGAAAAACCATCAGTCTCGCCCTACCAGGTCTCAACCCATACCTGAGGTGAATGCTATTTTCACTGGTGGTCATGCCAATAGACATGGCAACAAGCATGGCAATAGTACTAGTGCTCGTGTTAAGGGACGTGATCGTCAAAGACCTAATGGTCAAGGCCGTGGAAGTATTAACCAACGATTGGGTCCAAAGAAAAATGCCAAAATCCACAAAGGCAAGGGTCAGATGAACAAAGTCCCCAAGAACAATGAAAGCTTTTGCACCAGATGTGGTTGCAATGGCCATTTTTGGAAAACTTGTCACATGCCAGATCATTTAGTGGCGCTTTACCAAGCCTCTATCAAAGGCAACAAAGCTGAAATTAACTATATCGATCAGTCAGATCCTTGGGATTCATATGAGCCATTGGATACCACTCCACTCGACATCTCTGATTTTTTTGTGGACAATGGACAACATATCGATGACATGATCAGCGGCGGTGTTCTTGGCACCGATTAATTTGAAGCCTATGTTTAGGCATTTTATCTATCTATCTTTGTTTTGTTTTGTCATTTTTATTTGTTTTTTCCTTATCAAGTTTTTCATGGTTGTATTTTCTAATTTGAAATTTAATAAAGGACGTTTTTTAAGCGTATATATTTATGTTCAATTATGTAATTATCTTTAATTATGTTCAACTATGGATTATGCTGACCATGGATTACGTTTTCATCATGAATCATGTTTATTTACGTTTAAATTTGAATTATGCTCATCACGGTTCATTACATTAATTGTCTTTATTATAATTCATTTGTTGAGATTATTTTGGCTAGACATAAGTTTTTAGTCATAACATAAGTTGTAGTCTTTCATGTAGCTGATATACCGATTTTTTTAATTATGTCTACATTATAGCCACACCATATTATTTCGTTTTTTTTTTTTACCTCAAAAAAAAAAAAAAAAAAAAACCCAATTGTTTCCCATTGCTGGGATTTGAACCCAGGTTTTTTTGAATGAGAGCCAAATATCCTAACCAATTAGACTACAACAAATTGATGGTTATTTTGTTATAATGTTATTTTTAATGCTTGTATCATTTATTGTCTCAGCAAACTATTTATATTTTCCTATTATGTTAATCATTTTTTGCTACATGCATATTTTTGCTCTAAGCAGTTTTATTTATTTATTTATTTTCTCTTCTGAAGGCAATGACTATGATTCATGGATGCCCTCAGCTCCAAAACGATGGAGATCATATTTGTCTTGCTGATAGTGCTACTACGCACACGATTCTTCGAGATCAGACATTTTTCTCCACTTTGGTCCTTACTAAAGCTAATGTGACCACAATATCTGGATCCACATACCTGGTTGAAGGCTCTGGTAGAGCCCATATTAAACTACCAAATGGCACTATATTGTCCATTCAAGAGGCTTTGTTCTCTTCCAGATCCAAAAGGAATCTGCTCAGTTTTAAGGATATCCGTTTAAATGGATACCATGTTGAGACCACAAATGATCAAAATGTGGAATATCTTTGCATTATTTCCAATAATGACAACCAAAGGCGCACATTGGAAAAATTGGTTGCCCTATCATCTGGGTTGTATTACACAATCATTACCCCAATTGAGGCATACCATGTAATGAACCAACAATCCAAAGATCACCATGCATTTGTGCTTTGGCATGACCGTTTGGGTCACCCAGGATCTACCATGATGCGGAGCATAATTAGAAATTCCAATGGTCATCCGTTGTTGACTAAACATGTTACTTTGCCAAGCAACCCTTGCAAAGCCTGCTCGCAAGGAAAATTGGTCATCAGACCATCTTATGCCATGATTGATAGTGAATCCCCATCTTTTTTGCAAAGAATTCAAGGGGACATTTGTGGACCTATCCAACCTCCTTGTGGACCATTTCGATATTTTATGGTCATGATTGATGCATCTACAAGATGGTCACATGTTTGCCTTCTATCCACTCGTAATATGGCATTTGCCAAACTCCTTGCTCAAATAATTAAATTACGAGCACAATTCCCGGACTTGACACCAATAAAGATACACACTTCTACCTCCTCCATACTCTGTTTCTCTATTCTATATTCTCTATTTCCTGCAAACGTAAGTTTCTAGTTTCTCTATTCTTTATGTGGAACAGAGAGATATCCTGCATCAGCATATCCAACAATTTTTGGACCATTGACAGGATTATTTGCATAGAATAAACCCATGTCTGTAGTACCACGAAGGTAGCGTAAAATATCTTTTACACCTTTCCAATGGCGTAATGTTGGAGCAGAGCTATATCTTGCCAACACACTTACTGCAAAAGCAATGTCTGGTCTTGTACATCGTGCCAAATAAAGTAAAGCACCAATAGCACTAAGATATGGTGTTTCTGGACCAAGAATATTTTCATCATCTTGTCTTGGTCGATATTGATCTTTATTGGTGTCAAGCCTACGGACAACCATTGGCGTGCTTAGTGGGTAAGCTTTGTCCATACCAAATCTCTTTAGGACTTTTTCAGTATAAGTTGATTGATGGACAAGAATTCCACTAGCTAAATGCTCGATTTGCAAACCGAGACAATACTTAGTTTTACCAAGGTCTTTCATTTCAAACTCACGTTTCAAATATTCAGCAGTCTTTTCAAGCTCTTCAGAGCTTCCAATTAAATTCATATCATCGACATAGACTGCGATTATTGCAAAACCAGAAATTGATTTCTTAATGAAAACACAAGGACATATAGGATCATTGATGAATCCTTCCTTGAGCAGATACTGACTAAGACGATTATACCACATTCGTCCAGATTGTTTAAGTCCATATAATGATCGTCTCAATTTGATTGAGTACATGTTATGCGGTTTTGTGGTTGCTTTTGGCAACACAAAACCTTCTGGGACTTTCATGTAAATATCAGTATCTAATTCCCCGTATAGGTATGCAGTAACAACGTCCATAAGTCGCATATCAAGTTTTTCTGAAACCACCAAACTTATTAAATAGCGGAACGTAATGGCATCCATCACGGGGGAATATGTTTCATCATAATCAATTCCAGGTCTTTGTGAAAAACCTTGTGCCACAAGTCGCGCCTTATATCTTGCAATCTCATTATTCTCATTGCGTTTTCTCACAAACACCCATTTGTAACCAACTGGTTTTACATTGGGTGGTGTTTGGACAACAGGTCCGAAAACACAGCGCTTGCCTAGAGAATTCAATTCTACTTAGATTGCATCTTTCCATTTGAGCCAATCATGTCTCTGTCTACATTCATTGACAGACCGAGGTTCAGTATCATCGCCTTTTATTATTTCAGTAGCTACTGCGAATGAAAATATATTATCAATGATCATATCTCTACGATCCCACAACTCATTGGTGTACACATAGTTTACGAAAATTTCCTTATTTTCAGGTACCTGAGCCTCAGTTGAGACTTGTGTGTCACCAAAAACATTGTCCTCTTCTGTAATTTCATAATCATGAGTTGTTGGTCGGACATTGATATCTTGCCCAAAAGTTTGCCCGGGAGCGATTTCATTATGATTCATAAGTGCCATTGATTTCCTTTTTCTAGGAACTGAATCTTTTGAACCTATAGGTCTGCCTCGCTTCAAGTGTGCAACAGATGGCTCATTAGCGGCCACATTATTTTGTCCAATTGGGACATCAATTCTTGCAGGCGCATTTGCAGCTGGAATATGTGATCTTGTCACTTTTGCTGTATTAGTGAATGCATCAGGCATTGTGTCAGCAATATTTTGTAAATGAAGAATCCTTCGTACTTCATTATCACATTGTTTGGTACAAGGATCAAGATGAGATAAAGTAGGTACAGTCCACGATAATTCACGACGTTCAAAAGGAACAATCTTATCTCCCCCTAACGGTGGGAATACCGTCTCATCAAAGTGACAATCTACAAAACGTGCAGTAAAGATATCACCCGTCAGGGGTTCTAGATATCGAATAATAGATGGTGAATCAAAACCAATATAGATTCCCAAATGACGTTGAGGGCCCATTTTAGTACGTTGTGGCGGTGTAATCGGCACATAAACAGCACAACCAAAAATTCGAAGATGGGAGATATTGGGCTGCCTCCCAAGGACAAGTTGTAATGGGGAATATTGATTGTTGGCTGTGGGCCTCAACCGAATTAGTGTTGCCGCATGAGAAATAGCATGTCCCCAAGCAGAAATTGGCAACTTAGTTTTCATTAATAGAGTACGCGCTATTATTTTAAGGCGCTTAATAAAAGATTCTGCCAAACCATTTTGAGTATGAACATGAGGAACGGGATGTTCAATGTCAATTCCCATAGACATGCAGTAGTCATCAAAAATTTGAGATGTAAATTCACCAGCATTATCTAATCGAATGGACTTAATGGAGTAGTCCGGGAATTGTGCTCGTAATTTAATTATTTGAGCAAGGAGTTTGGCAAATGCCATATTACGAGTGGATATAAGGCAAACATGAGACCATCTTGTAGATGCATCAATCATGACCATAAAATATCGAAATGGTCCACAAGGAGGTTGGATAGGTCCACAAATGTCCCCTTGAATTCTTTGCAAAAAAGATGGGGATTCGCTATCAATCTTGGCATAAGATGGTCTGATGACCAATTTTCCTTGCGAGCAGGCTTTGCAAGGGTTGCTTGGCAAAGTAACATGTTTAGTCAACAACGGATGACCATTGGAATTTCTAATTATTCTCCCCAACATGGTAGACCCGGGGTGACCCAAACAGTCATGCCAAAGCACAAATGCATGGTGATCTTTGGATTGTTGGTTCATTACATGGTATGCCTCAATTGGGGTAATGATTGTGTAATACAACCCAGATGATAGGGCAACCAATTTTTCCAATGTGCGCCTTTGGTTGTCATTATTGGAAATAATGCAAAGATATTCCACATTTTGATCATTTGTGGTCTCAACATGGTATCCATTTAAACGGATATCCTTAAAACTGAGCAGATTCCTTTTGGATCTGGAAGAGAACAAAGCCTCTTGAATGGACAATATAGTGCCATTTGGTAGTTTAATATGGGCTCTACCAGAGCCTTCAACCAGGTCTGTGGATCCAGATATTGTGGTCACATTAGCTTTAGTAAGGACCAAAGTGGAGAAAAATGTCTGATCTCGAAGAATCGTGTGCGTAGTAGCACTATCAGCAAGACAAATATGATCTCCATCATTTTGGAGCTGAGGGCATCCATGAATCATAGTCATTGCCTTCAGAAGAGAAAATAAATAAATAAATAAAACTGCTTAGAGCAAAAATATGCATGTAGCAAAAAATGATTAACATAATAGGAAAATATAAATAGTTTGCTGAGACAATAAATGATACAAGCATTAAAAATAACATTATAACAAAATAACCATCAATTTGTTGTAGTCTAATTGGTTAGGATATTTGGCTCTCATTCAAAAAAACCTGGGTTCAAATCCCAGCAATGGGAAACAATTGGGTTTTTTTTTTTTTTTTTTTTTTTTTTTGAGGTAAAAAAAAAAAAACGAAATAATATGGTGTGGCTATAATGTAGACATAATTAAAAAAATCGGTATATTAGCTACATGAAAGACTACAACTTATGTTATGACTAAAAACTTATGTCTAGCCAAAATAATCTCAACAAATGAATTATAATAAAGACAATTAATGTAATGAACCGTGACGAGCATAATTCCAATTTAAACGTAAATAAACATGATTCATGATGAAAACGTAATCCATGGTCAGCATAATCCATAGTGAAAAACGTAATTAATGTAAAAGTAAAAATGGATTGGAATTGGTCTACTCATTTCATTTCATAACCACTTTATATAGGGAGAGAATTACAATGGAAAGAACAATTACAATGATGACATTAAATACTAATTGGTTCGTAATCCATGCTGATTGATGTTAATCAGTAATTGCTTGATTCCCTCTCCGTCAATCACTTTGACGAAGGCACACAATATGTTTTTCCTTTAACACTCCCCCTTGTGCCAAGTCAAAGACGAAATGGTGCATGAGTTGTTGCCTCACTAAAAACCTTGCCAAGTAACAATAAAAACCCTGTGGGACAAAAATACACCTTGGTCGAAGGAAAAGAGCACAACGTACCTTTTACATTTGAGTATGACATGTGTGTGTTAGACTCCCCCTGACGTCTACACCTCCCCCTGATACTTACATTAATCTAGGGAGCTTGGAAAGTCTTCGCATTCCTATGCTTTTCACATGTTTCTCAAATGTGTCCTTAGGCAATGATTTGGTGAACAAATCTGCCACATTCTCCTCAGACCTTACTTGATTCATTTGAATCTTGAGGAGAGTCTGTTGTTGCTGATTGTAGGACAACTTTGGCGATATGTGTTTTGTGTTATCAACCTTAATATAACCTAGCTTCATCTGTCCGATGCAAGCTGCATTGTGTTCGTAAATGCAAGTAGGCTCTTCAGTGGTAGAACTCAAACCACTAGTCCCTTGAATATGTGCAATGATAGTTCTTAACCATATACACTCAAGAACCGCCTCATGTAGAACAATGATCTCTGAGTGGTTCGAGGAGGTAGCCACAAAGGTTTGCTTGGTTGATCTCCAAGATATCGCCGTGTTCCCATTGGTAAATACATAACCAGTTTGGGAACGATATGTGTGTCAGATACGTATCCAGCATCAGCAAAACCGACCAAAACGTCATTTGGAGTTTTAGTTTAGTGAGTGGTGTTTTCGCCATCAACATTTCCTTTAGGGATTGCAGTTCCATCTACGGTCCCTCTTGTCTCTCTGTAGGGAAAGAACAGTCCCAAGTCAATAGTTCCTTTTAGGTATCGAAAATGTTCTTGATACCATTCCAGTGACGCTGCTTTGGCGCTGAGCTAAATCTAGCTAACAAGTTCACTGAAAAATGCAATGTCTGGTCGAGTAAATTGGTCTAAGTACAATAATGCGCCTATTGCACTTAGATAGGGAATTTCATCTCCCAACACTTGTTCGTCATCTTCCTTTGGATGAAATTGATCTTTCCTTGCATCCAAACTTCGACCGATCATGGGAGTGCTAGCAGGATGTGCTTTGTCCATGTTATATCGCCTGACTTTTGGACATATGCAGACTGGTGGATTAATATTCCACAAACTCGGTGTTCTAGTTCAAGACCTAGATAGAATCGAGTTTTCCCAAGATCCTTCATCTCAAATTCAGATTTCAAGTAGCTCGCGGTTTCTCTTATTTCATCAAGAGTACCAGTTATGACATATACTACTACAATTTGCAAATCCGGAACTTGTTTTCTTTATGAATACGCAGGAGCATAATTCATCGTTCTTATATCCCTTCCCAATCAAGTAGTCACTTAGACGGGTATCCCACATCCGTCTGGATTGTTTCAATCCGTAAAGTGAGCGTTTCAACTTAATTGCAAACGCACTCCGTGGTTTAGAGTTACTTGACTTGGGTAATGTAAGGCCATTAGGCACTTTTCATATATATCTCTGAATCTAGATCTCCATAGAGATATGCAGTAACCACATCCATGAGCTGCATTTCCAGTCATTCGGAAATTACTAAGCTAACTAAGTAGCGGAACGTTATAACGTCTATTACGGAAGAGTATGTCTCCTCGTAGTCAATTCCAGGGCGTTGTGAGAAACCTTGCGCCACAAGGCGAGCCTTGTACCTCAGGACTTCATTCTTCTCATTACGCTTTCTGACAAAGACTCATTTATGTCCTACAGGCTTTACACTTGGTGCGGTTAGCACTACCTGACCAAATACCTGTCTCTTTGTCAGAGAATCTAATTCTACCTGGATTGATTCTTTCCATTTAGGCCAATCTGCTCTTTGTTGACATTTTTCAACAAAGCGTGGTTTGATATCATCGTGCTCTATGATTCCTTGAGCACCAGTATATATCATCAATGTGTATGGAAGATCTTTCTATCAACTCATACGTACTCTCGTAATCCTTTGAGATTTCTTTGTTCTCTGGAATCATTTCAAACATCGAAGCGTCCTCCAATATTAATTCATGGACATAACTATAATCAGAGAAAATCTCATGAGAGGGATTCTATACATTGATGATTGGTTTGTGCCTTACTCACCCTCTTCTTCCTTGGGTGAGTGTCAATCGAACCAAGTGACCTCCCCCTCTTCCTTGGGGAGCCACGGCCTCAACCACACCTCCACTAAGTGCGGTTGCAGTGCCTCTATCTACAGCACCGTGCCCCTTGTTGGGGACTTCTAACCTTGCAGGCACATTTGCAGCTGGTATATGTGATCTCGTCACTTTTACGATATCAGTAAACGCATCAGGCATCGAATCTGCTACGTTCTGAAGATCGATTATTCTTTTCACTTCACTTTCACTTTATGAAGTGCGGGGATCAAGATGAGACAGAGTGGGGACAAACCACGACAATTCCTGTCGTTCCCTTGGAAAATCCTTTTTCCTATCTCCCCCTAACGACGGGAAGACTGTCTCATCAAAGTAACAATCCGCAAATCTAGCGGTAGAGAGATCGCCTGTCAAGGGTTCCAAATAGTGGATAATTGTTGGGGATTCGTATCCAACATAAATACTTAATCGTCTCTGAGGACCCATTTTGGTGCACTGTGGGGGCGCAATAGGCACATATACTGCTCAACTCAATATGCGTAAGTCTGAAGTGTCAGGCTCATATCCAGTTACCAACTGGTACGCAGAAAATGGTTGGCTAGCTGTGGGTCTTAAACGAATAAGTAAAGCTGCGTGCAATAATGCATAACCCCATGCAAATATATGTAGGTTGGTGCGCATAACCAATGCCCTAGCCACCATATGTAGCCTTTTGATGGTGGCTTCTGCGAGACCATTTTGTGTATGCACATGGGGTACAGGATGCTCTACATCGATCCAAATAGATATGCAATAATCATCAAATGATTTTGATGTAAACTCTCCAGCATTATCAAGCCTTATAGACTTGATAGGGTGATCAGGGTGGTGAGCCCTCAAACGTATAATCTCTGCTAGGAGTATTGCAGCATTTCTTGTGGACAATAAAACGACATGTGACCAGATTGTCGAAGCATCCACCAGAACCATAAAGTACTTGAATGGTCCGCATTCTGGATGGATAGGTCCACAGACATCTCTTTGTATCCTTTGTAAGAATGGAATGTTTTTTTTTTGTATCTTTAGCATAGGAAGGTCTCGATCCTGTTTTTGCTAAAGAGCAGGCTTTGCAAAACGAGTGATGTACCTTTGAAATAGTCAATGAGGCATAATGGGAGGGAGGTAGTGCTTCTGGTACTTCAGAAGGCAATGACTGCATTTGAGCAATACTAGAACCGACACCTTGCAGTGTGGTGGATTTTTCTCCCATTTTTCACTCGAAAGAAGGGATGTCCGTGTGAGTTCTTGAAAAATACGGATCATCATGTCACGACCTCGGTGCCATAGGCGGTCATGCAAAAGCCTGTATGAGTCAGTGTCCCACATTTCATTGTTGGTGACAGTATAGGATTCAATGATTCGAATCGTAGTGAGGTACAGTCCACTAAATTGACTCATAAGTTTCTCTAAGATGTGTTTCCTTCCACAGTCATTAGATGTAATATCAAGGTATTCAGTTCCATTCTCACGGTGTGTTTTTATTGGATAATTGTTGGCACAAATAGCTTTGAAACATTAACAAGGTTCGATTAGCTCTTGGTGCATATAAAGCGTCTATGACTTGAAATGTTGCGCCATTAGGCAGCAAAAATTTGGCAGTTCCTCGCCATTTTATTAGTTTTGATAATCCAATCATCGTAGTCACAGAGGAATTATAGGCTATTAGTGCAATGAATAATTGCCTATTTCTTAATATTGTGTGGGTAGTCCCACTATCATCTAAGCACTCAAGTTCTCCTCCATTCATTCCTACAAATAAATGGGAGGTATTTAGAAAATATAACTCATATTCTTTAGAGTATTTCTATTTGCGTAAAATGGTATTCTTTTCATTCTAATAATTTTTCTCTAGATGTATTGCTTTACATCTTTATAGTGCTATGTCGAACCATGTAAATATGTGTAGTAAATAAATTTGAATAAATTCAGTGCTTCAGAATAAAATTCAAAATTTATTAATAAGCCAACGATAATCAAATTAAGGTCTTGTTCAGAAATCTTATTCATCAATCCATGATTGAAAATAAACTTTAAGACCAAACAATAGTCTAATTAAAAATAAGGCATTATGCCTTCACAACTGTCTTTGGAAAATAAAATGAATAAAGCAGATCAGTCAAGATTGAGAGCATCCATTGACTTAGCAAGTTCCTCTTTGCCATTGGAGTCTGCAACTGTAAGGTTGACGTCTAGGTCATGACCTCCTTCTTCCATATAGTGAGCCACTTGTTCTTTAGACTCTCTATACCTCTTGTAATTGGCTGCTACTGTGTTGTTTGCTTGGCAGTTCTTGTACCAATGCCCAATGAATCCACACCTATAGCATGGTTCATTGTCAACTCTTTCCTTTGGCATCTTGTTTCCATGATCCCCATGTCCCTTTCCACGTGGTGCATTGTTGCCACGTGGGTAGGGATCAGCACGTCTAAACCCCCTTGCATTGGAGTTATTTCCACCTTTCATTTTTCCATAATTAGCCTCGGGAATTTTCTTTGTCCCAGTGGGCCTGGCATTGTTATTCAAGAGAATCTTATTTTGTCTCTCAGCCACTTGCAGTAGTCTTATCAACTTATTGAAGGTTGTGATTCTTTTGTTGTCATAATCCAACTGATACTGGTTCGCTAGTATAAAAGCTGAATTAGGAAAGGTGGTAAGAGTCTTGTAGATCATATCATCTTCTATGATTTCCCTTCCACAGAAATTGAGACGTGCCTTTAAGCGCAACATGTCCTTGTTGAAGTCATTGACCTTTTTATAGTCAAGCAAGCGGATTCCATTCCACTGAATAGCCAGTCCTGGGAGCAAAGTATCGTGAATGTTCCCAAAACGTCCTTTAAGGGCATCCCACAGTGCTTTGGGTGTCTTCAACTGAAGGTACTTCCAGCGTAGGCTAGGATCAATATGTCGCCTAAGAAAAATTAAGGCATCTGCTTTTACCTTATTAGATAGTTCATCGTCTTTGGGATCAGTAATGGTGGCAGTGTAGTCTTTTGCCACAAAGGCAGTTTCCATATCGGAAACCCAACCATGGTACTCAAGTCCTTCTAAGTCCAAGATGTCAAACTCAGGTCGAGTTGGATCAACCATCTACATAAAACAAGAGAGAAGATATAAATTACGCAGTCATAAAGACATCCACGTAAATTATTTTCCAAACATATGAATTAGATTTCACAACCAAGATTCGTAATGGTCACATTTTTTTCGATGCTATGTGAAAATACTTTATCACAGTAAGTGAGGGTATAATGCGCATGAATTTTCATTATCATTGCCAAACGGTATTGATATGTTGTATTAAAAATAATCATAGTACATTTAAATATATCATATAAAAATAAGCTACATGGCATGCTCAAATTTCACAAATATACAACAAATTATATACTACACATAATAATAGCAATAATATATCATGCGTAAAATAAAATATAAATAATAGCATAATATAAAGGCATGCTTAGGAATAATTATATAAGAGTAAATAAAATTCACAAAACATGCTCACAATTGCATAATAAAAACATAAGCAATAAAATATAAAGCATGCTTAAACATAATTATAAATCATGCTTAAATATAATGATATAAAACATAAATAATAAGGCATGCTTAAAACAATCAAAATTATCTAATTAAACATGCTTAATAACAAAATATAATAAAAGCATAAACAATAAAGTATAAAGCATGCTTTGTTAAAATCATAAAATAAAATAAAGAAAACATACTTGATTTCGATAAAACAATTCTAGCACACGCGCGTGTTGATGCAGGCGTGCGTAGCGATGTTTTTGGACTTGAGAAAAACTCGGCCGCTTCCTCTTTTTTCCCTTTTTTTTGGGGGGGGGGGGCCTGTTTCTTTTTTTTTTTCTTTTCTTTTGCTTTTATCTCTTTTTTTTTTTTTGGTTTCTACTGGGTTGCGTCACCACGCTAGGCCCATTTGTTTTTTTTTTTTATTGGGCCGGACCTTTTCTTGGGCCGGGTCACTTTTTTTCTCTTACTGGGCCGGGTCAGCCTCTTTTCTTGGCCGGGTCAACCCGCCCTTTTTTTTTTTTTTTCTCTTCCTCTATTTTTTTTTTTTCTTCTTCCTCTCTTTCGCGGCCTCTTCTTTCTTCTGTTCTTTTTTTTCCTGTTGTTTTTCTTGCAGAGCTGCTGCTGATGGGTGGGAGACGCTGGCAGAAGCAGCAAGCTGGAGGGTCTGTTGGAGGCGGGGTGTGCGCAAGTGGAAGAGCGATGGGATCTGTGCTGCGCTGGGCTGACGCCGATCTGGAGGAATCCGATCTGTAGGCTGACGAATCCGATCTGGAGGGTGCGACGGTGGAGAGCGCCGGAGAGCAGTGGCCTTCTCGGGTCGTGCGAGGCTAGGCGAGGTTGGGCCGTGCGTACAGGTGCAGCAGCACCGTTGCATGTGAGAAGGCGGGGTGTCGGCGCGGGCTGCTGGAGGTGGGTCTGCTGCAGGCAGGGAGGGTGGCAGGCCAGTCTGGGGAAGCCGAGGTGAGGGCTGCTGCAGGGATCAGAAGTGAAGGTGATTAAGGCCGATCTGGTCCGCCGGAAGAAAGCGCTGTGGCGCTAGGCCAGGTCGAAAGCGCTGGTGCTTGGCCGGAGAAGAAAATAACTTTTTTTTTTTTTTTTTTTGAGGTTGCGGCAGAAAGAAAATGTAGAGAGATTTTTTTTCTCTTGGCTTATTTGCTCTGAGCGTGCTGATAACATGTAAAAGTAAAAATGGATTGGAATTGGTCTACTCATTTCATTTCATAACCCCTTTATATAGGGAGAGAATTACAATGGAAAGAACAATTACAATGATGACATTAACTACTGATTGGTTCGTAATCCATGCTGATTGATGTTAATCGGTAATTGCTTGATTCCCTCTCCGTCAATCACTTTGACGAAGGCACACAATAGGTTTTTCCTTTAACAATTAAAGATAATTACATAATTGAACATAAATATATACGCTTAAAAAACGTCCTTTATTAAATTTCAAATCAGAAAATACAACCATGAAAAACTAGATAAGGAAAAAACAAATAAAAATGACAAAACAAAACAAAGATAGATAGATAAAATGACTAAACATAGGCTTCAAATTAATCGGTGCCAAGAACACCGCCGCTGATCATGTCATCGATATGTTGTCCATTGTCCACAAAAAAATCATAGACGTCGAGTGGAGTGGGTATCCAATGCCTCAGATGAATCCCAAGGATCTGACTGATCGATATAGTTAATTTTAGCTTTGTTGCCTTTGATAGAGGCTCGGTAAAGCGCCACTAAATGATCTGGCATGCGACAAGTTTTCCAAAAATGGCCATTGCAACCACATCTGGTGCAAAAGCTTTCATTGTTCTTGGGGACTTTGTTCATCTGACCCTTGCCTTTGTGAATTTTGGCATTTTTCTTTGGACCCAATCGTTGGTTAATACTTCCACGGCCTTGACCATTAGGTCTTTGACGATCACGTCCCTTAACACGAGCACTAGTATTGCCATGCTTGTTGCCATGTCTATTAGCATGACCACCAGTGAAAATAGCATTCACCTCAGGTATGGGTTGAGACCCGGTAGGGCGAGACTGATGGTTTTTCATTAGGAGCTCATTATTTTGCTCCGCCACTAAAAGACATGAGATGAGGTCTGCATACTTTTTGAATCCTCGCTCTCGATACTGTTGTTGTAGAACCATGTTTGTGGCATGAAAAGTCGAAAAAGTCTTTTCGAGCTTGCTATCTTCACTGACAGGTTCTCCACATAATTTTAGTTGGGAGGTAATCCAATGCATGGCGGAATTGAAATCAGTGACAGAGTTGAAGTCCTGAAGGCGCAAGTGTGTCCATTCATACCGTGCTCTAGGTAGAACAATGGTTTTTTGATGAGCAAATCGATCAGCCAATGCTTCCCAAAGCTCAAGCGGGTCTTTCACCGTAAGGTACTCATCTTTTAGGTTCTTGTTAAGATGATGACGCAAGAAAATCATAGCCTTGGCTCGATCTTGCACAGATGACTTATTGCCAACTTTAATGGTATCTCCAAGGTTGTTGGCCATAAGGTGAATTTCAGCATCAAGAACCCAGCTCAAATAGTTCTTGCCAAAAATTTCAAGAGGATCAAATTCCAATTTTGTCAGATGCGTCATCTTCCTACATAGAGAAAAGACGAGATATATCAGGATCCATAATATTAGAACTGCAAGTTCTATGAACAATGATATAAAAATCATGTATGAAACAGAGTTTTAAAATGTTCATAAATATGAACAATAGATCCCAAAGGGAACACACGAGAAAAACATTCGTGTGATGTCTATAGAACCATAGGTTCTAAGACTACTCGGTCAGAGGACTCGAGTCTTGAGTAATGAAACATGTAGTTCTCATTGTCATATAGAAAACATAAATTGTCAACAATTATATGAACGCATAAAAAATTGATATTCATCTATAGGTAAAAGGGAACTCATAGATCATTTGCCTTGGTGTAAGCAACTATGTTGCAACATAAGACTTGTAGATCATCATGGAGTTCAAAGAAGAAGAAAAATTAGAGCAAATTCGTGCTGATAACGTGTTATAAACTAGAAATTTACGTTTGCAGGAAATAGAGAATATAGAGTAGAGAAACAGAATATAAGAGAAGGTAGAAGTGTGTATCTTATTCATTATCATAGACTCCTTTATATAGGAGTTAAGTTTACATCACAAGGACATGAAATATGAGAATTTACGTGGACAACCACATATTTATTATATTTATAACAATTTTTTGATTGATGGAGTTATAAATTCCATCATTTATACGAATTTCACAATTTTCTCATCCAAACTCACCCATATAGGTATTACCAATAGTTGAGAAAAGAACCCAAAAACAAAACAAAAAAAACTTGCGGAGGAGAATAATTGAGGGGGGGAAAAACAGTCATCAATCAATCAAGAGTATGACTGTCAATTTTGACACGACCCGATAACACGACTCAAAACCGACACAAAATAAAGTGGGTTGAACCGGCACGATTAAAAAGCAGGTCGGTCGTGGGTCAACCTGCCATGACCCATTTAATAAATGAGTCGGCCACGAGTCAACTCGCCAACATGAAGTGAACCCGTATAACCCATTATGCTATAGTTCTTCTTGAAATTTTGGATGTAGGAGTATTTGATCATAGGATTAGACAATTTGAAATATTTTGCTTTATAATTATTGGATTTAATTATTTATGAATATATAATTATTTATATTCTTCGTCTTATAGAGTTTTTAGTGAATTTAATTAATAAAAATGAGTCGCATTGTTAACCCTTAAATAAGTTATTTTGTCTAACACGACACGACACATTTGTTAAATGTGTTAAGCGAGTTGGAAACTGGTAACCCATTTAATAAATAGGTTGGGTTTGAGTTTAAAATTTTGACACGATTATTAAATGTGTTGGGTTTGGGTTTGGGTTTGAGTTTGTATCTTGCGACACCACAAATATCTTGACCCGATACGACCCATTGATAGTCCTAATTCAAGAGTGGGGCTACAAAACAAAATCTCATAAAATTGGTCAATGTCAAACATGTTACTTTAATTGGGAAACTATGAATTAGAATAGGTAATCATTTTCCTTTCTTAAATAGATAATTCTTCTATCATTACACTTGAGTTGTGGTACGCAAAAAGATACGCATGTACGAGATACGATACTTGAAAGTCATTAGCTCATTATGCAATTCAAATAAATACTTCATTAATTTTTTTAAAACACTCAAAGTTCCACTAACATTGTCCTATCTCGTTTGTTTCCGTATCTAAAACATATCGGAAAGTGACTGCGAAAAAAAAAAGTATATATTGGAAAGTGGCCGGAAGTCGTCTAATACGTTTCCGTCCACTATCCACACACGGATACAACATTCTTAAATATCTGGATCATCCGTGCATTATACACAAAGTTCAGGCATGTTAGTAAAGTTCAGAACTATGATCACACCATCAACTAATACACGTGCATATACATATATGATTGACTTGTATTGTAGCATTGGGTAGTTCCATGACTACTGTGCGCGCAAAGAATTGATGATTCAAGTTTGAATCAAAACACTTCACCAACCCCAGAAAGCTGGTTCTAATCGAAGTCCTTCTATATTTTTCTTTGCACCACTTAATTCGATGAGTTTATTGGTGTTCATACTATGATTTCTTTTTTTTCTTTTTTCCCGACTGATCGAAATAGAAGAAAACTAAAACTTGAAAATCAAATTTAAACAAAGAAAATTTAAGGAGAGCTGAACTGAGTACCAGGATCGCGGACTGTGGCATGAACCGTGTGGCCTCTTTCAAGAAGAGTCTTCACCAACCAAGACCCGATATAACCAGTGGCTCCGGTGACACAGTAAACTGCCGGAGCTCCATTTCTATTGCCCTCAGATTCTAAACCCTCCATTTCTTCAATTCACTTTCTGCTCTCAAAAACAAAACCAGTGTGGTCTATCTTAGAGGGACCTTGATATCAGTTTAGTCAATGAAAGACGCTTATATAATCAGGGTGGTGGACTGGTGGGTTTATGAATAGCACAGTGAATATAATACTAGTATACTAAGAAGCTACTAGAAAAATAAGCATGTGAGTCTAATAAATTTAGGTTTTGAAATAAAATCTAGTGACATCAATTAAAGAGTAAAAAAGTATGATGTTACATAATTGCCTAGTGTTAGACTCATCCCTAGTGGCTAGTCATTTCGATCAGTTGTACACGCGTACTTGTGCACGCGTCATTCATATATGAACGGAAAATAGGGGCGAAAGATTGTTCATAATTTGCTCTTTTTTCCGTATTTGCTTAGACATCTACCTAACGTTTCCACCAGGGTTTTCTCAACAAAAAAAACGTTTCCACTAGGGTAATAATGAAGTAGGCCTCATCAACGAGCTGGGCCAGGTTCATTGGTAGCGAGTTTGGGTCGGGCTTTACTCCATTTTTAAATAGTAGCTGGCCGGGGGGGGGGGGGGCCGGGTTTTATTGTAAATTGAAGGATCCAAGTCCATCCATTTAATGCGGGCCTCGCGGGCTTTTTTGAGCCGGGCCGGGCTAAGCCTTGCTGGCTTTTTCAGGGCGGGCCTTGCGGACTTTATTTACCAATAAATCTTTAAAGATAATATTTTTTATAAACTTATATTTATATATCATACACTCTAAAGAGAACCTCTATCAACTTAAATATAATGGGAAAACCGACCATTGGATGAGATTATTATAATAAATTATGAGTGTGGTAAAAAATTTAGCCAATTTCACCATATTTTCGAATCCGATCGAATTGGTCAACCGTCGTTACTTGTATGTTTTCTTGGTTGACCGATGGCATGACGACCGCGAAACGTGCTTATTTTTTCACATCATGTCTGTAAATATTCCATCGATTGATGTGCGTGGACATAAGATAAAAATTTCAATTCTAATTGCAAAGATGTTGGCCTATATCAATTTGCCTCCTAAAGTCATACGACTTGTATATTGCATTTAAATTGTTGAGGTTCATTCTAAAGCAACCATGAAGTGGAAAATGAATTTAGAGAAATCAACCGCTCGATTGAGAGATTTTAATGTTTTATGGTGATTGTAAAAAATTCAGCTAATTTGATTCTCGTTTCGAATTCGATCAACTAGGTCAAATTTAGTTACTCTTATAAACCTATATCTATATATCATACACTCCAAAGAGCAACCCCTATCAATTCAAAGAAAATGAAAAAATGGACCGTTGGATGACATTATTACAATAAATTATGAGTGTGGTAAAAAATTTAGCCAATTTCACCATATTTTCGAATCCGATCGAATTGGACAACCGTCATCACTTGTATGTCTTCTTAGTTGACCGATGGCATGACGACCGCGAAACGTGTTTATTTTTTCACATCACGTTTGTAAATATTTCATCGATGGATGTGCGTGGACATAAGATAAAAAAAAAAATTAATTACAAACACATTAGCCTATACCAATTTTCCTTCTAAAGTTGTATGACTTATACATTGCGTTTAAATTGTTGAGGTTCATTCTAAAGCAACCATGAAGTGAAAAATGAATTCAGAGAAACCAACCGCTTGATGGAGAGATTGTAATGTTTTATGGTGGTTGTAGAAAATCCAGCCAATTTGGTTCTCGTTTCGAATTCGATCAACTAAGTCAAACTTAGTTACTGTTATAAACCTATATTTATATATCATACACTCTAAAAGGAAACCTCTATCAATTCAAATAAAATGGAAAAACCGACCGTTGGATGAGATTATTATAATAAATTATGAGTGTGGTAAAAAATTTAGCTAATTTCACCATATTTTCGAATCCAATCGAATCAGTCAACCGTAGTCATGACATGTAGAATACTAGAATATATATGCACATATTCTATATAGAAGTATGAGAACTTCCAATTTCACCATAAACCAAATTACAACAAATTCACACTCACACAAAGACACACACAGTCACACACACAGATATATATAACATATATATATATATATATATATATATATATAGACACACACACACACATATATAAACATGTCTAAAAGTCCTGGATCTTCAATAATGATGATGTGGCATACTGAAGATTTCCAAATATATGTGCTGGGCTTTCTAGATGGGGCTTTCCGTGCATATTGTAAAAAATGTTGTAAATTCTCGTCCAAGCTGAACTTTCTTCACTTAAATTGCCATAACTCCTTCTAGAAAAGTCGGAATCGCAAAACGTAAAATTCTTCAGAAACTAGACACATGGGCCTTTCCGTGCATATAGGGTACAACTCCTAATTCCATCCGAGCAGTTCCCAGTAATTCAGCGAAGTTAGGTTCTAGACATGAACTTGTAAAAGATGTTGCAAATTCCCGTCCAAGCTAAACTGCTGCACTTAAATTGCCATAACTCTTTCTAGAAAAGTCGGAATTGCAAACCGTAGAATTTCTAAGAAACTACACACATGGGGCTTTCCATGCATATAGGGTACAACTCCTAATTCCATCTGAGTAGTTCTCAGTAATTCAGCAAAGTTAGGTTCTAGACATGAACTTGTAAAAGATGTTGCAGATTCTCCAAGCTGAACTGCCTTCACTTAAATTACCATAACTCCTTCTAGTAAAGTCAGAATCGCAAACCGTAAAATTCTTCAGAAATTAGACACATGGGACTTTCTGTTCATATAGCTTACAGCTCCTAATTCCATCCGAGCAGTTCCCAGTAATTCAGCAAAGTTAGGTGTTCTACACAACAGTTTCTGAGTTAGTTAGCTTAGCTTAGCTTAGCTTCGTTTCTTCTTTCTTTGAAACACACCTACAAAGACACTAAACTAACGTAAATGAACCATAAATAAGGAGAACTAAACATATATACCAAGAGAAAGAGGCATAGAAATATAAGAATTAAGAAAATATGAGCACATCAACATACATATATGTATATATAATATATAATAGTTTACGGGCTTTTGGCGGGCCGGGCTTTTGGCTCTCCGGGTTGGCTGGCTTTAGGGTTTAGGGTTCTAGACATGATCCGCGGGCTTTTTGATGAGGCCTAAATGAAGATCTAGACAGATATGCATGACGTTTCAAATTGTAAATTTTGGGTCCATTTTCAAGTATCAATCTAAAGACAGTGCTTATGATCTAGTCATTTCGACTTACTATAACAATGACAAGATTAGAATTTATATAATTTTTGTAGTTCAGAAGACAATAGTGAATTGGGGTTTGGAAGGCAGGAAGAGGAACAAAAAAGGCAATACATTGCACCATAAATCTTGACGTCGTTGTTAAATAGACCCATAGTAATCGTCTTTTCCTATTCAAGTATTAAAACTTGACTCGCTCTCTTTGTTAGCGTGAGTCATGGCATAACATTAGGAATGTAATTCATGGCAAAGCATTAGGAATGTAATATATTGTAGTTATACCGTAGTTAGTACTTACCTATTCTATGTGTGGTAGAGAATAGAGATGTAAGTCAGTTGTATTCCTGTAATCTTCTTTATATACCTCCATTGTGAGCTGAATGTAGTATCAGACAATTCATTCTCTCAATCTCGTTATATTTGACTTAGTATTAGTGCAAAGATCTGAAAAGAACTTTGTCTCTTTTTTCCTTTTAGGCTTTTCTCAATCCGAGGAAGACAATTGATTTAGAACCCAGTTTTTGGGTTAGTCGCTAAATGACGTCGTTCACTACTTGAGCAGACGTCTTCTTTTATCGATCGGCTTCGTCTTCAGCCAAAGACAGCCGTCCTCATCTTTGCTTTTGCTTCACATTGCTCCCAGGCCGTTCCATCCTTAGCTCGCAGTCGCGCAGCATCACCAATCCCGACGCCGATCAGATTCTGATCGGAATCTTTGCATCGTGACCCAAATTTCCTGAAATTTCTTTTCCTGGCTCTGATTTTGATTTCCACGAAGCATTACCTAGGTTCTAAACCAAATTCCTCTTGATTCCGCTGCATATTATTGGTCTGTTGTTTTTCGATGGGTGATAATAGAGAAAGTCAGGTTTCCAAGATCAATGAGGTTCCGAAGGTTGAGGTCTATATTAAGAGCTCATAAGGTAGTTCTTTCGAGGGTACCAAACTCAATGGTACCAATTTCTGAACATGAAAGAGGGTTATGTCAGTGTATCTCCGTGGGATGCACAAGATGGGGCATGTGACTGGAACAATCAAGGCTCCTAGTGAAGATGATGCGGAGGCCTATGCTAAGTGGGAAGATGATGATGGATTTGTAATGGCAATGCTATTCAAAGCGCTGACTGATGATGTGCTACAGATGGTGGAGGATTGTGAAACTGCTAAGGCAATATGGAAGACGTTTGGAGATCTCTATACAAATGAGTCTGATTTTATACAAGTTAATGAATTGATGTGCAAAGCTGCAAGAATGCAACGGAATTGGCAACCAGTGTCAGTGTTTTTTACCAAGCTGAAGAATGTATGGGCTGAAATTGATCAAAATCGTCCATGCAAGATCAAGAATCAAGAAGATATTGCATGGTACTAGAAAGAGAAGGAGCTTGAGTGAGTTCATGCATTCTTGAGAGGACTTGATGCAAAACATAACTATGCCAAAGGAGAATTGCTCAGAATGCCAGACCATCCTAGCTTGACCACAGCTTTTACATACATTCGTAAGGATGAGTCTTAGCAGGACAGTCTTCAACAGGCACAAGTTGAAGTGTCTAGCCTAGCCATTCAAGCAAAATCACCAGCACCTTTTCTCTAGCAGGAGAGTGCAGTCTCACTTCGTCAGCAAGAACCTCCACCACGGTTTGCCAATCTCCCTCATCCGCAATGTTTTTACTGGAATGATGTTGGGCATGTTCGAGAGACTTGTTGGAAACTAAACACGCACCTTAAACCTAAAAGGCAAGGTTATTGTCCTAAGGCGAAAGCAGCTGCTGTTCAATTAGTTCAAGAACCAGAATTCTATGGAGTGGCTGGACAGGGTCATTATACAACAGGCGGGACTTGTGGCGACCCGGAGACCGGATTACCACAGCGCCGCCTCCCCAAGGAACCCTACGCCCGCGACACTTAGAGAGCAAGTGTTTTGGGCCTAGAATTCCTCAAAGAGACAAGGCCTTTGGGTTGGAGAACAAGAAATCTATATGCCAGAAATTCTTGGGCTTGTGTAGTGGGCTTGGCTCGTAATCACAAGATTACGAACTAGGTGAATAAGAGGAAAGGAAGGTGGTGTTGAGTTGAGTTTTAGAACCTATGTCAATTTTTTTTAGTTCTTAGCCCAAGTTTGCATTAAGTTCATTAAATGGTAATTTATGTGAGTCTTCTAGGTCTAGCCCACTAGGACCTAAACGATCCACTTTGGTGGTAAGCAATCACACACATCATCAACCATACATAATGTTACAAAACTTTAGTGAAATCAAGTAAGCCAAAAAGAAATAAACTTTAAATAGAGTAAAACAAATTGTGTCCTCCAAGGATTATCCTCCGTACCCAAGCTTCGACAACAACAGCCTGCAAAACAAACTAAAGTAGGGGTTAGGCTCCTACATCCAGTCATTGCTCATGCCCGCCCCCATATCTAAGTTTAAAAACATGAGTTATCGTTTTGAATAAAAGAAGTAGATAAAACCGGTTTGCGCTTCCACGTGATCGTCACCATGTAACTACAATCTCACGGCAATTGATCATCTTTCACACTTCCATCACAACCGTCCATCTAGCCAATCACTTTCCGGAATTCATTAATCACAAGGCTAGAGACAAAGGGGAGATAACAAGGGCATGGTGCACACTGCCCACCACCGGTGGCTCAAGGAGGAACTGACCTCTCCTTACATCCCCATCAATTGCCAACACATCAAACCAATCCACGCAAACCATTTCAAGTTGTAAAAACAGATAATTTCCAAAACATGCAAGAGGCCTCATATAAAACATAGTATATGCAAGAAAAGCATAGATAGAGTTAAAGGCATCCCCTACCTGGAACTCGAGCTCTCTCTTGCAGCACTTGGCCTCAATGCAACCTTGTAGCAACCACCACTTCACAAGATCCTACCAAGATATCAAGCCTAGACCAAATAAGTGACATTAATCACGATAAACTAGGCTAGCTATTCACTCACATAACTCTCCGAAGAAAACATTTCCTTTAACCTAATTACTAACTAATAACCAAACCATTTGGGTTCCAATAAGGGGTTTGTTGTTAGGAAGAGGGGGTAAGAACACTTTTTAAAAGACAAGTTGCTGAGAACCGAAAACAGAGTTTTAAAGGAGCTGTCAAGGGTCACGGAATTGTTCAAAATACTTGAGGTAAATTCTTGAGAAATTTTGAAAGAAGGATGGCTTGACAACCAACTCAGTACGATTGAAATGGTTATTGAATTTCAAGTGAAACCAAACAAAGAGTAAAGGTTTTAAAGGCTGAAGTAAAACAATGTGCAGATTCTTTCCAGAAATACAAGCTTCTGTCCCCCTATTTCAAAATTTCATAACTAATTCTAGAAAAATTCTTTTGGAGTGTTTCAAATTCTCGAATGTTCATATATGCGTCTAATATATTTCTCTAGAAGAAACTGACCCCAAATTCTCAAGGGTTTAGCTCCAGTTTTGAAATGAATGAAACTGGGTCAGATTTTACTGAAAACTGAAAATCTGCAGAAACTGGTTGTTTTGTGTAAAGCTCTTTTGGTACCCAAAATGGCTGGTTAAGTAGACTCTAAGACACCTATTGAAAGAATCTAAAGCTTCTAAAAGCTTAAAGTCTCAGTCACCCTTCAATACTATAAGGGGAAGGTCTTGTAGCTCACTAACATGATGTTTTGAAGACATGGTGTTTGGACAACAATAACACAAATAAACTCTATGATCAAGCATGATTTGAATGTTCAAAATAACCATGTTCTAGCACAAATCTAACACACTTAAGAGGCATGACTAATGCTCCTAATGATCTATAGCTCAGGTTGCTTTCTAATACTATATGGGCAGGTGTTGTAGCTCGATGACATAATGCATTGAAACATGATATTTGGACAGCTACAAACAACAAATAACCTTTGAAACAAATACGATTCTAATACTCAAGGTGTAGCCATGACCTAGCAGAATCTCTAGACATTAGAATGGATGAGAAATCAAAATTAAGGCAGCAAGATACCAACAACAGCAGTGACAAGTTCATAATCTTCAAGAATTCGTAATAACAACCAAAAATATATAGAGTTTTATGGAAAAGATGATACTCACCAAAGACTAATCCAAAAAGGTGAGTTTGTCTTGAGGATTTCAACAGGAAAGAGAGCTGAGGGAGCTGGTTGGATCGAGTCCAGCCGCAGGCCAAGAAGTTCGCTCAAACTCGAACATGCAAAGTGAAACAGAGACTGCTCAATATGTAGATGGGTTGTTTTGAACGTATTGAGCCTAAAAATTGAGGAATGAATTAGGAACTTGATAGTTTAAGAATCTTACCAACTGTTGGTATCAGTCTCAAGCAAGGTGTTGGGGATTCGGGTAGAGCAAGAGAGGGAATTCAAGCAGAAATCCGGAACAGGCTTGCTCCGGAACAGCTTCCGCTTCGAGGGGTGTACAGGACTCAAATTGACTCCGATGGAGTTGAAATTTTGAGGTTAAATAGAGGAGACATAGACGAACAACTTTGGTGAAGAAAGTTTTTTGATCGGAGGTCTTTAACTAGGTTTTTTTGGGCTCGTAAACAGACTGATGTGTCCAGGGACGAGAGGAAAGGTGAGGAGTAGGGCTGCCAATGGGTCGTGTCGGGTTGGGTTCGTGTCGGGTCAAGGTATTTATCGTGTAGCAAGATACAAACCCAAACCCAACCCATTTAATAATCGTGTCAAAAATTTAAACCCAAACCCAACCTATTTATTAAACGGGTTACCCGTTTCCAACCCGCTTAACCCATTTAACAAATATGCCGTGTCGTGTTAGACAAAATAACTCATTTAAAGGTTAACAATGTGACCCATTTAACTAAAAAATGCATAAATTGATTAAATTCACTAAAAACTTCACAGGACGAAAAATATAAATAATTATATATATTCATAAATAATTAAATCCAATACTTTTAAAGCAAAATATTTCAAATTGTCTAATCTTATGATCAAATACTCCCAACGTTCAAACTTTCAAGAAAAAGTATAGTATAATCGGGTTATACGGGTTAACTTCGTGTTGGCGGGTTGACCCGTGGCTACCCATTTATTAAATGGGTCATAGCGGGTTGACCCATGGCTGACCCGCTTTTTAATCGTGCGGGTTCAACCCGCTTTATTTCGTGCTGGTTTCGAGTCGTGTTATCGGGTCGTGTCGGAATTGACAGCCCTAGTGAGGAGAGAAGGGTGAGTGACGATTTATGGCCTGGGTTCTCTCTTTTGAAGGTCTGAGGTAATGTTCTTGGAGGAGTTGCCCTTTGCATGATGGAAACGTGGAGGGGAAGAGCTGAACGAGGCTCCCTTTCTCTCTGCCCAACTCTGACGTGAACAAGGAAAGAGGAAAAGCTGAGTTTTGCGTGTGAAGGAGAAGGCTCAGCTTTGGGCAGATAAGGGCAACTCCAACCATAGGGTTCAAAACTAGATTTTATTGAATTATAAGACTTATCATCTCCAACAATGCTTTTTAGGGGGAGTTGGTCCTAAAATTATAGGACTCGGGCTCATCCCAAGTCTCATATTTGAGACTTTTCCAAGACCAAGACTTGGATACTGTTCATGGGCCCAGCAAATGGGTTATTATTTGCTTTTACTCAAATTGACCTTATTTAATCTGATGGCTCAGATTTGAGGAAAAAAAAGTGATCAATGACTCTTATTAAATCAAGAGTTATTATTTCTATTTTGTTCCAAAAAAATTTTAAAAATCACTAGAAAATTGAGGGGGAAAAAATACCTATTGGAACAGTAAATTGTGGGAAATTCTATAAATATCAACCCATTCTTTTCTATTTCCTCACACCAAATATCATCCGTCTCCTTCACAATTGTTTACCTTATTTAACTATATTAATATACTTTTAATATAAAATTCATCAACATTACACTCATATTATATTTTAATCAAGAATAGTGAAAATAGCACCCATATAGCACCTCATTGTTGGATATGAGAATTAAGTCATATATGAATAGTGTAACAAAGGGGTGCTAAAATGAGAATAACACCCCCAAATAGAGCCTATGGTTGGAGTTGCCCTAAATTTGGGGTAAAAAAATAAGGTGGTAAAAAACCAAAATGATGGGGAAAATAAAAGTAAAATAAGTGAATACAAGAAAACTCAAATTAAAGTGTTGACAATGCCAAATAAGGATCGGGTCTCATAAAACTTATTTTTAGATAGAAAAATGGCAAAGGCAAGTTTTGTCGGAGTTTTGCTCGAGTTTGAAAAACATAAGGAGTAAATAAATTGTGCTTTTGAAAGTCGGTGAGATGCTTGACGAGTAAGTTTCGGGTAAGGCGAGCAGAAATTTCTCCAATTATTAAGAAAGGTAAAATAAGAAAATCGTAAACGCACGCACAAGTATATTTCAAAATTATGCAAAGATGTCATTATGAGCTACAACCATATTAGATCAAGGAAGATGTTCGGGTCAAAGGTCAACTAACTTATTGGGCTGGGTTCACTAGCATACCCGTCTGTTGGGTGTCCAGAGTAAATTTTGGACTCTAACCTTACGCTATTCTCGGGCCCAAGGCCCAAGCCCAAACTATTTCCAAAAGTATTTAGCCGAACAAAGGTCGCGAAAAATTTTCCTGTCAAAAAGTGACGTTCGGAATTTCACGGGGTCTACAGGACTACTCCTACAGCCTCTATAGCTAGTCATGGTAAGATTGGTATGACTTTAAAGGTTTCTAGCTTTGTTGGTTCTGATACTTGGATTATTGATTTTGGTGCATCTAATCATATAACTTATGATAAATCTTATTTTACTGAATTGTCTTCCCCATCAATATCTTATGTTATGAATGCCAATGGTGAGGCTTTTCCTGTGTTAGGGACAGGGTCAGTCCGTATTACCCCAACCTTACAACTCCATAACATTTTATATGTGCCTGACTTATATCATCACTTGCTATCTGTCCCACAGTTGAATACTGATTCTCAATGCTCTGTAACCTTTTATCTCATGTATGTGATTTTTCATAATCTTCTCACCAGGGAGATAATTGGACGAGAGTATCTGAGAGGCAAATTGTTCCATCTGGATCAGACATACGCAAGGGAGAAACCAGGAGCACAGTCCTGCACAACTTTGACTTAGAATTCTGACAAGCTAAGTGGGATTTGGTTGTGGCATTGCCGATTAGGGCATCCATCTTTTAGTCTTATGAAAAAGTCCATGCCTACTTTATTTATTAGTGTGAATGAGTCTGTTTTGCGTTGTGAAATATGTGTCTTAGCCAAGAGCCATCATGCTACTTATTCTCCTAGTATTTCTAAAAAAAGGTTATTCCTTTTGAGTTAATTCATTATGATATTTGGGGACCTTCTAGAGAGCCTACTGTATCAGGTATGAGGTATTTTGTGTTGTTCATTGATGATTGTACGAGATTGTCATGGGTTGCTCTTCTTAGAACCAAAGATAAAGTCTTTCCAGCTTTTCAAACTTTTCGTACTCTTGTTCAAACACAATACAATAACACAATTAGAGTCTTACGTTCTGACAATGGGGGAAAATATGTTAATCATGTTTTCCAAGAGTTTTTCCAAACACATTGGATTGTTCACCAAACTACATGCCCACAAACACCATAACAAAATGAAGTGTCCGAAAGAAAAAACGGTCATTTACTTGATATGGCTCGTGCCCTTCTTTTTAGTGCTCATATGCCTAAGTATTTTTGGGGCGATGTTGTACAAGCTTCCTCCCATCTCATCAATTGTCTTCCATCTAGTGTCCTTCAGGGAAAAATTTGATTTGAGGTTCTAGCATCTCATGTCTCCTTGCCATCATTTCATAATCTTCCTGCCCATGCTTTTGGTTGTGTTGCTTTTGTCCATGTTCCTAAAAATCAAAGGTCTAATTGGATGCTCGGGCGATCAAGTGTGTGTTTGTTGATCATGGATATCAGAAAGGGTACAAATGCTACCATCCACCTATCAGAAAGTACTATGTCACTATGGATGTTATTTTCTTTGAGGACATGAGTTACTTTTCCTTCTCTGATACTGCTTTTCAAGGAGATAATTCATGTTTTGAAGAGCTGAATCATGGTGAGGGGGAAGAATTCAAAGAAGGTGAAGAAGTAACGCAAGCAGGAGATATTTCAGCGGGTCCAGTTGAGATTCTTAATCCGTCAAATCCGTCAAAAACCATTGTTAGTACAAATAAAAGAAATACTATGACCCACACGACTTGCTACGTTCTTTTCTTTCGAGTAAAGCATCACATTTGAGCTGTGGATAGCTCCTTCTACCTGAAATATGTTACATTAGAATGTTTATTCGTAATTAAATGCAACTGGCACACAAGTAAACAGATGAAAGAGTAAACTGATGGCTATGACTTTAGGAAGGAAAAAGAACCTTAATAATCTGTCCTGGTTCACCCTCTTCTCTGCTCTTCATATGCTTTGTCTTCAAATTTATGTCTTTAACTATCACAGTACTATTGTGCTTAAAGATCTTTGTTATCTCTCCAGTTTTACCCTTTTCATGTCCAGATATGATTTTCACTGTATCTCCAACCTTAACATGCATTTTGTGTAAAATTGGAAGACTGTTTGGCTTGCATTCCTTCCGCTCCCATTGCTTCAACTGTCAGAGAAAGAAAACAATAACCTTTCAGGAAATGAATGTATAGCCTAATAATTCTACATAAGAGCCCATCTAGGAAAATATATTGTCACTAAGAAAAGGATGCTACATAAAATTTGTGTAGACTTTTCTTATAACACAATGAAGGTTAAAATTATGTGAACCATGCCATATGTCCATGCAAATCGAAATGAAGTTTTATTTGAATCAAGGTGTCCTTTATATGGCTTTTCCACAAGTGGCGCCCGGAATATCCCATAGTGTGATGAAATACCACAATTATAAAGACAAATTGCATACTTAAAAGTGATTTCAAAGAGACAAACAAGATAAAGAATTACTTCTAACCTCTTAGAAAGATAGCAATTTCATTACCCTCCTTTAGGTCCTAAATTAACAAACTCGTTTCCTTTTGTTAATACAATCATCATATGCATTCTAAAGAACAGAGAAAGTCATAACATAAATTAGGCGAAACCATACTCATAATACTAACCTTCACTACAATCAGACAAGGCTTTGATGTTAACTTACCCTGCACAAAGAACAAACAGCAAAACAATTATGAAATTACTCCTCTATCTCCAAAGTAATCAAAGCAACTCAAACTAGAACTGTTTCCCAAACAGTTGTCATATAAACCTAACGTAATACCACAAGAATGAAGCCACTCATCATTAAACTGAAAACTCGAAAGTTCCACTTCAGAGCATTTAACTCATACATTTCAGTTCTACATGCATGAAGGGGAGGTAAGTACCATCCAAAGCAGTTCGAAATTGTCTACGGGCAATATTACTTTCTACAGCCTCGCCAATCCAAAGCAATTCAGCAACGTGGAACCAAAACCAAATGAACATTTTCTTTGTATGAATTGTACAATAACCCATTACAATGTTACCCATCACCTTTTCAAATTTCTAATCCTAAGGCTGTTTTAAACACAACAATCTTTACAAACGTTTGTGCCCAGTCCAATAATTCACAAAGACCCATTTCAAAGTTCCCAAAAAGGAACCAGAACCAAGTTTGAAACTTTCAATCGAAACAAGGAGCTGAGAGTAGCAAAATACAGGAAATTTGAGGATTGAATGAGATAAAGAAAACGCACCGGAACAGGATAAATAGTGAGGGGTGAGAGGCGTTGGCCCAGGAAGGAGTTAGAGCAGAGAGAAAGGGAGGTCATGGAGCTCGGGAGTGCAGCCATGGCTGCCATTGTCCTTGCTTCGCTGAATTTGGCTGTCACTGATGAATGGATAACACACACAGGGAGAGTCCAGAGAGAGAGGAGAGCACAACATAGGCCACTCGGGGCATTTTAGTAATTCTGTTGACTGCCGGCACCTCATGGAAACAAAAACGACGACGTTGCTAATCATCCCAAATTTTTTTTTTTTTTTTTTTTTGGGACCGTTTGGAATTTCAAATTATATATGACCCAAGCTCGTTAATCGAGTGTTCATGTTTTTTGGGTCAAATTGAGTGAACGTTCATTCGAGACGAAATTTTGATTGTCTCATATGAACATTGTTTACATTATTGTCGATAAGTTATGGACTTCGCGATATTTTTTGTGATATTATTTAGATGACGTCTCAAGTTTAAAATCTTTCTCAAAAAAAAAAAAAAAAAAAAAGATATAGGTATATTCACCAGGTAATGTGAGTCAATTGGAAGGTGATGGCCAATTGGGAGACCACCTTCCCATTTGAGTCATTGACAAAATCATGTACTGGTGCAAACAGTGGAGAATAAGTGGAAAGGAAGGTAAATTTTCCTACATTTCAATTGCTCCAAGCATGGTATATAAATCTGGAATCTGTCCTTTGAGCAAACAGGGGAAAACGGAAAAAGAAAAAGAAAAAGAAAAAAAAGCTGTGTACAAAGAAGGCTGAACTAAATCCTATGTCACTTGAGCAGACATCAGAATTACACTATCTGCTGTTTCAATCCCATTAAAGACTGCACATATATCAAAAGGCAAAGCCAAAAATACAAGAACCAGAATGAATGAACAAATGCAAAAACTAAAGCCTATAAATCATATGTATCGGCTGTGCTGTCCATAGACTCATCTCTTTGATGTTCAGCCATTTGAATTTTGGTTTCTGGTTGGTTCACATCAATCATAACTTCCTCTGCTGTGGATGACAATGATTTCGCATGGTGCTTTCTATTGTGCCTCACTTTGAGCATTCGTGATAGCACTTGTACAATGTCTCTCATGGAAGACCGCTTTTTTGGGGAGCGGCTGACACATTTATATGCAAGAGCTGCCACTTCGTTGAGCTCTTGCACATCAAAGTTCCCATTAAGACGGGAATCCACAATTTCCTCCCACCCAAATTTCCCCTCCGTATTCATTGCCGCCTATTATTCATATAGACAATTCATTAGATATACAAGTAAATAGCACTCGCTGGATCTATAAGTGGGATTCTGCAAGATGAATGAATGGTTTTGTCTTCCTTTTTGAAGACTAAACACTAGCACCTATTTTCTTCATATCTATATACTGCTAAAGAAGAAAGCAAGTGCAATCACACCTTCTATGCATTTTTCATGCATTCTAATTTACTATCACTATAGCAAACAAGTAAAAAAAACAACTTAAAAATACACTTTAAAACTGTTATGTTCCTGGGTTATCAATATTGCAACCTCCATGAAAAGTGTAATAGGGTCAAATTACGTCCCATTAAGTTTCTGTTTTGTGTACAGAGAGAGAGAGAGAGAGAGAGAGAGAGAGTCTTACAAGCTCCACATATTCCATCAGACCCTGTTGAGGATTTCTTCCAGCTATGAGTTCAAACAGCAAAACTCCAAAGCTGTAAACATCACTTTTCTTGGTGAAATTTCTAGTAGAGATATACTCGGGATCTAGATAGCCAAAGGTTCCCCTAATAGCTGCATGTTTGTCCACCATCTCTTCTCTTGAAAGTCCAAAATCAGCTACCTGAATGATCCAGCAAGACCCACTATTCATATATTAAACAAATATGTAATCCAAAATGCAAGTATTTCTTCCATATTTGGAAACGAAGTAAATTAAATACTCCCCTTCACACAGAGTGAAATTCTGGTAGAAAGTTCTCGTGGAAAATGAAAAAAATTAGTAAAAGGGTCATACCCTGGCTCTCATGGATTCATCCAACAGGATATTGTTGGATTTGATATCCCGGTGTATTACAGGAGGAACTGCCTGAAGTGAAAATTATAAATCAATAAATAAATACCTTACTCATAAAAGAACATGCATGTACTGGCACAAACAAAGTTCCCTGTTTAGTCCAGTACTATTTACTTACTCCATCATGAAGATACTCCAAGCCCCTTGCAACATCTAAAGCTACATGAACCCTCAAATCCCAGCTCAATGGCTCATTCTTTTCATCTGCAAGAAGAACAGCATGTTATTTTCAATTAAATATATTATATATGGGCTCATGGAATCAACATTTGATGAATTCTAATCTTGAGCTTTCTATTTCTAGATTAGCTTAGTGCAAAGCAAGGTTACAAGAATACACACAAGGTTGGCACTTCACAGCACTCATTATTATGAACGGAATTGGAATAAAGTTATGTAACAACGACTACAAATAAAACAAACACAACTCGAGTATTTAAGTCTAAAATATTCCATTAAAGTAAACAATGTGAATTTCAAAGCTAACTTACCATACAAATGAGAGGCCAAACTCCCTTTACTCATGTAGACATAAATAAGCATATGTTGGCCTTTTTCTGCACAGTATCCAATTAAGTTCACGAGGTTCCTGTGATGCAATCTTCCCAGTAACTTAACCTGAAGGTAGAAGAAGTGAAGGACTGTTACTGACATAAAAAAAAGTTTGAAATACTTATTATACTAAAAAAGAAGATATATAATAATATAATATAACACATATGAGTAACAGGACATCTCAATGATGCCATTTGAAAAAGAAAATGAGTATATAATTCAAAAAGAAAGAAGTCAATGATCAAGTGTTATTGGATTTGATAACTTCTGGCAAAATTTAGCCTATTCATAGTTGCTAACAAGTTATCTTCCCATACAACTGCACAGATTTCCAATAGATTTATGATTAATCGCCAACTCTTGCAGGGATCCTAAAAATGTTCGACCACTTTACAATCACTACCTCTGTCTGAAACTCTTTCTCCCCTTGCTTAGAATCAGTTGCAAGCACTTTAACGGCAACAGTCTCACCCGTTAACATCTGAGCTTTGTATACAGGACCAAATGCACCTTGCCCTATCAATGTTGTAAAATTATAGGTTGCCTTCTGCAGATCCCTGTATGGAACACATTACAAAAAAAGAATTAACAAACCAAATGGAAAAGGAGTGAGCTCTAGGATTCGGTATGCAAAATTAAGTTGTTTAAAAATGAAAAGTCATTGTAAATTTTATTAACAAATAAACAGAAAAGGAGTAATAGGCAGTTAAGAGTTGGGAAGGAAGTTGGGAAGGAAGTAATTGAGCATTTCATAATGATGCATACACGTATGCATTAGGTATCTGACATGATAGCTGAAGCAAAATAAGTAATTTCTAGGCATTTCAAGCTTCTTGATTTTGTCTTATACCATTCAATAAATTGTGTATCAGATGATGCATTTTATGAAACTCAAGACTGTCATATCAATGGTTATTGGAGGTTAGATTGATCGTCTAACATTTATATGTTGACTACAATTATTCCAGTTAGTTTCTCCATAAAAAGTATGCATGCATGCTCAGAATTGAGCCATTGTCAGCATCGGTACCAGATATTTCCATAAACACGACTGATAAGATTCTGTGCAAGACAAGAAAGGTGCCTGCATCTAAAGCCACCCCATTCTAAGAAAACTTAGCATATATGTAGAAAAAGTTATGAATTAATTATACTGAACAACATGATCACATGAAAGAGAAATGATATGCTAAAAAGATGCATCATCCAAATCAGGAAGGGAAGTCAATGAGAGAAATAGATTTTCTAGAAACATTACTTGTAAGAATACTCGGGTATTCCAGACATTGAGACTACATTACTCCTCTTAAATCCTTCAACAAGCCAGAAGGAACCACCAGTCCGTTCAGATTTGACAGGTGAGTCTGGACCAAGTGTCGAGTCTGACAAAATTGTACAAGAGTCGGCGCCATTAGCACGAATAGGAAGATTTGCTGCCCTTCTAGAACTGCTGTTCCCTATTTGCATACGCTTCCTATGGTACCTAATGCAGAAGAACCCAGAAATTGCCAAAAGCACTCCAATCACTACCCCTATTGAAACCCCAATGATCAGTCCAACTGGCTCGCCTTTCATCTCCTCAATTACAATTTAGTATTCCCTATTCAAATTATCTAAGCCATTTGGCAAACCTGCAAATGACCCATTAATCTTAGGAGAGGACGACTCAGTCAAGAAAGGACAATCAAACTCAAGAACTCAAGTCAATATTGAACAATTTGTTGATTTATAGCCATAAAAATAAGTCAAACTTAAAATTACAAACTCCAACGTAGCGTTAAAGGAGAAATGACAACACAAGCAGTCAAGCACCCATTTCAACATTTTGAACACCAAATTGCCCGGCATCCCATTAATCCACTTTCAAGCTCTAGAACAGTTGAACTCTAAACATTAAAAGGTCTATGTATAACAATAAGGGAGGAGATAACAGTTGTTATCAACTTTCTTCTGCTCTCATCCAAATAAAAGCTTAATTAATACGGTAAAAAAAACTCGGCAACACAAAATTACATGCTGCAGAATTCCATGTTTGATCGAAGCTAGTAAAAGAAAACTACTCGATCTGGTTCCCATTTACCCAAAGAAATCAACCTAAACTGAGATCCCCATACGATCCCCAACAATCCAATACTGCTCTGTTTGGTCTCTTCAGAAAAATAGGAAAAGAAAGCATCCCATGACCAAACACAAAGAGACAGAGTCTGTACTTTTGTCTCATTTCTTCAACTTTCTTGCTTTCTCAGCACCCAAACCCAGAATCAAGAAAAACCCACAAAAGGGTGACGACCCAGAACCAGAACCAAAACCAAAACAAATGGGCACCCAGAAAAGTAGAACCAAAACCCAGAAGAACAAATCACTCCAGAAACAATATAACAAAAGGGCAGAGCTTCACTGACACACTAAACACTACATACCTGTTAACACATTTTGTTCGAGTATGGATGACAACAGTGAAAGAGTTGCGAGGAAGTAAAGTGTGGAAAACCACCAAATGAAAGAGAGAGAGAGAGATTGATTCTAAGGGAATAAAGGGGGAATAATATGACCTGTGCAATTTACTTGAAGAAAACACAGGAAACAATAAGTTGGTGTCTGGGAAAATAACGAAGCAATCCGGAAATACAGTAAGAATGGTATGTATGTATGCTCTGGTTTTTGCTTTTTAAATTCCGTGAGTCGCCGCTTGTCTTGTATAATGAAAATTCAGACCCGCCTCCCTATATACAAATGGCATTTGCTTTCTGGGATTGGACCAATATGCCCAAATTATTGGATGTTGGGAATTTGTGTAAAACTAGTAATAATCGTTTGATAAACAAGGTAACTGTTCTGTCATGTTGTGTGATTAGTCTGTCAATCCGACTCGTTATGACATACTTACCACTCTTATCTATCTACTATTTAAGTGAATGCAAGAATATTAGTATTGTCATATTCTGAAGTATCATGAGATTTTTGATATATTCGTAAGTTTTTGTATGATTATAAATTATATTTTATCGATCTAAATGATGATGGAGTTGTGTTCAGATATGTCTATGAATGATCTTTTTTCACTGTAATGTTACAAGTTTGCCGAATTCAAGCCTTGGACGAATTTTTTTTTTTTTTTTTGGAAGTTTCTCGAAGAGACATCAGTATAGAGTCTTTCTCTTACAATGAGGTAAAATACACAGATGAAGCACTGTAAGAAAGCTGTTACTTAAATTTAGTCTTTAGTTGATTTTAATTACCCTTAAATTAGCTTGATTAGTTGATTGGTTTAGATTAATTTATATAATTGATTTAGTTGATTTGGTCTTGTAAATGCTGATGATCAATATGATTATCCATTTCTCAAAATTCTACTAGGGCATTGTTGAATTGAGTATGTTAAAAGGATTATTGGGGTAGGGTGAATCTTGAATACTTGGTTGGTGCACTTGTTCGTAGGCTATTTATTTCATGGTGACAAATCGGTGTGCACCAGTTTAAAAAATAAAAACACAAACACAATTTTTATTGTCCGATCTAAATTTTGAATGCCATAAAGTGGTCCAAGAGTAGCACATAAATTTTCTCATATGATCCTTGACCTTGTCACATTGGGTAGGACTGTAGAAGGTTTTGTATGGTTGCATTTGGTTGCCTAATAAGGGGCTAATGGGACTAGGGACAGAGATCACCTTAATCAGTAGTTTGTAGTTTATACGTGATTAGGTAAGGCTGACTTTCATAGAAGTATGTATTTCCTATTGGACTTGAAGATTGAGTTGCTTAAATCAGACTGGGTATGAATCAGTTCAAGTCATCCTCAACCATTATGTCATTGTTCAGGAAATTGGTATGTGTTCTTTGGAGATTGAGTTGCTTAATAGTTAATTCGGACTTGGTATGAATCAGTTCAAGTCCTTCTCAACCATTATCTCATTATATAGAAAATTGGCATATATAATCAAACTTCAAGGTTGAAGGTCATTTGGCATGTAAATAATGTGGACCAGATAACACTAGCAATAGTTGCCCGCGCGTTGCTGCGGGAGTATGACTTGATTCTTTTAGTTTCTTGTGAGAATTACTGATGTATAGTCGTAGACATGAATGATAGAAATACTCCATCCAAGTCTGGCAGCAAAATTTTGGTAGGATTGCCCCACAATCGTACCCAAAATTAACTGGCTGGCTTGGACGGACAGGTCCTCAATTGTAGGAGATAGCACTATTGATGAGAACGATAATCTGGAAGCAACAGATAGTGAACAATAAAGAGATGGACCAATCATACTTCAGATTTCAGAATAATAGACTATACAACGAACAGAACAAAGTACAAAGAGATGAAATATGGAATAATAATATCTAAAAAGTATACCAAGATTGAAGTAGTGGTTCCAAATCTTGTAATGATTGATTGTGAGTTGTAAACATAATAAAATTATGAGTTCAATAAATGGTGTAAAAACAAATCGAAACAAAGATTAAATGTAGTCCTGCTATCTGCGAAAACTTGTAAGTGAAACGAATTGTAAGAAAAAGCTTGATTATGCAAACCACAAAATATGACATGATATTTAGACTAATTGGCAAAACATACTCCAGGCTTTTGAAGTGATATGATATGTAATAAAGAACTGTATTGTAAAGATAACAGTCTATGAAGAAATGGAATTTAAACATTACTCACAAATTACTACATATAGTTAAGTCAATACAGTACTGATAGAGTATTTGATTCAAAGGAAGCTAGTATAACCCAGCCAGAGTAGCTGGCATTGGTTGTCCAAAAAATTAACTGCTTCCATTGTTCAAAGATCATTAGATCTGTTATCGATCACTGCTGAAACAACTGGAGCTAATTACCAAAAAGTTGGACTGGAGTTTGACCAAAAAATTAATACCTCCAGTTCCCAAAAGATCCAGTTGTTTCGCTGACTATAGCTGTACACAAAATGGAGTCAGCGCAGGTATAATTAGATAAAATAAGTTACAGGTGTACAGAGGAGCAATTTAGATTCAGTCTGCCTTTTCTTTCTAAAGTTGTTCTTTGCTTGCTGATGAGGACACCGATGATGCCGGATATTATTGCTCCACGCTTGGTCTCCTTGCTTTAAATCATTCTTGCTTTAAATCAAAGAACACGTCGTTATTATTTGTATATGGTGAGTAAATCACTTTATCAAAGTCATTTTATCTATGCAGAGTAAATTAGTTAAGTATATTTAGTTGTGAGGAATTAATTATAAGGTGTGGCACATTGACTACTTTGAACAGATTATAAGGTTTTCATAATAAAAAATGTTAGAATTAAATCACAAATTTATAGCAGATTTATAAAACTGTATGCAAAAGTTATTATCACACGTAAAACAGTGAAATTGAGATTGACTAATGCTTACTTGGCTTTTTTCTCAGGCTCTACGATGCACAAAGCTTTTCCACTTGCTTCAATGTTTCTTTTTCTTTCAGTTGGAAGCCGCTCCGGTGTTACAGTGGTTGGGCTATGTTCCACCATCAATGCAAAGGATTGCTTACTTGGGAAAATGTTTCTGACCATCAGCTCGGCATATTGACTGACTGTGATTTCAAAGAGATAGGTTTCATCAGTTGTCTTCTTAATCTCTTCTTGTAGTGTCTGCTATGTTGGATACAGTCTTTTGTTCTCCCCATCAGAATGAGTGTTGCTTGATTATTATCATCTCGAATGGTGACATAAACTTTGTAACTGCAGGCAAAAAGAAATGCGTTACAGTGAATGTAAATTTCAATTAATTTCAACCAATTATGACATGGAATTCCTTTAAATGAATCTGGTTTTCATTAAAGTTGTAATGTTCTTATTAGCTGTACAATTAATGTTTGGAAATAAGGTTGTTAGTTGATTTAACATGGCACAGCTATTTGCACATCATGTTTAGGACAAATTAATTCACCAGTGTCTTGTCTTTGCTTAAGTTGTTTAAAACACTTTGAACAGCCTCTATACCACCAACCATTATGAACTGGAAACTGGAGGATCAAAGCAGTGCAATACACTGTTTTATTCTGTAATGTAAAGTGCAAACACTTAAGTAAGATATTTTTATTCAAATATGTAATTAGAGAAAGGTAGAAATGAAAATCATTTGTCATACCATGTATATATCTGGATCCAATGTGTTTAATTGAAAGACCGACTTTGTTGTTTTGTCTATCATCTCTTCTGTTGTTGGCCGTTTGAAAGGTACCTTTCACTTTGTCACCTGATTTCGAGAACCTGGAATTTGTTTACACTGGGATTAATATTTTGAAATGCCAATGCTGGAATTTTGACTTTAGATGAATGATTTGATTGATACAACAATGTTGTAATAAAAATGACTCACTCAGCTTTGTATTCATTTGCTATTGGAATATCTGGATTGATCGTGATGCATGTATGGCCTGTTGTTGCTGTTGTTACCCATTCTGTAAGTTATAACAATAATTATATGTAGTTGTCAGCTGTAAAAATAATCAGTATCATTATTTTTAATTAATGTTTACCTTGGAATTTGGCCAACGTTAAACCCGTGAATACAGCGAGCACTGGTGGGGATAACTGTTTAACTCTTTCCATATCAAACTCTCTAGCTATGTCACCCCAGAAGGTAATTCTGATATCCTCCCTCCTGCATTTTTCAAAAGGTAGTTTTCAATTTCTTGTCAAAGCATTGAATAAATGTAATGGATCAAGTAATCTGGAAATAACGTACCTCAAATTTTCTACAAAGATTTCACATTTTGATTCCAATTTTCCAGTGTCTTTGACAGTAACTTGATGTTCTGGTATGAGTGATTTGATACAACCGTAAACATCTTGCATAAAAAATAAAAATAAAAATTGTTAGCATGATTTGACTTTTAATATAATGTATAAATTTAGAAGTTGTTTATTTAGAACTGATAAACATACCCTTAAGTACTGTCTGAGTCCTCATCTGGTCCTCCAAGTTGTCAAAATGAAGGAAGGTAAATGAATGTTCTGGGATTGGAGGGAATGCATCCATTACAGGCTCAAACTTTGTTGACTCATTGAAACACAGTTCTACCACATGATCAGCAAGTTTATATTTTTATACAGGTTTTCGGTTATAGAAATTGGTAATGTCATACACCTGCCCTTCTTCCATTTTCTTGGACATGTAAGGATAAGCAGATTCCTCAATTAAACTGTGAATAGCATGTCCCTGCACAGACTTAGAAATGAAGAAAGTTATGTCAAGAGTTTTGAAACAATTATGGTAATTGTAAAAAGAAAATTGTAAAAAGCTTGCCTCTTCGTCGACTAACAGATCATGGAGGCCATCGTATATGTCACTGTTATACTTTTTCGGTCTCCACAGTGTGGATGCATGAACTCTAATTTTGAAAGTAATTTGATACGGTCATATGTGACGAAGCAATGTATGCTCTATGTTTTGTTCAGGCTGAAAATGAGAGGGAAGGTATAAGTCGTGAAGGCACTTCGTTTCAATATTGTTGACATTGTTCATAGATTGATATTTTTGAAAGGAATTTACTTCCATGATTCAACTGTCTACAGTGGACCTGCAACCTGCAAAAGTACATAAATAAGGATCCCATTGAAATAAAATAATTGTAAGTGGATTTGAATGAGTTTGCATTTAAGGTTCAAGTACAAAAAAAGAGTCTTGCTGTGATCGAAAAAAAAAAAAGTGTCTTGCCAATTTGAAGGCACAGAACATAAAACAGTTCAAAGTGTATCCAAATGTCAGTAAGAGTGTATAATATGTTCATGTACGTAGTTCAGAGGTAAAGTTGAATTCAGGAATCAATGATAAAGTCTACATCAGGAATGAAAGTTGATTCAAGTTGAAAAAAAAAAGGAAAAAAAGTCCAAACCCTTTTAGAGCAACGAAGCAATTTCTCAGGGTATAATGGATAACCTGTTTCCATCTGACTACAAATTTAGTTCTATGCAATTAATTGTATGCAATGAATCCTGATATGTATAACTTTTAGCTTTTCAGTTCCATTTTACTGCTTCAAAAAAGAAGGTGAAAAAACAAAGGCAAAGTAGTACTATAACATCAGAAAAGAAGAGATCAACCAAAAAGAGCAGTCTTAACCCTCTTCCTTGTTTCATAACCTTAAACCATATATATCACTCTTACACCTTTTTAAATATTTTGATTGAGTCAGAACAAAAGAGTGTTCAACAAAGTAAATTATCTGCAGTGAACAAAGCAATTAAATTCACACATTAAAGCAAACAGCAAATAAACTCTGCATCTTAACATTTCATCTTATTGGAAAAAAAACCCAATACCTTTGCACAGATTCCTTTCTAATTACAAACAATTATATCCAGCGATGATCTAAAGATGTCTCCAATTCCTGATTCATCA
Organism: Rosa lucieae; assembly: GCA_024704745.1. Lineage (NCBI taxonomy): Eukaryota > Viridiplantae > Streptophyta > Magnoliopsida > Rosales > Rosaceae > Rosa > Rosa lucieae. The sequence goes on along the minus strand of CM045496.1, from coordinate 32,728,563 downwards.
AATACAGAACCCAAAAAAAATTTCAACCACAAAATTAAGATTGCAACACAAAAAAAAAGAAGAGGAAAACAACAAAATAGATCAAATACATTCCACTTCTTTTCTTTCAAGCAAGCAAGAGCTCCTATTCTCTTTGCTCCACAAACAACAAAACCCCAAAAGAAAAAAGTCTTCATCAGAGCTAATAAAAAGAAACCCAAACTCTAAGAAAACAAACCCAGACTCTATAAACCTTTCATCGATAACTAAATCTGACAATCCAGGAAGATTATGAACAAATCGAATAAAACCGATTTCAATTTTCAAACTAAATTAATAGGCAGAAGTTAATCAATACCATAGGAAAAAAAAATATCAAAAATCTCACCCCAGGCTGCAATGTTTGTAAAGCTTCAAGCCTTATTCCTGATCATTGGTCCAAATAGTAAATGATTAGCTCGCAAAAAGCAAGTTGCAAAAACCCAACATGCAGAATCAAAATCAATACAATCGTTCATAAGCAGGGTGCAGAGACCCAACATGCAGAATCAAAATCGATAGCTTAACATAAAAAGGAACCAAATAAAAACACCAACTTTCATAGTCAGAAATTTCGACACCCAAGAATCTGTCACAAAAACACTAAAGCAGACGTATACCCAACAATCTTTCACACAAACCCAACAAATAAGTACCAAATCGACCAGACATGAATAAAACAATAACATGCAAAACCCAGCACGCCAACAACTACATACCTCCAGATACGGAGACGACAGCTTACAACGAAGAGAGAAAGAGAGAGGGAAATGCTCGCGTCAATCACCCCAAGACCTTTTATACCTAGGCCAAATGTATATCACGTTGTATTATCTACTAAATCTCACCCAAAAACGCAGAGCTGAGACAAAAACAAAGAGAAGGAACGAAGAGAGAAAGAAAGACCGCTTCTCTGACCCCAACGGCTTTTATACCTAGGACAAACAGCAAATCGCAATTAAGGAAAGAATGAAGGGCAAAACGGTATTTTCACATAACCGGCTCGGCTCTAGCCGGCACTGTTCATAAGCCGATGAACAGTTAACTGAGAAATAGAAGTTTATAAATAAATATTAAGAAACTATCACTTGGCTAATGGCCATTTATATATATTGAAGAAAGTCATGGATGAATTTTCTATTGATCGAGAAAAGTGCAGCTTCTCGAAATAATCATGTACATGCTTTGTCAATTTTTATTATAATAGTATAGCAATTCTGTAAATTACACAATAATAACTATATATATGCTCTAATATATTTAGCATTTCCAAAGTTACTTTTCTACGAAGAATTTTTTTTTTCTTTTAAAGTTTTATTTTTCTATACAAAATATTAGAAGGTAGATTAGCGTATAAACAACAAAGGACTCTCTCTAGCCCTAGCGTCGCAAGAGAGGAAAACCACCACCAAACAGTTCCCTGTCCGGCGGCGGACATGGATAGTGTCGATCACTAGGCTGACTGTCGGACGGGCGCTTCAATGCCCTGGGTTGAGATTGGGAGAGAAGTTGTTCGGCTGTGGTTTGGCAGGCTGTTTGGATGCAGGTCGGCTGGTTTTTCTGGCGTTTGTGGTGGTTTTCTGTGCAGGGACAGCGCGAGCTAAGGGATGAGGCGATCTTGGCTCGATCTGGCGACGAAACGGCTTGTGAGGCTTGGGTATGGGCAACAGTGCAGCTTGCGGGTCTCGGGTCTAGGCGCTGCATGGCATTGGCTTGGGGACTCGGAGCGGTGCTGGCTTCTGGCGGAGTTTGACGGCGCTGATCGTGGCGAGGAGAGTTTCGGGGAGGGACTCGTAGGCGGCACTGCACAGGCAACTGCAGGCGTGGTGGAGGGGTTGTCTGGGCCTGGGTCAACCATGTCCTACTGGGCCTTGAGTTTGGAACTCTTCTCTTTGGGCTGCCCTAGTGGGCTCTCTAATTTAGGCTAGAGTTTTTTCCCTAAGCCCTTTTCTATGTTTTTTAGTTAAGTCTAATTTACAATAATTTTCTTATATTTGGGAAGCTAAATAGGCACCACTATGGTGCACTCTATGTATCTCTAGCGCTTTTAGAGTAGTACCAAATGAGGGTTTTCGCTACCTCTACGTATTTGAATGTGTAATGAGTAGGACTGTATGTACGTACCACTTGTGGGTACTACCACTAGCTTCTTGTCTGTCTATGCCCTTAAATGACAGCAGAATGGTATGTAACGGTCTATTCTGGCTTCAAATAAATATACGTATCTTTAACTCAAAAAAGAATTTTTTGTCTTTTTTTTGTATATCATAAAAATATATTAATACACTGAAATCAGTGATTTGAAATTTAGATAAACTCTCTCTTTTTAGTATTAGCTAATTTGAAATTTTATCATAACAAATGTAAGTGCGAGGATCTGTTTCGAATGACGGCTCCCACCCACTTATGGTTCAGTTTTGAGTCTGTAAATCGAGTTCTTAGGAAGTTTACCTTCCTAGCAATTAATGGTACGTGGTGATTAGTGCGGCCATAGGTGCAAGTGGAAGATGGTGGGTTTGCCATATTCTAACCATTATTGCAATAGATGGAACGATGCAGGGTCTCTTCTCGCTCGCACATCTCATTTAGTTTAGGAGTTTAATATGATGAGCTGTCAAAATCACTGCTAGCATGGCAATGAGATCATAGGACACTCTTCATTTTATGCTTATTTCAATCATTATTAATCCTTCTCTATCTTTTATTTTTTATTTTTTTCATCCTATTGTCTTATGATAACTAGAAAGTCAACTTTTAACTAGACTTAAATGTATTTTTTCTATAATGATTGACGATGTCTAAAATTCAGGTTCTCTTTATTCCAAGATAAAGTAATTATACACACACACACAGAGACCCGTTCTGAGGCGGACGTCCACATTGTCGCAAAAGTGTGGATGTCCATGCTTTTGCAGAGATCAAGCGCCAACGGCGGAGCGGCTCTTGCCGAATGGAGGGGAGGGGCATTCCGGACGGCTTCGCCATGAAGATGAAGGCCAAGGAGATCGAGGTCGAAGGTTTTGGGCAGCGACCTGACCTGAAACTTCAAGCCTGATCAAGGTCGACTGCAAACTGGTATCCGGTGAGTCCACTGGCAAGAAGAAACTCTCAAGATCGACGTCTGGCCTTTGTCCGGCAAGAGTCATGCCGCCATTGACGCCTAATCGCGGCAGAAGCATGGATGTCTGCACTTTTGTAACACTGCGGACGTCCGCTTCTCTCTGTCTCTCTCTCTCTATCTCTCTCTCTCTCTCTCTCTCTATATATATATATATATGTATGTATGTATGTATGTATGTATATATATATATATATAAGTCCAGATCAAATGGTTATGCTTTACGGTTTTTTGATTGACGACTCTTACTCCTGTTGAGCTTAATTTGATGCTTATTATGGAGTGCAATTCCTTAATAGATATACTTTTAAATGAATGAAATTTAATTTGCTCATTTCCTTTAAGTCTGCCATGATCATCGAAACTGCATTTCGAGTAATAGGAATTCGGATTATATGCTACCAATTTATCATATACTAATGAAGGTAACGGATGCAGTAGAGTAATTACTATTCTCAGCTGTTGCTATATAACTTATGTGTATAATGTATAGTGTATTAGAAATTAGAATATGAAGTGGTGGTTGTTGTTTAGACGTTAATGGGTATGAAAAATTGATATTGGTAGCGAGCAACTGTCAACACTATATCCACCTAATGCAATAAGAAAAAGAATAAATGACGAATAGACAAAGCAAGAAAATCTAAGGTATGAACAGGTGAAACCCCACAAGTAACCTCATTGAAAATGACATTAGATTAATGTTTAGATTTAGGTTCAAGTCACCTTTAAATATCTAGAGTGATAATATTGTTCTAGTTAGACCGTTCTAGTTAGTCTTCATGCATAGCTATCTTTACCAAGATACGTATCTTTACCAAGATACGTAGAATACAGTAATGTTCATACAGTCACTGGTGATCAAAAATTTTATGGCCGCTCACCCTTGAGTTTAATATTAAAGTTTGAGTTTTAGTCACTAATTATTGGATTTAATAATAAAAGTTGAGATTAAAGAATAATTTTTAAGTGTTTTAATTTTAACCGTTAAATCAAATAGTGGGTGATTACAAAATACGTGATCACGTGAACACTACTTACGTAAAATATTAGTATAAATGAAACAGATTCAAGTCTAATTATGTATTTGACCTTCAGGGAGAGAACAAATAAACTATAGATTTTACTGTTATCAATTTTTTTTTATAACATTATAATATGACATAGATGTTCCCTGAATGCTTGTTTTTTTTGTATTAACATTTTATTCGATTTCTTCAACTCATTGTCATGATACTAATCGGAAAAAACTCATGTGTCATGATTTTTATGTTAGAATGATCCAGTTCCTTATCAGAAATAGGGTTTTGGAGGAACAGAAAGCTATTGTATCTTTGGATATTAATAATGATAGAATCATGAAAGCTGCTTGTAGAGAAAAGCTTGATTTGCAAATGCGACAACGATATGTAAACGTGGAGAATACGACACTGATCTAGCATTAGAGATGTTCTCACAGATTATGATCTGTTCCATAAATTAATTTTATGTTTATATTGGGTATAATATTTCCAAAAACACAATAATACTCGAGCTATTTTTAATTTTTAACATTTTGTAAAACATCTACAAGGAATAGATTTCTCGGAGCTCCTAGGGTTTTTTCATATTTGGCCGTGCGGTCTCGTCCGGCGGTACCCTATAGTACTGGTGTGGGTCTCTGGCTTCCCTAGTACTTGGTGGCTGTTGTCGGACGAGTATTTAGATTCTTCGAGGGGATGGAGGCGAAGTCGCTGCGAGCGACTCTTCTTTGCCTTGGATGATGTCGGCGGCTCATCTTATGGCTGTTTCAATCTGGTCAAGAGTGAACGACGATAGCAACGATTCCTATGTCAAGTTGTGCAGACATGAACAGGAGTGTTCGATGCCGGGTGGGAAGGTGGGGTTGGTCTTTATCACATTTGATTATGTCTTTTTGTGATAGAGGTCGGTGGGAGGCGGCTGGGCATATGGGTTTTTGGAGGAGGATTTTCAGGACCGGTCGAGTTTGTTGGCATGGAGGATGGATATGGCGGTGGTTGGTTTTGTTGGTTGGGGCTTATCATAAAACAAAATTGCAGTGGGGTGGAGCGATGGTGCCTGTACCAATCGAGCAACGATAGCATGGCGGTCCGACAACTGTTGTTTAGCAGCGGATTGTCGGTAGCAATGATTTCCTTTTAGTTTTTGTTAAGGTTTTGTTTTTTCAGTTAGTTTGTTGGTTAGGGTTAATAAGTTCCTACTCCTTTGAGTCAGAGTTGTGTTCCTACTCTTTTGATCTAGGATTAGGTTAGATGTTATGCCATATAAATGGTGTCATTTCCAAGGACGATTTGTTTCAACTTCGGTTTATTGTTGTGGGCGTCTGCTGACGAGCGATCCTTTACACTGGGTCTGGTACTTTTTTGCCACAGTGTTGAAGAGGACACAATCTTTTTGTTGTCGACTACTAGGTATTACTGGGTCATTTGAGATAATATGATCAAAGTAGCCTTGGAAAGGGGTGTATTGTGGTTAGAGTTTGGACTCATTGGTCTAATAGTACCTATAACTACGGTTTCTTGGGGTTTCGGTTTATGTCCCCCCCCAAATGTATGATTTCAGATTGATTGAATGAATTTTCTATCTTTCTCTAAAAAAAAAAAAAAAAAAAAACATTTTGACCAACTAAATGACTAATTATTAATTTAGCTGTGTATTTGTTTTCATAATATTTTCGTAAAGTTCATCATATATCTGGTGTACGTGCTTGTTTGTGTTTGTAGGAAACCGGTAGTTTAGTATATTAGAGCATTTTTAGCAATACTAGTCATTTTATAATCAAAATTTAACCAAAGGAACTAAAAAATCATTTTGTCTAGCCACTTTTAAATACATTTGTATCAGTTCTCTCCATTTTAACTAATTTTGAAGTTATATTATTTATTGAATGAAGAAAAAAGAGTTTAAATGCATTTATAAATTACATAGAATAACTTAAAATGAATGTTTTAAATTTACGAAAATAATAGATAAACCTCATCTCGCTCTCTCTATATTTAAGAGCGAGATAGTTAAAAGTTAAAATGAAAAGTCATTTAGGAAACTGTTGCAGCTGCTAAAATTGATAAAATGTTAAACAAAGTCTCTAAAATAGCTAAAGAGCTAAGAGCATCTTTAACAATGCTAGCTATTTTTTAGTCAAATTTTAGCTAAAGTAGCTAAAAAGTTATTTTAGCTAGCCACTTTAGAATTACATCTGCATCAATGCTCTCTATTTTAGCTAATTTTGAATTTATATTATTTTTTTAATGAAGATTAAATAGTTTAAATGTATTTATAAATTACATAAAATAACTTAAAATGAATGTTTTAAATTATAGAGAGGCTCATCCCGCTCTCTATATTTGGGAGCGAGATAGTTAAAAGTTATAATAGAGAGTCACTTAGGAGTCTGGTGCAGCTGCTAAAATAGATAAAAAGCTATACATGCTCTCCAAAATAGCTAAGGAGTCAAAATAGAGATTCTACTAAAAATGCTCTTAGAAATAAAATTTAAAAAAAAAAAATTTGCCTTCTAACTAGTTCTTTTGGAGATTAAAAGCATATCAAAAACCATCACACATAGGTAAAAAAAAACAAATCTGAATATACCTTGTATATCTTACAAATTAAAGTTATTTGCATCCAATTAATGAAGAACTCTGATTGAGGATATGTTGATGCATGTTCGTAACGACTCATGAGACAATAGCCATATAAAACTTTATAGCTAATGTGGTGTTAAGCATAAACACAATAAACATAATAAAAGAAAATTAGTGAACAACATGAATGTAATTTATTGGTATAAGCATGAAGCTAGCTAGCAATACTCGTACTTTCCCTACAATCTGAAAATATGGATTATATTTAGTTATATTCACACCACTAGGCCATGCTTGAATCAATATATCCATACTGCGTCTGGGAGTGGAGGTCACGACGAAGTGCTTAAATACTAAGATATTGAAACCAATATATATAAACAACAAAGAATAAAACAACAATGGCAACAAGTAGGAGAATTCGTAGAATTGTCTGGGAAGGCTAGCTAGGGTTTATTTAGTAAATTGACGTATGAAATTGAGTGATATACAATTGTTGCAGAATGTTTCTGATTTTTCTGACGATGAAATCGAAGAATGATTCAAAAGTCAGACGCACAATGCTCGAAATTAGCATTTTAGGATTTTAAAAGAAAGAAAAAGTTGATAAAGAGAAGAGCCAAAGGGACCAAAAGACTGTCTTGTAATGATAGTGTGTTGGTTTGAAATGAGCAAATCTTGGATCACCACGATCACTTTATTAACTTTAACAAAGCTTAGTTTAGTGGGAAGTTAACAAGTTATATGTTAATTATTAGCTAGTTAGGGTTTCCAGGTAAAATTTTCAATCTTGCAAGATGACCGTTTGAAATAAAAATTTGCATTCATGAATTCTTACTGCCTTTCTAATTTTCTATCATTTGGCACCTCTCTAAGAAGCTTAAATCAATTGTAGTTCGAGGGATGTAAATGAGCCCAGTTAAAGCAAATATGAACGTGATTAGCTTGGCTCACTTGCTTTTATCAAACTCAAGTCCGGCTTAAATTTAAAACTTTTTTTTTCATGTTCAAGCACGGCTTGGCTTGAATATTTTTATTAAGCCCGAGCTCGGCTTGGCTTGATTTATTGGATGAACTTGAGCTTGAATTAGGTTCAGGTTGGCTTATTTGGCTTTAAATTTAAAAAGTGAAACAAGAATGAAGAAAATTTAAAATATTAATTCAAATTTGATGTCTAACTATCACAACAAACCTTATATATACTCTCGATAAATGAAAATAAAAATGCTCTCTTCTCTGCCTCTCGCAAGGAAGGCTTTTCCATGACGGTTGGCTTCTATTGGTGGCAGTTGTGTTCCTTCGACAGAGAAGGGGGTCATTTCTTCTCTCTTTTGTCTAATTTGCGGTGGTGACAATGGGCTTGCTTGTCAGTATTCCCTAAACATAGGCCTTTGTCTTTTTCTCCTTACTATTGTCATTGGTTGTGATGGCAGCGTTGGAACTGTGGCCGATGGGATATTGGATTGGGGTTGGCTTGAAATGAGGGCGAGGGTCGATTTGCCTTATAGTGGTGGCTGGATTCATGGCAACAAAGACCAGTTTGGCATTCAGCCGTCGTCTGGGGTCAAACCCTTCGATGGCTGTGATGGAGGTTGGGGGGCCGGCTTAGGGCTGGTTTGGCCACAGATCAGAGTTTCTCGTGTACGGAGGATTAAGGGATCTCCCTCTCATCCGGAATAGCTGGGATTGGTAGCGGTGAGCCGCTGGTTCTGCCTGTGATGCTAGGGGAACGACTATGCTCAAGGTTGGCTTTGTTGGTGAACATATTGGCTTGGGTTGTGGTTCACACAAGCTCTGGTGATGGCAAAGGCGGCATGGTCATCGGCGTCATTTTTGATGACGATGGAGGCAGCTCATATGTGGTCAATGGCGGGTCAATGGCAGCGACGGAGGTGGTGCTCCTACGGCTTGCTCTAGGAGCTCATGTTGGGTCTAGACTCAATTGGATTTAGGTCAGGCGTACTAGGTGTCTCTTTTTTGGGCCTTGGCAGTATGGGCCTGGTCTGACTGGGTTCATCGGTCTCCTTCTGGGCTTAGTGGAGCTTAAGTCTTGAGGGCTGCTAGGGTTTCCCTAGATTGGACTTTTGCTTATACTTGGGGCTTTTGGGCTCGACTTTAGATGTTGGGCTCCTTGTGGACTAGGTATTAGGCTGCTTGGGTCTCTAACTAGGCTGAAGTTGATTGGCGGTTCTGATGAATGAAGATGGAGTGGATAGTGGCACATTATCCTCTACTCCAAATGTTGTTTGATTTTTTATATATGCCACAAACACCAGTAGCTCTAAGATTCATTTTACTTTGCTGCTTTGAAGTTTCTAGGTTTTTGTTTGGAATAATGGTGTGTGGACTTTCTAAACTGTGAGTGTACTGAGGAGTGCTAGGTTTTTATTCTTGTTTAGAATAGGAATCTTAGGATGCTCTAAGAAACGATTCTTTCTGTCAACCCCATATGGGTGTATCGTTTTTGTACTGCTTGCTGAACTTAATGAATCGGTTGACATTTTTTGATTAAAAAAATATAATCACACCAAACCTTATGGCTGCCCCATCTTAAGTCTTTTTCTTTTTATAGTATCCATTAGGATTTTGATTTAATTGTTGCACAAGTATTTTTCTTAGGGTGATATGTTATACTTAAATTCTCAAATTCTTTTATTAATAAAAAAAATTGAAGAATTAGGATTAGAAAATCTATATTTTATTTATACTATAAATCTTCATGAGTCGAATTTTAACTAATGAGCCGAGTTTCAACAAGCTCAAGCTACTCATGAAAAATACAACCTACTTACTAGCATGACGAACCGAATATATTCTAGTTCAAACTCGACTCGTTTTTTTTTTTATCAGGCTTAATATTGAGCTCAAGCTCAGCTCATTTATCTTATAAATACGAGCCGAACGAGCTAAAAACGAACCAAATACCAGTCAAACACGAGATGTGTCGGGCCTATTTACAACCCTTGTAGTTGTAAAGATTGGTTAAGTATAAGGGGATCAATAACCTAAGTTTGAACTCCTATAAACCCTTAACAAGGATAAATTTGGTCTATGTAGTTTGCTGGGGTTTCAACCGCAGCGGGGACGATATGTCCTTATGTTTGATGACAATTTCTAGAATTTCACTAAAGTTTAGGGGGGTGTATTCAATTCAGATTTTAAAATATTTTATTTGAGTTTTTATAATCTATGGATTTACTTAATCTACGGATTGTTTAAATTCTATATGGACTCTGATTGATTATAATGGATTGATTTACTAGTATTTGTTTAGATTTTACAATTCCTTGTGATGGTTTTGGTACGTTAATTTTTTCTTCTTCTTCTTCTTTAAAAGCAATGGATGTATGGATCCAACTATAATGTTATATCAGTGACAAAAAAGTGTATGCATATATATATATATATATATATATATATATGGAAATCTACCATTCTTTATGTTTTTTTTTTTTTTGAAATAGAAGTTGAACATCAATAGATCAATAGCCAAAAGGCTATAGTCTACAAAGCTTACATAAGAAAGCCAAAACATAACTAAAAACTAACTGCCCTATTCAAGCTATAGCAAACTACTAAAGTCTCTGATGCGCTCGCAAATTTGCAAGCCTATACAAAAGTGATCAAACCTCGCCTTCTACGGAAGAAATATTCAACTAACCCTTGCTTGCCAGGCACGCAATTGTGGTACAAACACTGATTAGAAACGTCATAGAAGACATATAGAAGCTTCACCACCTTCACATAGACTTGAAGGAAATAAAATTGCAATTAGAAAAGAGTTAGCTCCTTCCCTTTCGGATTGGAGCCTGATCTGCCACTTGCCTTGTCAAGCTTGGGAAAAAGCTTTTTCTTTACCCGGGTCTCGTCCCCCTGCTTTGCTTTCTTCTTTTCCCCATAGGATAATTTGTTCTTACTACCTACAGGTCTCCCCGTCTTTCTCTTCACCAGGAGGGGCTGTTCCTCAGTTTGCAGCACCAGTACTAAACCTAGTTGCTCCGGTTCCAGATTCAAATTTCTTTTTCCAACGGCAAGGCTCAGTTTGAGCTTCTTTGGAGATATAATAATGGTATCATCCTCCCTCAGTCTCCTCTTTCCTATGGTGCTGTCAGGTACAGCCATCATCTCAGGCAATTCTCGTATCTGAGCTTGATGCCGAGGTTGACGCATCAACAGTGTCGGATTATGGAGCAGTCGCTCCGGCATATAATTGGGAAATACGGTACAGAAAACAAAGTCCTTGCCACCCAAAGAAACCCTAGCCTGAACTCCTGCATTCACTGTGCTAGTTGAAGCCGAACCTGAGGTCGAGATAAGTTGCCCAGTAGGCTGCGGTTCCGGTGCAGCAAGGTGACTCGCCTGTGACGCACCCAGGACCGTGCGTTCTACCTCATCATTCTCTTCCAAAGGAGGCCCAGATCATGGGGGACCTACGTGAGTAACCAAACCACAAACCGAGCATCTACCAAAGAGTTTGTCAAACTTAAACTTGCAGAGAAACTCGACTTCATCCTCCACCCAATACCATCGTTGGAAGGACAATGGTCGGTTAAAAGGGATCTCCACCCTGATGCAAAGCTTTCCAACCTTCTTGGCCTGTTAGTTAATTTCCTTACAATCACCAAGAGTAAAGCCGATCATAGTCATCACTCTCTCGGAACATAACGCAGGGGGGATGCCTTGCAAAGTGATCCAGTACGACGATGTGGTGAAGGAGACCGATTCAATGGAAGTCACACCATCGTAGTAAGCTAGGGCAATTGGAGCGTGATTATAACCCTATGGACCTCCCTTCCAGATCCGATCCCGATCTATAGCATCAGACAGATTGACAAGAACCCTTTGCCCCTCCGCTTCCTCCACACGCAAAGATCCATGTACCCTCCATGCGTTCCGAAACATCCCCAAAAAAGATCGAGTCTTATATTCTCGAGCAGTGAGCAGTTTTCCCACCAACAAAAACATCTGCCTGCCGCAGACCCTTCCTCCCCTTAGCAATGGCCAGAGAAGAAGCTAGCCGAGCAGTCATAGCATCAACAGAAGTCATTGTTAATGATTGCACAGAAACACCGCAGAAACCCTAACCCTAGGAGAAAAGGAGGCGGCTCTGTCTTTTACAACCCCACGTTATAAACTTTCTCACTTCTACCTCTTTATGTTGAGTATAATGATATATGAATAATAAGAGAAAACTAATCAACCAAAATGTTACACAAAAAATAAAGTAGTAAACGAATAACATAATTTATTTCAGATCTAATTTACAAAATAAATATGTGTGTATGTAACGGCCTATTCTGGCTTTAGATAAATATATGTATATATATTGGCACCCGACTTCGGGTTTGATTAAAAAAAAAAGGAAACGTGTGTGTATGTATCATCTTAACAATACCATTGAGAGTGAGCTTAATTAGTTAGAAGGATTAAGGCTTCCAGAGCTATAGTGATAAAAATAAAAAAATTATTAGATGAGAGCAGAGGCAGAGGCAGAGAAGGATAGTGAGAAGATAGGTCTAAGACAAAATGGATGAGTGTCACCCATTGAGAGCTGCTTCTTCTTCTTCTTCTTTTTTTTGGTGAAGAGTTTCTTCGTGGGGTGTATTGTATTTAGATTTGTGCAGACTTTTTTAAATGATAGACTTTTTGAAAAATCCACAGACTCTTTAAATAATTGATAGACTGTTATTGATTTCTTAAAACAATTGATTTTAGCAACAGACTTTTATTGATTCATGAAAATCTATATACTTTATTATGAATGACTTCTACAGATTTCCTAGCATGTACAAAATATAAAAACAAAAAACAAAACTAATGCAGTCCAAACACAAAACAAGATAATAACTTGTTGTCTCTTCAATACTCAAGTATCTTCTAATAGAAATTGACTCAAATGAATAATTGTTACTCTGTCTAGCTAGTTTGCTCTCACTCCTAATCTCACTACAACATAAAGATACAATATAGATCACTTGATGTTTATGGTTAATTATTCTCATAAATTTTGTTTTCGCCGATTAACATATATCACAGCAATATTGGTCAATGTCTTGATCTATAATCAATCAATTGAAATTCAATTGTTCAACCTTTCTTTGAATAATAATATAAATTCAAATCGATAAGAATAATTCATTAATAAGATAAAATTTAATATGTCATAGCAACGCTGTTCAAGGTTTTAGGAGTAGACCCAATATTTGAGTTTTAGGGTTTCATAAATTATTTTTATAAAACTAAAAAAAATCACATTCAACAACTGCAAATGAACATGTTGAGTATCAAAAAACGTTGATATCATAAAAGATTAGAGAAAAAACAAAAAATCAAGAAAGAGAGATGAAAGACCAACCTATTCGCGCGTAGAGATAAGAACTGTGATAGACTTTTTATTTTTATTTTTGTTTTTGTTTTTTAAGAGGAAACTTTCATAGACCTTTTCTATTGATTCCTACGGATTGGATCAAAAACAATTCTTGGAGGCTGGAAAATTATTGGAGTTTGATATGTATAGTTAACACTACAAAGTCCATGGTTATCCATGGTTTTCTAATTCCATAAGTATGAATGATATTTTGAATACCTGTATACTTTTATTCATTTTTAAAAGTCCTAATTGAATACCCTTAGATTTTGGTGGAATTCATGAAGTCTTTAAAAATTCTAATTGAATACCTCAAGACTTTCATGGACGGCTAAAAGTCTATATTGAATACACCTAGACAATTCTTTAAAAGTTCCACTAATTCCATATACAATACACCCCCTTCATTTTTTGAGTGAGAAAGAATCAATCAAAATCTCTTGGGAAGTGGTTGGATTGTTTTTGAGTTTTGATATGTATAAAAAAGCACTATAAAATCCTCCAAAATCCAGCATTTAATGAAATCCTTAAAAATCCGTATACTTTTGAATCTCTGAAGATTTGAATGGATAATTTTAAATCTTAATTGAATACATCAAGATTTTAAAAGATTTGAATACTCATAGACTTTCAAAATACAAAAAAATCTTATAGACTCTTAAATGAATACACCTCCTTTGGTTGTCTTCATCAAAAGACTGCGTCTACCGTGTCTTATTCAATTACTCAAATGACATAAAACTCTCAACAAGTACATTAAGTCCTAGTCAAATATATAGAGAATTAAACGTACAAGAAACTCAATATTATCTTGAATTGCAGTGTAGGTTATTTTGACAATCAAACTAAAACCCTAAGAGCATGTTTAGCAGACTCTCTATTTTGGCTCATTAGCTATTTTGGAGAGCATTTTTAGTTTTTTTTATATATATTTTAGCAACTGCACTAGACTCCTAAGAGCACCTTTAGCAATGCTAGCCATTTTTGAGTCAAATTTTAGCCAAAGTAGCTAAAAAGTCATTTTGGCTAGCCACTTTAGAAATACGTCTACGTCAATACTCTCTATTTTAGCTATTTTTGAATTTATATTATTTTTTTAAATGATGATTAAATAGTTTAAATGTATATATAAATTACATAAAATAACTTAAATGAATATTTTAAATTATAGAGAGTCTCATCTCGCTCTCTATATTTAGGAGCGAGATAGCTAAAAGTTATAATAGAGAACTACTTAGGAGTCTGGTGCAGCTGTTAAAATAGATAAAAAGTTAAACATACTCTTCAAAATAGCTAAGGAGCTAAAATAGAGAGTCTGCTAAAAATGCTCTAAGTGGCTCTCCATTATAACTTTTAGCTATCTCACTCTTAAATATAGAGAGCGAGATGAGGCTCTCTATAATTTATAACATTCATTTTGAGTTATTTTAAGTAAATTTTAAATACATTTAAACTATTTAACCTTCCTTTAAAAAATAATATAAATTCAAAACTAGCTATAATAGAGAGCACTGATGCAGACGTATTTCTAAAATGACTAACCAAAATGACTTTTTAGCTATTTTGACTAAAAAATAGCTAATATTGCTAAAGATGCTCAAAGAAACTATGGTGCATGCAATTTGGTTAAGAAAAAAAAAAGTACAGCACAGATATGTATCGATATTTTCTTTGCAACAATATTGGAGACATTAGATTTGCATATTGGAGACTAATTTCTTTATTTCTGGCTCCCCATATATGTATCTTTACAAGCTCAGAGACCGTACAGTGTGGGTTTCAATGGTGTGGGAATGGAGCACAACTAAATTGTCACACCCAAATTAATATTCAAACAAGCAGATCGATCATGAAATGTTGTAGGGTTTCTTTATGCGCAGCGCCCCACCATCATTGATTGTGCTCACACTTTTTTTTTTTTTTTTTGGGAATGTTGATTGTGCTCACACTTAACTTGTAGGACAAGATATAAATATAATGAGGTTGAAGCAATTGCATATCCGCTCCGCCGGCGTCGATGGGGTCATGTGCAAATGCACATGTGGATGCATGTGGTTTTGTTCTCTTCACGTTCACATAATCCCATTTCTAATCTCAATATTAGGGGAATGATTGATTATATGGGTAGGGGGGGTCAAACTAAGTGAGCTTAATTAATTGGGGCACAAAGAAATGGACTAGAAAATAGGAAGAGGGACAACCCATTTCATATAGCCATCATGCTTTGTCCAGAAATGCAACTATATATGCCAAGCACTTGAGATGGTAAAGTTGGGCAACTTTTTTTTTTTTTTTTTTTTAAATTATACAAATCAATTAGCTCGGATGCACAACCTTTGATATCTTGGAGGAGAAGAGGACTAGCCATCAGGAGAAAGGAGAAAGGCGAAAGGAGAGACGAAGAGCCTTATTCCAGTACAATGAGGTTACGCTTGTTATAAACACGACAAGAACTTAAAATAATTTATATCACATCATGTATATGATATATCTAATGGAAGAAGTAATTGATTTTTTTTTTTTTGTCAAATTTCTCTTGTTTTGTTAATGATGGTTGCAACTGCAATCCTCTAACTCTGAGCTAAAACCGAAGAAAGAAATCAAAGAAAAGATAGGAAGACGAGAATTGAATAAAACCATATAAGTTCAAAAACCACCAAAAAGCACTTTCGGTTCTGATTTTCAAATACGGGCTTCCAATTGTAAGGTTGGTGAGCCCATTATCTAGCTAGCTTATATGAGATACCTTTCCAAGTAATTTACTATGGGCTTATTGGATCAATGATTTTGTTTCCACATACACCAGACCCTACCTCTTGATAGAGTGGTTTGCAGACACCCTGAATCTTGTTATGGACAACTAATCTTTAAATACAAGTTTACCTTTTGTTAAATCAAACAAAATGATATCTCTAAGATGATTGGGTGTCAAGAGAAAAAGAAGTGCTTCAAGTTTTATGCACAAAGATCATGAGAGATTAGGTGTCTAAAGTAAATACTCAAACTCAGAGCGGACTTGGATCCCTTTGTCCATCTACAGCTCAAGAAAAGAAAACAGTCTCTGGTAAATCATGGAATCGCTATTTTGTTGGAGTTGAGTACTAGACCTTGACTTGTCGTGATCCCCATTATCTTTCAAGCTTTAAGCTCGAAATTCTTCTGAAGAAACTGACCGAAACGTGTGGTACGTGTTCTATTGTGTTTTTGACTATGAGCTTGGAATTGCAAGCACAAACTCAACTAGGTACATCGAACTGTGCGTAAAATTCAAAATCAATAACCAGTCAAAGAAATTAGAGCCCACTAGCCCACTTTCACGAAGCCAACTTTGAGCGAGTACCTTTCACGTATTCCTAATTTCCCATATATGGAAGAGAAGGCACTGCAAATAATGACACTGTCGTGCATCAATGTGACCAGATCCTCAACGAGAGACTGAGGTACTGAGAGACGACAATGTGAAGTGCGTTTCTGTCGCAGCTTGTGGAATTGTGGTCAATTCCAGATTTCCAGCCGCGGAGCCGCCACAATACTTGGGATTCATTGGTTTCGATATTTATTCTCAAGGTAAAAAGTATGTGATTTTGGTGCCCATGATCTCGATATTTCTTCTGTTATCGAAATGGTTTTCTGTTTCAAATCGTAAAAACCTTCTCTTCACTACTCACCGGTGTCCCGTGGCCATTAATTATTATTTATTACTAGCTTCTCCCAGAAATATGTACCCAATAATTATTCAGTACGGGATGAGTACAACCAGGATGAAAACACATACAATCAAGGTTTGAAAAATCGTTAGGCGCTAGTTGAGCAGTGGTCAGGGGACTAGCACCCAGACTCCTAGGCGGAAGCCTAGACTGTGTCTATGTGGTTTTTATTTTTTATATTTTTTATTATATTTTTATAGCATATAATTACACAAATTATATAAGAAATATAAACTTATAAAGACTTAAAGTGTGTATCCATTTATTTATTTTTTTAGATCACATAAAATTTTCGTATTCATCGTCAATGTGGAAGCACGTGTCTTACCTTTCACATTAATTAACATGGTAAGTAGGGGGGTGCAAAACACGGTACAAACCGGCCAAACCGGTCAAAACCGACCGGTAAATATGGTTTGGTTAAGGTTTTTTAACTTTAAAAATTGAAAGCCGGTTTAATACCGAACCAAACCATTTATGAATTGGGTTGGTTTGGTTTCTCTTTTACTTAAACCGCGGAACCTGAACCGACTTGTATGTTTGAAATATAATAAGAAAAAGTGTTAAATATATATATATATATATATATATTCATTTGTCCAATTGTTGTAAGTAAGTTCTAAATATCTAATTATAACTTTATTCTCAAATAATATACTACCATATCAAATCTAATGCCCAAAGGGCCTAGAAGTCTAATAAATAATCGCTACAATTAATTTGATCCTCTCATATCACATATCTCAATCTCTCATTCTCTAACCTTTAATACTACCCTATTAAGCTAGTATTTATAGCTAAGCCATCAAATAATTCAATCACTTTGAATCTATTCTAGATTTTGGTTTTTGAATATTAGTTTTGGATTCGATTATTGTATTTTAAATTTAGATTATGCTTATTGTTGAAGGAAAACCTAATTTGTGTTTAGCCCAAACTCTAGGTTACTTGACCTAGTGGTAATAGGATTTAATTAGAAGGATCTAGAATCCTATTCAATGTAGAATTACTTTCCTTGTATGATTGAGATTCTATGCATTGTAATCCTCTATATAAAGAGGCCCCTATTATCAATGAGAACACACAGCAAATTCCTCTCAAATTCAGTTCCTCTAAAACACGTTATCAGCATGAGCCTCTAACCCTGAAACCCTAATTTCGTAGCCCCCAAAATCCTGTAACCACTGCCCCACATATCGAAGCCCTAATCGTAAGGAGCCCAGAACCGGCGGCAGACCCACCGGAACCGGCCGGAAAACCCCTGAAACGGCCGTCGGAAAAATCGGACCGGTCTCTGCCCCTGCCGAGCCCCTGCCGAGTCCTGCCGAGCCCCTGCGCGCACCTGCCGAGAGCCCCTGCAAGTCCCTGCGCGCATCTGCCGAGTGCCTGCCCGCATCTGCCGAAGCCCCTGCCGAGTGCCTGCACGCATCTGCGGAAGCCCCTGCCGAGTGCCTGCGCGCATCTGCCGAAGCCCCTGCAAGCACCTGTCGAGACCTGTCGACACCTGCCGAGAGCCCCTGCAAGCCCCTGCCGACATCTGCCGAAGCCCCTGCAGACCCCCCCGCGACATCTGCCGACAGCTGTCGACAGCCCCTGCACAGCCTCCGCACAGCCCGCACAGCTGCTGCACAGCCTCCGCATACCCCCTACAGCGCCCCTGCACAACCCGGCCTAGCTCCGGCCACCACCGCCGGCCACCAATTTCCGGCCACTTTTCCGGCGACCTCCAGTGACCTTTTCCGACCATCTACAGTAGCTTTTTCCGGTCAAGATTTCCGGCCACCTTTTTAAGGAATGGATGAACTTCAATGTCTTGCGGATAGTGCGACTACGCACACCATTCTACGACATAGGCAATTATTTTTAGAGATGTTGCCTACATATTCATCTGTGACTACGATGGCTGGGCCATCAAGTTTAATTCAAGGACATGGAATGGCCCAATTTCTTTTGCCCAATGGCACCTTGATCAAAGTCACTGAAGCTCTCTACGCTCCTAAGGCAAATCGGACCTTATTGAGTTTTAAAGATATTAGAGCCAACGGATTCCATGCGGAAACGCATAATGAGAACGGAATAGAATTCCTTTGCATTACCTCTAATGATTGCGGAAGAAAGCGCATCTTAGAGAAGCTTATGTGTCAATCTAGTGGACTTTATGTCACTACAATTCGACCTATTGAATCCAATAATATCATAAGAGAAGATCTCTTGGATTCTGACACATATTGGCTTTGGCATGACCGACTAGGACATCCTGGTCGTGATATGATGCTCCGTATACTAAATACTTCACACGGACATCCATTCTTCAGAGTGAGAAGAAGCAAGAATCGAAAATTGATTCCAGGACTTAGCAAGACCGCAACCATTGCAGCCTCTGGAACTGCAGCTGTCTTAGGGCGCCATAAGGCCGCCCACGTCCCAAGTGATGACGCCATTAATGGCGCCAACCATGAGCATGATACCATGGTTGTTCCTCCCCGTAGCCATGACGCTACACACACCACTTTCCATGGCTCTAACGCCATAATGGGAGATGTAGTCACACACTTTGCTTCTAATAGCGCTACGGACGCTCCGGCCCAACCAAAATCCTCATTGGTTGCTTCTAAGGCCCCTCGCTCTTTCTGCAAAGCCTGTTCCTTCGGGAAATTAGGACAGAGACCGTCCTACGCAAAGGATCCCAAAATACTTATTCCGTTCTTACAAAGAATCCAAGGGGATATCTGTGGACCAATTCAACCATCATGCGGACCTTTTAAATACTTTATGGTATTGGTTGATGCGTCGACACGCTGGTCACATGTCGCGCTACTGTCCACTCGGAATGCTGCTTATGCCAAACTCCTCGCCCAGATTATCCGTCTACGGGCTCACTACCCGGACCACCCTATTAAGTCAATTAGACTTGATAATGCTGGGGAGTTTACATCGAAAACTTTCGATGACTATTGCATGTCACTGGGGATTGATGTAGAACATCCAGTTCCCCATGTTCATACCCAAAATGGTCTCGCAGAAGCCGCTATCAAACGACTACAGATGATAGCACGGACATTGGTTATGCGCACCAATCTCCCTGTTTCTGCTTGGGGATATGCAATATTGCATGCAGCGACTCTCATTCGTCTACGACCCACTGCAACCCAATCTTACTCTGCGTTACAGCTAGTGACTGGATTCGAGCCCGATATCTCGCATTTACGCATTTTTGGGTGTGCCATTTATGTGCCTATTACGCCGCCACAGCGTACTAAGATGGGTCCACAACGACGAATGGGCCTTTATGTTGGATATGAATCTCCAACAATCGTCCGCTACCTTGAACCCTTGACAGGCGATCTTTTTACCGCTAGATTTGCGGATTGTCACTTTGATGAGACAGTCTTCCCGTCGTTAGGGGGAGATAAGAACACAGATGTTCAACAGGAACGACAAGAATTGTCGTGGTCTGTCCCCACTATGTCTCATCTCGATCCCCGTACCGCACAGTCCGAACTTGAAGTGCGAAGAATAATCGAGCTCCAGAACGTAGCAGACACTCTGCCTGATGCGTTTTCTGATGTTGCCAAAGTGACAAGATCACACATACCTGCTGCAAACGTGCCTGCAAGGATCGATGTCTCAAATACTGGACATCACGCCACTCCTGTCACATCAGGAGATGGCGCCATTGCCCAACATGGCAATGATGTGGCATCTATGGCCGCAGGTCCCGCAAGAAAGCGCGGTAGACCAATTGGTTCGAAGGATACTCGCCCTAGAAAGAAGGCGAATGAGGCACAAACAAATCCTTTGATCATCGATACTCAAAATCCGTCCCATGAGAATGTTCCGGATTATGGTTATGTCCAAGAGACATCATTGGGGGACGCCTCAATGTCAGAACCTATCCCTGAGAACGTAGAGATCTCTGTTAATTACACTAGTGTACTTGGGACGTGGGAAAGAAACTCCATCATCATCGATGATGTATTCGCGTATTCAGTGGCGCGTGAGATTATTGAGACCGATGACATCGAACCACGCTCCGTTGCTGAATGCCAGCGTAGAGCCGATTGGCCAAAGTGGAAAGATGCGATTCAGGCAGAACTTGATTCTCTAGCGAAAAGAAAGGTATTCGGACCAGTTGTGCCAATACCGCCCAACACCAAACCAGTTGGTCATAAATGGGTATTCGTTAGAAAGCGTAATGAGAAAAACGAGATTGTAAGGTACAAAGCTCGCCTTGTGGCGCAAGGCTTCTCACAACGCCCTGGAATCGACTACGAAGAGACCTATTCTCCCGTAATGGACGTTATTACGTTCCGCTACCTTGTCAGTTTGGTAGTTTCCGAAAAACTGAATATGCAGCTTATGGATGTGGTTACTGCGTATCTATATGGGGATCTAGATACAGAGATATACATGAAGATTCCAGATGGAATTCAGTTACCCAAATCAAGTGGCTCTAAACCACGGAGTGCGTTTGCGATTAGATTGAAACGCTCACTATATGGATTGAAACAATCCGGACGGATGTGGTATAACCGTCTAAGTGACTACTTGATTGGAAAGGGATATGTCAACAATGAACTATGCCCATGTGTGTTCATAAAAAGGACAAGTTCCGGATTTGCAATAGTAGCGGTTTATGTTGATGACATGAACATAATTGGCACCCTTAAAGAGTTAAGGGAAACCGCTGAACACTTGAAATCCGAGTTTGAGATGAAAGATCTTGGGAAAACACGGTTTTGCCTCGGTTTGGAACTTGAGCACCGTAGAGATGGTATTCTGATTCACCAATCAGCTTATACCCAAAAGATGCTTAGGCGTTTCAACACTGACAAGATTAAGCCTTCAAGCACCCCAATGGTCGTCCGTAGTCTTGATCCAAAGAAGGACCAATTTCGTCCAAAAGATGACGATGAAGATGTGCTAGAGGCGGAAGTGCCCTACCTAAGTGCAATAGGCGCATTATTGTACTTAGCACAATGCACAAGACCGGATATCTCATTCGCAGTGAACTTGCTAGCTAGATATAGCTCTGCGCCAACACGACGCCATTGGACTGGTGTTAAAGATATCTTTCGGTACCTAAGTGGTACGATCGATATGGGCTTGTTCTATCCCTATAGAGAGATGATGGATTCGGACCCATCAAGTGCCAGGGACGCCACAAATGGTGGACCGCGTTCCCTATCCCCAATCCAAAACGATATAAGTGTTTTGGAAGGTTTTGCTGATGCTGGGTACCTCTCTGACCCACACAAAGGTCGCTCCCAAACTGGTTATGTTTTCACTATGGGAAAGACCGCGATATCTTGGAGGTCTACGAAGCAGACTTTAGTCGCTACTTCTTCGAATCATGCAGAGATTATTGCTCTTCACGAAGCAGTCCGTGAATGTATATGGCTTCGATCCATAGTTACGCATGTTCGAAACAATTGTGGTTTGAAGTCTACCACAGATGAGCCAACGAGCATTTATGAGGATAATGCTGCTTGCATTGAACAAATGAAGCAAGGCTACATCAAAGGCGACAACACCAGCATATATCGCCTAAATTCTTCTACAATCAGCAACAACAGAAGCTCCTCAAGATCAAAGTGAACCAAGTTCGATCTGAGGACAATGTGGCAGACTTATTTACTAAGTCATTGCCCAAATCCACATTCGAGAAACATGTGGCAAGAATTGGCTTGCGGAAGTTATCTAAACTCCCATGATCGTTGTTATCAGGGGGAGGTGCAGACATCAGGGGGAGATGTCTACATGTTCATCTCGAATCGTGAAGGGTGTGTTGTGCTCTTTTTCCCCTTCGACCGAGGTTATTTTTGTCCCACTGGGTTTTTGTTACTCGGCAAGGTTTTTAACGAGGCAACGAGAGAAGCACCGCGTTTGGGCAACACAAGGGGGAGTGTTGAAGGAAAACCTAATTTGTGTTTAGCCCAAACTCTAGGTTACTTGACCTAGTGGTAATAGGATTTAATTAGAAGGATCTAGAATCCTATTCAATGTAGAATTACTTTCCTTGTATGATTGAGATTCTATGCATTGTAATCCTCTATATAAAGAGGCCCCTATTATCAATGAGAACACACAGCAAATTCCTCTCAAATTCAGTTCCTCTAAAACACTTATTTAATATAATTTTATTATTTAAATTGAATTTTACTAGAATTTTTTTTTCATAAATAGTATGTTAATATAATATAGGTTAAAACCGCCTAACCGACCGAACCAAACCATCTTTAATTGGATTGGATTGGATCAGGTTAAGCTTATTTTTTTTAATGATCGGTTGTCCAAAATGCTTAAACCGCTCACTTTAGTATAGAGACTGTTTAGAGTCAAAACCGAACCAACCTAATCCGTGTGCAGCCCTAATGGTAAGAATAAAGCTAAGGCCTAGAAGGTTTCAAAAGTAAAAACGCGGTCGTTTGAGGACTCGCACTCACTGAGTCCCAGACCAGCAGCTTTGGGTCTCTGCTTTCCCTATCTTCTTCTCTCTTCAGATCCCCAAAATCGTCTCATGAATTTTTTTTTAATTCTATTGAATTCAATTCTTGCCATGGCTTTGTAAATTAACACAAGGGCGACTTGTCCTTCAGAGAGGCATGGATGCAGATCTTCAATGACTACACCATCAGGTACGAAGCAAAGCATCTCCTGTCGCCAATAATCTCTAGATCAACTCGCATCTCCAATTCCTTTAGCAGGCCCTTCTCAGGCGATCATGACTCGATCTTCAGAGCCTCTAAAGCCCAAGGCTTTGAGAACATCTTCAGCGGCTAGGCCAAGTTTTCAACAATTCCACCTTTGAACCTTTCAATTCGGATTCCACCGAGTCGCCCCCGTCGAGCTAACAAACCGCCTAGACGCCTAGTTACCCGCCTAAGCCACCTAGACGGCCGCCTGAAACCCACTCTGCCCATTCCACCGATTTGCCATTACTTGAGGCGGAAACCCACCCCAGCGCTTAGGCGCCGCCTAGGTGGCCGAGTTTTAGAACATTGCATACAGTAAGTACTGCGTGAATATTAATTTCAACAAAGCACAATACATGATAAGGGTGTTATTACTCCAAAAAAAAAATGCAAAGAGTCATTTATAGGTGTATAACGAATAAAACTTGCTTACTCATTACCTTCAAGGTATCTTGGTAATTCACTACTAGTAAAATGAGCAACACACACAGAGTTTATACATACTGACTTTCACACTGATAAAAAAAATTAGTGGATTTTAGTTTATAGATACAAACATCCGTGTGAATTGAATGATTGAATCCTACATAAGAATTGAATGATTGGATCGTACATAAGAACATTGAAATCAATGTGGCTAGGCTTTTTCACAGATGTTTCTGTGTACCAAATATTTAACATATACTGATATTTGTGTAAATTATTTTATACACATATATTTGTCAGTAATAATACAATTATAATTTAGAAAATAATTTTCATTCACATAGTCATCTGTAACAAATGATTTTTCACACTGTTGTCACTGTGAATGTGGCGATGACACTAATATCTGTAAGAAATTATACACATTTATCTCTTGCAATTGCTACTTTTCCCATAGACATGTGTCAATATTTGATTTACAGACGGACGTGACAAAAAACAAATGAAAGTACAATAACCATTTATGTTTGGTCATTCCGAATTAAGTGAA
Source organism: Rosa lucieae (assembly GCA_024704745.1). Classification (NCBI taxonomy): domain Eukaryota; kingdom Viridiplantae; phylum Streptophyta; class Magnoliopsida; order Rosales; family Rosaceae; genus Rosa; species Rosa lucieae. The sequence continues at coordinate 32,704,077 of CM045496.1, read as the reverse complement.
AGAAATATGTGTTGAATATGTGACAGAAACACAATAAATATTTTTAGTGATAAAAAGACATCACATTTCTAACAAGAAAATTCACACACGCAAAGAGCATGTGCTCGGGTTAAGTTCGTAACTAAATTGTTCTAAACATCTCTCAAAATACAATTCATTAATGCTTTGGAAGAATAAAAAAAATGGGCAATTAATTTGGGTCTATGAAACGTAAAATCATACAACGTTTTTGACTTGATTTATAACATTTCCCAAGGTTTCATAAAATGTGAGATAATACATATAGTATGTACGTGAAACATTGTGTTTTGCTAGCATTAAAAGGGTTGAAGAAAGTTGGAAAGAAGAAAAGAAATTGCAGTGCACTTCATGCGGGAATTTAAAATATGGAAATGGACCTCTAACTAACGGCTCCATCCAAATCACATCAAGCATCCAAAACCTTCAGGACCTGAAAATTGAGAGAAGAAGACCAAATCTGTATTAATAAATAAATATTCTGCTTCATTTTCATGTGATTGAATTTTCATTATAATAAATAAATAAATAAAAGGTACATACAATACAAAAGCATAATTGAAAGTCAACAACTCGAACGTTGTTTCAAACCCTAGTCAAACTTCAAACTCTAAGATTGAGCCGTCCGATAACGATTCGGACAGGGGATTAGGATTTTGACCTGTTCAATACGACTTTGACCTGATGGTGACGTGGCGCGCACACAGAATTTTCGATGCTTAATTTAATTTAATCACACGTGTGAATGGGTGAGAAATGGGAACGCCAACTAAAATTTATGCTGGTTTTTCTGACTTGCGTACATTTTCCATGTGATTGACGGTTTCGTGATGGTCAAGGTTGACCGACACAAAGTCGAAAGGGATTTTTTGAAACTTCAAATTTGATTATTGTAATTTGGTACCGACTCAACAGTAGCCGATAGGGATGGAATTGAAAAAACAAAGGGGAAGAAATAAAATCAAAGGACAAATTGAGCTTATCTCAGAACAAAAAGGACAGCTTGTTTGAATGGATCCAAGGGTTAATTAATCGTGCCCTTGGTGTTTGTGGGGTTTCCTGTTTTGGTTTTGTGTGCTTTGGTCTTCATGAAATGGTTCACAACGCATTGCAGAGCTGTGACTCCGATCCTGATTGGTCGGGTTGTCGGGACTCGGGATACGTTTGGGACAGAGGTCGCGAAACACAGTGACAATGTCCACTGGTAATGAATACATGTTTTTGCCAAACCAAATAGTACCTAGGGTTTTGAGTTGGTAGTTCACAAGCATGTATGTAATAACCGCAACAAGTTTTATTAGTCGCTGATTAGTTAATAACATGTATGTCGTTTCATTTAAAATATTCATAAGGACTAAATACGGTTTGTGGCCACCATCTGCCACAAACCGTAAGCATTAGACCACCGCCTGCAATAGACCGTCGCTGACATCGAAACTCCACAATCTACCTTAGATCGCCCCTGCCTGCATCGATCTCCCACCTGACACCCATCACAACTTCAACCCCTTTCGCCGATCCCATCGATTCCTGCAGCTTTGACAGCGACTTCTTCTCCAACGCTGCCTCCAATTCCGACCGTGACGTTAGCTACTTCACCATCGATCTCTTCGACCGTCGCGCCTCCTCCGGTCATCCCCCCAACGACTGCGTCCTTGTCTCGGGATCTACCAAAACCCACCCAACCCCAAAGCACCAAAGTCTGATCTCAACGGTATACACACATCTGTGATCTCGTCTCGCTTGCAATTTTGGATTAGAGTAATGTTGGGGTTTAGTTTTCGATTCTGAAAATTTGTTAGGTTTAGGGATTCAGGTCCAATTGGTTTCCGATTTGCTAAGGGAAGAATATACTCTTCAATACCCTAACAAACTGACTAGCTGATTTGATTGTTGGAGATTAGATGATTATGATGACCAAGAGGAGGTGCTCAAGCAATTTGATTTGAACATGGCGTATGGGCCGTGTTTTGGGATCACCAAATTCGCACTGTGGTAGCGTGCCTGCAAGCTGGGGATGGATCCATATCGATCTTCTTGATGAAAATCCCAGATCGATACCCATATCGATCTGTCGGGCCCTTGCAAATTCCTCTTTCTAATGTTGGAGTAATTGCTTAGACGTGGAGATGGTGGGTGTTCTGCTTAGATATTTGAAGCTTGGAGATGATAGTGTTCTGCTTCACATTGATTTGGTTGCAGGAAAGCAGCGATTAGGTGGCTTTGCTCTTTCTTGATTGTGAACAATTGCCCTGACCTTGAGGATGTTCTGTATCTAAATTGAGTGTTTGAGGGAGTTCAGGGCCTTCTTAATGATGAACTGGTCTCTGGTAGCCATGATATTAGTGAGGGTGGACGCTGGGAATTGTAGCATTAATTTGGACGAAAGTACGTTCTTTCATAAGGGAAATATGGGAGGAAGTTGGTGGTACTGGCGGTGAGGGGGGGGGGGGGGGGGGTGTTGTAGCAGCCTTGGCAGCAACGTGGGTGGTGGTGGTGGTGGTGGCGAGGATGGGGTTGAAGTGCTGCGGCGATGGGGAGGGGAGAAGAGATGAACAGAAAAAAAGAAAAAGAAAAAGAAAAGAAAGAATAAATTAAAAAAGAAAAAAGAAAAAATTATTTAAAAAAAGGAAGCAAGGGTATTATAGACATTTTGACGCATAATGAATGTCACGTCAGCAACTTAACTGAGATTTTAGACGAAGACTAACGGAGTTGACCTATCGGTCCAAAATATGAGAGTACAAGGACTAAACGTGTGAAATTAGAAGGACAGAGACTAAAGTGTTTTTAGGGCAAAATTTCAAGGACTAAACAGTATTTCGTCATATTCATAAATATAAATATATATGTTTAGAAATTAATATATTATATTTTTAGATGAAAATTCTTTTATACAACGGTGTTACAACTGAACCAGCAGATCTATCATATCTCAAATTTTGATATTTATAAATGATTTTTTTAATAACTAAAAAATATACTTGATATTATCGATCTAACCGTCCATTCATGTTGGTGCAACTGCAGATCGATGCACTGAATACTCTCTAATTTTTTCGATTTTGTTTTAGATTTTTCAATAAAAAATATCATGTATGGGTAAAATAATGCAGTACTATTGAAGCTATGTGTTAAGTCCACCCATTTTTCCAAAATATTTGCCATGTTTATTATCTCTACTTCAAATTTGGTTCCGGACTGTTTTTGGATGTTATGTTTTGACTATTGATGGCGGCATGTTATAAATCTTTTCGCTGTGTCAACATGTAGTTTGTCTTTCATTTGTGATATGATCATCTAAAATATTTCGGGGTAGCAAACTATCAATTGTTGCAGTCATTCGATAAACCAAGATCTACATGCAGTCACGCTCATAGTTGACAGTTCCTTTGTGGGGTGATCTGACTACCAAACATGCAGGTTAACGTTGAACTTATCTCCACCACATAAAGAAAATCTAATTAGAGGACGTAAACTTAAATTGTCGATCATTGACCTCCTTTTTTTTACATGTAGTAATTAATTAGAATTATTCATAACTCATAAATTACAGGCATAACTATTACATGCAATTAGCAGTGTTCATCTGATTATCTATTGAATTAAAATTATAATAAATTATTTTTTAATTGATCTAGATGCAAGACTAAGATAATAAAACTTGAAAAATAGATCTCTTTAGCTCCAAAAATTGTTGACCGTAATATCTCTAGTCAATTACTAACTAAGTTAACATCACTATGAACACGAGATTATGGAATTTAAAACCTCTGTTAATGTAGTTTTTTATGTAAATGAATTGAGTTGTTTAAATCTATGATATATGGTTATGTACAAAATTGTGTTTTGAGCTGTGACAGCATTGGATGCTAAAATTATTAACAGAGACAAGCCTCATTCATTGAACTAATCCATACATAGCACGATTCACATGCATGAACAGTGTAAACAAAACGTACATTGCTTAATTCATAAGTGTTGTGTTTAGTGCTTTAGTTCATGCACGGATGCAGATGCATCGTTTAATTGACGTATTTAGATGCCCCCAAATCTTTGCTTTCAGCTCTTTCTTTTGGTGGATTTTGCTTTTAGCTCTTTCTTTTCGTTATCCTCTTACTCCTTTCCATGATGGCGCAAAAAAGTCTCATGCAATTGTCTACCAATCAGCACCCTCATAAAGAAAGGGGGAATTTTTCGCCAAAAAGAAAGAAAGAAAGGGGGAATATATCGGTGCCACAAAGAAAGAAGCATACGTGTCAGAGATTGGAAGGCCAATAATTTGGCATATGATGAAAAGGGTGACATTTGCCGAATTGAAAGAGGCATTTCTATGAATTCAGTATGAACTATTTGGATAAGTTGTATATACATAGAAAATAATCGTGAACATACTCCGCATGTGAATAACTGTACATACTCCTACCCACATTGAAATGCCGACAATCGTTAATTAGGATCACGACATTACAAAATGGCCATGCTGTTGTAATTGGTTACGTACGTACTCACCTTAATTAGCTTAACCATGCGTTTGCCTCGTCTCTAACAATCACGATCTTAGGTAAGAGATTGTCTATAATCAAATGACATCTAATGACCCCTAATATTTTATTTGAGAATGATGCATGCGCATTTTCTCCGCATGTAATGAATAGAATGAAATTATTGCTAGGATTAATTCATCCGTTCATTGTCTGAAAAGTGTTAAAAAATCAATGCACACACATTTACACGTGTTTGATTCAGACACGTCACTTTTGGATCAGCCGTTTTAGCAACATTAGCAATCTTGTGGTGAGATTTGATAAAGCAATCCCCAGGATGTTAATTTGTCACCAGCTCGGCTCACACCGAGAACTCAACGATCGCGCCAAAAGCAAACACGTCAATTCATAGAGGCAGGTTCCATAACATACTTGGGGCGAAAAGGAGTGATAATTAAACTTGAGTAGGATGGGTTGTCGTTCCTTCTAAGTTTTTGTATTTTTGTAAGTTGCAAAATCAAGTTCAAACTTGATCACATCCAACTCCAGCAAAGAGTCTTCTATGGACCAAGGTCCACCTGCACCAAGGTAACGGCTATTTTATCACCTAAATGCCCCATTTTATCTTCCATTTTGCCTATAGTCCACCTACACCCTGGCCCATATTAGAATTTTTGCAACTCCAGCTGCATGCACACGTTACCAATAGACATCCCTTTGGACGTCATTAATTCGTCAAAAATTTATGAAAGCCATTCGTTCACCAATTATATAATACTGGATTAAATAATAGTTGACAGACATAATCTTATTAAGACACAATTTCTTTAGGAAACTTAAAACCGAATTCTATATATTTTTATTTGTTACATACCGTCATTTTGATTTGTAGATTATAAGTTATACACAACTAAAAAAACTACAAAGTTGATAATAAATACAAATAAGGGTTCAACGGATGTAGGTCAATTCGTAGAATGGCTGGTAATTTGGTATGCAACTCTTCATCAAAATTTTGTTTTACCATAAAATCCAAGATGTCTATATATTTTTAGAAATATGTCAACGGACCATTTAGTGAATAGTGAGTTTAACAGAAACAAAACGTTAGGTTTGGTTGAGTAGAACGTCAGGGTCAAAGGAGTCAAAAGTAAAAAGATTCCTTGTTATCTACATGTGGGAGCGCGTATGATGAGGCAATGTCGTTTGATTCTTTTCCAGTTAGTTTTTTTTTTGGCAATAGTTTTCCAGTTAATTGATTCTTTTTCAGTTAGTTTGAGCGTTCATCAACTAATTTAAGACGTGACTTAATTGGTGTGACTGCATCCTTCAATTTATAAAGGCGAAGGTTTTGTGTAAGAAGAATTGAGGAATTTTTTCCGCTTCTTTTAGAAATGCATTTGTTAGTTAGGAAAGCATTTTTATTTTCTGCATTTTAAATAAATTAGCCTTTATTTATATATATTTTAAAGGCTACTCGGCCAGAAAGTCACGTTTTTGTCACATGATCCCCTTCCGTCGAACATGGTGGCCGGTGGGGAGTGACCTTTGATACATTGGAAACTTTCAATAGTTATTTTATCTTATTTTGTAATTTTTTTTTATTATAGAGAATTAAGCAAGTGAAACGAGACAACAAAAGCTAATTCTTAGTTGTATTTTCATTGCTAGAAAGAAGAGCAAATTATCTTAGAATCTTAATAGATCGATTTAAAGTTTAGTAACTACTTATGATATCATGATAGAGTGTAATCTTTCAAAATTTATATGATTGATTATTAAAAAAATTCATCATTCGGCTTCGTAAAGCGAGTTTGGTTGTCCTCGATCTAATATGGTCTAACCTGGTTGGGATTAGGGATGAGCGCTAGGTAGAGTGGTCGTACTCGATCTTGTCTTGCTAACAGTTTGGTTGGTTATCAAGCGGAAGGCGACATGCTTACAGGAAACTAACAAGAGATGCAGTGAGCATTGATGGGGAACTGGTAACTCGTTGGCAAGTTAGGTGACCCGGATCTACCCCTAATCGAGTTTTCCTGGCTGCCAAAGGAAACTGAATTGTGGTCTCCTTGGAGATGATGGAGGTAGGGTTTTGTGATGCCCCGGAAATTCGTGACTATTTTCCGAGGATTTTCTGGAATTTAATTTAGTGATTATCGGATGGTTTCGTGGCTAGTGGATGGAGCGGCAGTGTTTCGGGCGAATAATTAATTGAAATGCACTTTTTTTTGTGGGGGGGGGGGGGGGGGGGGGTTATGAAGTTGACTTTTTATATGTATGGAATTTAGGAAAACTTCCTTCACGAAAGTTGTAGAGCCCGTCGATACGAGTTCGTGCATATGCAGAACGCAAGAATCGGAGTTCGTATGAAGAAGATATAGCATTTGGAAAAGTTGCCAAATTGGGTATATATATAAATGGAAAGTTTTCAAATTTAGGGTTTCCATTTCTGTCAACGGCACCGTTCACTTTCTCTGTCCTCTCCCCGAGCCGAAAACAGAGCATTCCTTCTCCGGCTCTTTTCTTCCTCCTCCGGCCACCAAACCACACCAAACCACTTCCTTTAGCTTCGCCTCGACCTTGCGCAGCTGCCGTGGCAGTTTTGCGCCGCAACACTGTCGGAAGGGCGGCGACGGACTTGGCTCCTTTTTGAGTTGATTTCGAGTCGATCTTTATATCTCGAGCTACAGGCCACCAATTCTCTTGATTTTTGGCTCATTGGACTCGCCTCAACTTCCTAAACAAGCAACAAGAAGGACCGAACCTGGGTAGATCGATTTCACGTTCGTCGGAGCTCAACCCTTCTAGAACGAAAAACAACATTTTGATCCAGATATCTCGAGTTACCGACCACTATTCCTTGTGATTCTTGGCCTGGTGAACTCGCCTTGAGTTTCTGAAAAAGTATCCAGAAGGGATCGAGGCGTGTGGTGGAAGTTTTTACGTCGAACTGGAGCTCGCTGGTTTTTGCAAATTTTCTGGCCAAACCAGACTGTTGAGGTATTTTCAATCACTTGCGTTCTTTTTCTAACTTCGACCTAGTTGTGAAAGTTGCTCAAAATGATTAAACGAAGAGGAAAAGCTCGGCCCCAACACCATAGGTGGTGGTCGGCGGTGGATCTGTCCCTAACTCCGGCGGCCTTTTCCGGCCACTTCCGGTCACCCCAAGGGCAGTTTCTGCCCATTTTTATGTTCTACTTGTCGATACAATCATTTCCATATATAGCATGTAATTTTTGGAGATTGTATGATTAAGTTATGAATTTTACAATTTCGATCGATTTCGATCGTTCGATTTGTGATCTGTGAAGATCGGACTGTCCGTTAGACTTGTAGTTTTGATATAATGATCGTAGTACCTTCCCGATGACTTTGTGTGGTCACAGGTGAAGATCCAACCGTTGGATATTCATATAAGTGCGTTTTGCAATTGTACGCTAAGTTATTTATCGTATTCGGTTAGATGATTGACGGTTTGAGTTGGTGGACGATTGGAAATCGTATTTTAAGCCGTTGAGAAGACGCAGCGGGATTGGAGGTGAGTAAATCTCACATGGTTCATTTACGAACCGAATTTCTTTATTGCACAATTAATTGTTATGTGTGAGAAAATGGTTTTAAGAAAATGAGATTTAAAGTATATAAGAAAATGAGTTTCTTGGTTTTACTACGAGTGAACTATAGTTGGTATTAGTGGTCATTCCTGAGTGGATGATTACGTATATATATATATATTTACATGATTTTATACGGAATGGTGTGACATTGAAATATGTGGTTTTTGATGAATTTTATTGTTGAAGGAATGATTGTGAGTTGTGATGTGACAATTGTGAGTCTGAAGGTTTCAATCGTAAACCTGGGTATTGTTCTGAGGGCCAAGTGGTCTGAAGTCCGAAGGTTACAGTGGTAACCTGGGTGTACTGATATCGTAAGGATGAACCTCGGCAGAGGTGACAGGTTACGATTCAGTTGGTGTAAAGGTATCGTAAGGCTGAACCTCGGCTGAGGTGACAGGTTACGATGTAGTTAGAGCTCTAGTTTGTTGTGGGAGTACGGTCATGGTGGTAACTAGGTTATTGCATTGTGAGTACTTTGTGCCACGTGAGTTGGGTTGGTGATTAAATTGTTGAAATTGTTGTGTGTATTCGGATTGTTGGATTGATTTACTTGAATTAAAAGAATTGTGATTTATTAAATCAATCGTTCATTTCTTATTTACTCACGAGCTTTGCATAAAGCTTACCAGGTTTTGTGTTGTTGCAATCCTGGTACACTATTCAAACGGTGTAGCGGATAATCTTGCAGGTCAGGATAATCAGGGTCGAGAGTGAGTTGTGTAGGGTAGCGGGGTTGACATCAGCACTTAGACTATTTTGGTGTGTTTTATAGACTCCTTTAAGCGTAACTTTTATTTATGGTGGTTTTATAACATTTGACTCGAGAGATAGTTTGCTGCGAGGTTTGTTTTATGTTTTGTGAGACGCTCGTTAAGAATAAAATTCAGGACATTATTTGTATTGGTTATTATTCATGTTTCGGATTTGAATTTGTTATTCAAAATTCGGGGCGTGACAGGTTTGGGCTGCTGCTTTGGGTTCTTGTTGGCATGTTGTTCTTTTAGGTCCTTGATGGCCTACAGTTTTTGTTTTATTATAATTTTATTTATATAGATGTGTCTTTTTGCTATTAATAAGTCTTTATCGTTTAGTGGTAGGGGGAGATGAAGTTTGTCCCGATTTGCACATCTTGTGTTCTTGTCTGCCCTAGCTAGTTACGCGGCGAGTTCTTTATTTTGTTAAATAGTTACAACCTCTTAGTGGCAAGATAAAACTAAATATCCCGTTAACAAAAAGTACTCTACTCACTACTTCATTTACTTTATAATATTGCTGGCATACCACAAAATATGAAGTTATATGTGTGAAAATTTATAATGCATTAACATATTACTGTTTAAACATGTGATGGTGGTTGATTAGTTCTTTAAAGAGTTAGACCAACTCCATTTATTTATAAACTAGCTCATTGATATTATAAGAATTGCCTATCATTCTACGAAGTTAAACTATCACAATAAGAACTAATGTATTAAGGAGAGGATTACATTACCATCCCTATTACCCTATATCTATATATGTTTTGAAATAACAAGAAGAGAAATTTCAGACTTTTTGACAAATTCTTCTCTAAGTCAAACTCTAGTCAACTTATTCAACCTCATCAAACAAACCATAATCTTAATATAATGGGACACGATTATCTCTAATTATATATTCAAAATACCCTCAATAATGTCGTCGGCATTGGTCAGAGACGATGTGACAGAAATACAATAAAGACCTCACAGAGCGTCTCACATCCGAGGATGATTGTAAATTGTAACCAAGCGCGTCTCGGATTCACACCCCATGACTTTCAACGAAACCAAAACAAAACCAAGTGGAGCGAGAGAAGGAAAACAAAAGAGAAAAAGCTTGGAATGTTCCCGCACAGAGCCCAAGCGAGAGGTCGGCGCCAAGCTCCTCCCTTTACGAATCACTCGCCTCTCCCCTCACAAACCCAGAATGCAAATCCTATCTCGTTCCACTCTATACGACGTCACCGTTACGTTCCGTACAGACTTGACGTCAAAGTCTCTCTCTCTCATTCTCTCTCCTATATATACCCTCGAGAGCCTAGCAGCCTTATTCTCTAGAAAGCTCGACGAGTTGAGGAGAGCTTGAAAAACCTGTCTTGGATCAAAGCAGAGGTTACCCAAAACCAAAGATTTCAGCTTTGAGATGACGACCCAGTACACCCAGATGAAAGACAGAACCCAGGTATATATGCTTTCCATGACAATTAGCTAGCTGTTCATATTGCTTTGAGGCGAAAGAAAAGTTGAATAGAATCTGAGTGTTTTTTTGATTTGGGGTTCAAGAAATGTTAAAAGCTGGTATTGGGTTTGATTGGTGTTTATTGGGTTTAACTGTTTAGGGTTTAAGCGCTTTTGCAGATTCCTTGTGTTCAAAATGAAAATTACTTCTAATTTGATTCACCTGGATTAATGGTTTTTCCTACTGGGAATTAGTTCAAATATGACATGTCTTATGCACCTTGAGATAGTTTGTTTATGGTGGATCTTTGTTCTCATCTTTAACTGAATAACGTTTTCTGTTTGTTCTCAATATTTCTCTCTTTTGGACTTGGTGTCATATGTTGGTTCGAGTTTGAAGTTGATTAGGTCTTGCCTTATTGGGTTCAATCTTCATTTCTCGGTTCTTATCATATGTTTAGTATTGAACCAAACATTAGAATTGGTTAGTAGTGCTTTAGTAAACCAGAGACCTTTGCTTTCTATAAGTTTCAAGAATCATGAAGACCTGGAATTTTTAATTGGGATATGAACTGCAGAGTGATTAAAAGAAAAAATCTATTAAAGGTTACAAAGTTATTGCTTTGGTGAAAATTTTTGCTTTGCAAGGTACGAGTATGGTATTTTTGCCTCAGAATCTCTGCTTATTGGTCCTTTTTCTGTATCAATTTTGCAGATTGATTTCATCTTGAAAGTTCAGAACTTTTGAGTCCTACTGGAGTATTGCAAAGCTGCTTAGAGATGTTTCTGGTGAAAGCAACCACACCGAAACTATTGATTGATATTTATACATTGGAGAGTTTTTGTCACATATAGCTGATGCCAATCTCATAGCATGGACTCGCGCCAGCGTTTTGGTTTCAGTGAAACTGGTGCAGGCTATTTTGGAGGTTCTCATCCCACTGCTCCTAACAGGTTGCTTGGGTCTTTGAAATTAGATATTGGTAACTCACCAAATTCACACTTTTCAACTCACTTTGATTCTGATACTGTTACTACGCTGAGTGACTGCCAGGAGCAACTTAGCTCCACAGAAAATCTCTCAGGAGTCAGCCATTCCTCTAACTCGCCATTTGAAACCAATAGTTATATTTCTCGGTTAAGCTTAAGCCCTTCTGTGGATTGTCGTCGAGACAGTCTGCAGCTCTCTTCTGGTAGGGCATCTTTGTTACAGGATGCAAATTGTAGCCCCAATATAAAATACGCTTTGCAGGAATTGGAGAGTGCTTTAATGGGGCCTGATGAAGAAGAGGTCACCGCAACAAACATTTTTGGGGAAACTAGCAGGCGGAAGGGACAGAGATCTCTGTCATGGAACCAGGAGCGCGCGGGTGCACATGTGATGCAGCGCCAGACTTCCTTTGTTTCAGGGCATAGACAGTCAGAGAAACGTCACAAGGTGCTTGATGAAGCATCTCCACAGGGTTTTCCGGCTGATAACCTGCGACATTTGCTGATTGCATGTGCTGAAGCACTTTCTGACAACAATATGGATGGTTTTGAGAAGTTGATTGAAAAGGCTAGAGGTGCTGTGTCTATCAGTGGAGAACCAATGCAGCGTCTTGGAGCTTACATGGTAGAAGGGCTGGTTGCAAGGAAGGAGGCTTCGGGCTCCAATATCTACCGTGCCCTCAGGTGCAGGGAGCCTGAAAGCGATGACTTGCTCTCATACATGCACATTCTGTATGAGATCTGCCCCTATTTAAAGTTCGGTTACATGGCAGCCAATGGGGCCATTGCTGACGCCTGCAGAAATGAGGACCGTATCCACATTATAGACTTCCAGATTGCTCAAGGTACTCAATGGGTGACTCTCCTTCAAGCTCTTGCAGCAAGACCCAGTGGGGCTCCCCATGTACGAATTACAGGTATCGATGACCCTGTTTCTAAATATGCTCGTGGTGATGGCTTGGAGGCGGTAGGAAGACGGTTGAAAGCAATCTCTGAGAAATTTAACATCCCTGTTGAATTTCACGGGGTTCCAGTTTTTGCACCTGATGTCACACCGGACATGCTTGATGTCAGGCCTGGTGAGGCTCTAGCAGTGAACTTTCCCCTGCAGCTTCACCACACACCAGATGAAAGCGTTGATGTGAACAATCCAAGGGATGGGCTTCTGAGGATAGTCAAGTCACTATCTCCAAAGGTGACTACTTTGGTTGAGCAAGAATCAAACACGAATACAACCCCTTTCTTGAATCGGTTTATAGAGACTCTAGACTACTATTTGGCAATGTTTGAGTCTATTGACGTGACTCTGCCGAGGAACAGCAAGGAGAGGATCAACGTGGAGCAGCATTGTCTGGCTCGAGATATTGTAAATGTGATTGCCTGCGAAGGAAAGGAAAGGGTGGAACGCCACGAGCTCTTTGGGAAGTGGAAGTCCAGGTTGACAATGGCAGGATTTCGGCAATACCCATTAAGCTCATATGTCAACTCTGTCATAAGGAGTCTACTGAGGTGTTACTCAGAGCATTATAAGCTGGAGGAGAAGGATGGTGCTATGCTGTTGGGATGGAAGGAGAGGAACTTGGTATCAGCTTCTGCGTGGCACTGATTGTCAGAAAATAAAGATACAGAGGTAGCAGTAGAAACGACCACTTTGTTTTTAATTTTTTAATTTTTATAGATTCATTATGATAGCATAGCTCTTTGGTTTTGTTAACAATGAGCACCACGGTATCAACCATTGTATGTTTCAAAGATGCTTATCATTGTTAGAATACATCGGAATACGATAGCCAATTCATGCTGATACAAATGATACCAGAACTGATACCACCAGTGTATCCTCACTGTTTATACATATTCTGTTTCTCTGTTCTTTTGATTCTTTGTTTCTCTTCTTTGTCTAGATGAGCCGAGATCTAAATCCTCCGTCTATTTTAACCTCGAAACTTAATGATATATTGGTCAGTCGGTTCTTTGTCAAAGAAATTTGTATGATGAATCCATCTATACAAATTAAAGAAGGAAAAGTGAAATAGTTATGATGTCAAACAAAATGCATTCTGATTTCTGGAAAGAGCTCTGCAGTTGCAAGGTGCTTCTGTCATCTAAGCTTTGTTCAGGGGAACAGACTTTCTCACCACCACGGATTCAACCACTTAAGCAGTAACTTTGCGACTCGATTCATGTTCTGCTTAATTAAATCGAAGCCTATCAGAAACCTGTACCACCTTACTTCAGATTAAGGAGAACTTATTTCGGCATGAAAGAGCTCTGGTTCAACCAAGAACTCCAGCTGCACCAACAGAATCTACAAACCAGAATCTACTTTTGGAAAAAGAATTTATACTAGGTTTTTCAGATTGATCACCATTCTTTTGGTTGCGGAAACAGCAAACTATTGAAAGAGGTCATTGCCAGAAACCGATTTCTAGCTGCAGCAGATAAGTTTAGTGCTCTTAACTTTGCTTTCTCCACGACTAGGGGCGGTCTGCCTTGGAATTGTTAGAATGTGATTAGCTAACAAGAGGAGACAATGCGATAGTTCTGATATCAAAAGGGAAAGCTGTTAGGTGTTCCATATTTTTCCGCTTTGTAAGGTTTCGTCTGAGTTAGTTTGTAAGGAACAGGATTCAGGTTCCTGGCTTGATTTTTTTTTGTGTGTCAATGTTTGACTTGTTATCTAAGAGTTATTTTTTTAAGAGGAATAACTACTAATCAAATTAGGAAACCCTATAGACTAATGAAAGGAAACCTTATTTGTTCAAAAAAAAAAAAAAAGAAGAAGAATGCCTAACCGGAAAACTTGATGGATTGTTCTCTATATAAGCACTCAAATGAGTTTGTTATTTACGTTTCCAATAGTCAACCTTCAAAGCCTTTAGCATTACCTCAAGTGTGTGGGAGGGTGGGAAATAGAAATAGGAGGCTAGGTCAGAGCGAGGATCGATCTTATCGTGAAATTGTACCGCCATTGTCAATACTTTGAGGATACTATGTATGAAGATCAAGATATCGACAATATAGAGCTTGCCATGCAGCTAATTTCCGTTTCAGATCATCAATATGAAAAAGGGCAAAGTGATGCAAATAAGGAAGTTGCTATATCTTCAAGACAACCAATGTTGGTTTGCGATGTTTGTACTAATACAATTATCGAGAGCTTGCATCATCCCACTTATTTCCCAGATGGAGCTCCAGTTTGCTGCGACATAATATGGAAACAAACAATTTGTCCCAAACATCTAGAGGATAGAACTCCAATATGCTGTGGCTGCATGAGGTTAAAGACAAGTGATGTAACATATATAAATCTCGGTGAAGGTCGGGAAATATGCCCAGATTGTTATTCTACCGCAATCGTCGATATCCGACAATGTGAACCACTCATGATCCATAAATGTCACGAATTTTTCCGTACACTCAACCTGGACCTTCCGGACGACGTTCGTGTCTTCTTGGTCGACAAGAAAGAGATGGATAGACTAAACTGCGAGCAAGAACCCACGCCTTTCGGGTTGCCTTTCAAGGCAGATATGGGAACCATCACCGGCGTTACAAGTTGTTCGCGGAAAGGGGATAGCGTTGTAGTGGAGCGACAGTTTCATGGTGATTATAAAACCGGCATAGCAATTTTGTTCGGTTTGCCCAAGATTATGACGCAGGCAATCTTGGCTCATGAGATGATGCATGTATGGTTTCGATCGAAAGGTATCATATTCGGGGAACTGGAAAAGAAACTGGAAGAAGGAATGTGTCAAGTAATAGGTTGGAAATGGTTGGATTGGCTGGACAGTGAAATTACTTCATCATCATCAGCAACTACTAGTCATGAGCAGGCTCAGTTTCTGAGAAAATTAGTACAAACATACAAGTTTGT
Source organism: Rosa lucieae (assembly GCA_024704745.1). Lineage (NCBI taxonomy): Eukaryota > Viridiplantae > Streptophyta > Magnoliopsida > Rosales > Rosaceae > Rosa > Rosa lucieae. The sequence goes on along the minus strand of CM045496.1, from coordinate 32,688,887 downwards.
GGTGGAAAAGCATGACTCTGATGAATATGGCCAAGGATTTAGAGAGGTCCAACGGGCAGTTGCAAGATTTGGCCTTGAAACTACAATTAATCATATGATTACAACTTACAAGGAAAAAGCTTCCAGAAGAATGCCAGTCACACTCCAGCTAGCTAACTAGGAGCGAGGGAGCTCGAGAGGCACAAATTGCTTTCTAGATTTTAGTCCCTAGGCATGTTCAGAATTAGAATTAGGTTGAACATCAAATTAATGGTTTTCTCTGTCTGTCTTTGATCATTTTCCAATTATTATTACATGACACATTTACCCTGTTTGACACAATTATGATTTTGATCCCATGCGATGGGTCCACCAGTTGGGCTTGAGCGAGCTACTATAAGGGTTACACAAGTCGGGCCTTTGGACTTAAAACCCTCAAATTATCTTTTGGTTTTGTTTTGGCATAGCATGCTATGGAAATGTGGTATATTCAAGCAGCATGCCATTAAAGATGGGGTGGACTCGTGAGACTCTTGGCAGAGAGATTATTTGCTCAATCCCTAAACCAACAGGTTTTCGTGGCTAGTGCAAAAAATATGGAAAGCCTTGATATTTTCCGTTTTGTTCAGGTTTTGCCTAGCAAACCCGAGTTTAGATTAGCTTTTCTAGTTTGAATAAGGGTTACGTAAGAGTAAGACCAAGGTTTTAAATTTCTCCAAAACTGCTGAAATCTCCGTAATTTTGAAGTACCGAAACGAAATTCATATGTTATATCATTTCCGTTAGAAATTTCTGAAATTTTCCGTACATTTCCACGAAATTCTTAATTTCTGAAATATCCACACACAATATATATTTAAAAATTCACACCGAAATTTTGTTCGAAATTTCTGTTAAATTTTTATGTCACCTACAATGAATTTTTACTTCATACTTTTATAGAGAAAATATGAAATTTTGATTTTTTTTTTTGCAATCAAGTTGAATACAACAAAAAACATTTTTGTTTTTATCTGCTACAAAGTTGAATGCTCCAACCATAACATGACTTCCTTTTTGCTTCGTCTCAAATATTGTATGCTTCATACATTGTAATATCATATTAGGTAATTCCACAATATATCCGATATATGGATTGCATGTGGAAAGGGAACAACACGTACACATACAATAACCATGTGATGAAGTTCGAAAATCATTTTCAAAATTCATGTACTTGAGAGCAGTATTGTATGATACTAAATGAAAGAAGTTCAACCAGCTAGATCGAACCACATTGTAGTAGCTTTTATATTCCTTTTGTTGTACTTGTTCATTTTCATTCACGGGGTTTTGGTTTTACGTACCCCGCCCCACCCCCTTGTAATTTTCTAATTATTAAAAAAAGGTAAATCATATTTACATTATCAATATACAACACATTATCAATACACATAGATAAAAACACTAGTTTAGCAACCTACTACAATACTAGTTAATTACTCGTCCATATAAAATAGAGAGTTTCTATTGGGACCTCCAAATCTGCTCACTTGACCTCACTGGCTCACTCTATTATGAATTATTAAATGACATATATAACCTACTATAACATGACAATTAAGGACAATAATTAACCAAAAAATAATATATTTATTTTATGTGGACTTTCCAATTCAATAATATTATATTGTATTTCTTATTATTTTCCTTATCTATTTTCATTTTCCAATTTCACTATATACTCATTAAAGCATTCATATATATTTAACAAGAGCTAAAAATATGATTAAGATCATGTGACATAAAAATATATGTTATATATGTTGAACGCATATTGGTGAGGGAAAATAAAATAAATCCTCTTGTGATTTATGACCCAAATCTAAGTTAATTCATTATATTAGTAAAAAAAAAACTAAAAAAAAACTAAAATATCAAAATAATTAATCATGTGGTACAAAAAAAAAATATTCAGACAAAAAAATGTGGTACAAAAAATACAGCAAAAAAAAAAACATTAAAAAACAAATTTTTTTTTGAGAATAAAAACAAATGATTTCTTCATTTTTTTTTGCACAGCTAAAATAGAAAAAAAATACAGAATAGTTCGTGGAATTTTTTTATTGATTAGACATTAATTTTTGAAACTCAAGTTTGATTAAGAAATGTATATTTAGTTAAGATTTATAGAGTGATTAAATCATTTAAATGACTAAATTTTTTATTTTAAAGATAATAATTTGTTTGCAAATTATATGAGTGAGGTTATTTGAGAAAGTTTAGTGAGATTTAGTGAGTAAATTTAGTATTTGAAAAATTGATAAGAGGTGTAAAAAGCATAGAGGTCAAGTGAGCAAATTTGGAGGTTCCAAAAGAAAAACTCTATAAAATATCATAATTCTATTATAAAGGTATAATTTTAGAGATGTTACATTGTAAATAGGTTTATTATAGGTTAGTTTAGTCTATGTAAAAGTTTCCTTCAAAAATATCATTTTATAAATGTAATTAATTTGATTTCTTTATTTTTAATTGAAATTTCCACCGAAATCGAAATTTTCTCCGAAATTTCCTTAAATTTGAAGTACCGAAATCAAAACCGAAACCGAAATTTGAAACCTTGCGTAAGACAGAGAAATTTTTATTTATGTATTTGTTTATCTTTAATGATGGATTCGAGACTTAAACTTGTTACTTTACCCATCACTATAAAGAGAAATGTCATAAGACCAACTAGGTCTTAGTGTAAAGAAGACTATCGATCTAGGTTTTCTAATTTATGGGGTTCTTATTATTTCTCTTTTTTTCTTTATGTCTGATAAAAAAAAGTAAAAAACCAAGTTATATATACTCTATATAAACACTGTATAAGCATTGTATAATTATGAGGTATTTGTTTGTAAAATTTCTCACTCTCGAGTCTAAAGCGAGTCTATCTAAAGCTGCGCAAGTAATTAATTTCAAAATGTGATGATCGAAGCTGGAAGCATCAAGTTCAAAATTAGGGTTCTATATAAAGTGCAGGAGCTACTGAGCTAGCAGGGTGATTAGTGAACATGCATGCAGAGAATATTGGCAGAATTAAAACGGTTTAGTCGGGGTGAATTGTATCGGCTTGGACTTTGCAGCAGATTGATCTGAGACCGGAAGAAAGTGAAGTTGATGATGATCATTAGATCTTGGATTGTTAGAATGTGTGGGACAACAAGAATCACGTGCAAAATCAAGAAAATGGAAACCTCATGGAAAGAGCTGATATAGATTTATATAGAATAATAGAATAACTACTATCTAAAAGTTGGTGCAGTTTTGCCTCTTTATTAGTTTTTATGGAGTCAAATTTGGATGGGGAAAGCCATAGCGACTTTTTGGGTGTAAATTACAAGGATACCGTTTGATGCACTTGGAGTAAACTGGGTTTACAAATTATAGACTTTAAAACAGATAAAATCACCCGTGTACGAGAAAACTCTCAATTTAATTGATAATAATATAAAGGATTAAATACTTGTTATTCCTCGTACTTTTCCCTGAAAAACAGTTTGGTCCTTCGCCTTTTAAATTAAACTGAATAGTCATTATTCTCTCAAATTCTCATATAACAAGTCCAAAATGATCCGAAATGACTATTATGCCTTTAATTTTCTATTATTATTTTATTTTTATTGTTTTCTCTATTTTTTTAAATTTTTCTCCTTTTTTTTTATTTTTTATTTTTTTATATTTTCTCTCTCCCTCCCTCCCTCCCTCTCTCCTGGCCGCACAGTCTCTCTCTCTCCCTCGACCTCTCTTCTTCTTCTTCTTCTTCTCTTCCTCTGCAACCACCGGAGAACACCATCTCCGGCCACCATTTCATCATGCCGCTACCTCCAATCGATCCAGCACCCAAATCCGACCCAAGCCCAAGCCTTACCATCGACATGCATCGCCTCCGGCCTCCACCCGCGACCACCCAAGGCTGCGATGCTACCGCCTCCCTCCATCGATTTCCGACCATCACCTCGCCATATCGACACCACCGTCAGACTCAGCAAGCCTTAGAGAGCAAAACCCAGAAACCCCTCTGCCCGCCGGCGCCTGACAACGTCGTTTGAGAATCACCGGAGCTCTCGGCTCTGCATGCCTTCAATTTCTAGTCTCTAGCTCGAATCGAGTTTCAACACCTCCATAAACTAAGTTGGAGCTGCACTATCTTTCGAAACCCCAAACTCCCGACCTCCGATTCTGACCAAAGCAGCCGCACGCGCTTCGCTGGTGCGTGGGAGAAGATAGCTCCGCCGCTCATGACTGCTGGAGCTTCAGACCGTCTCTATTAGGTATTCTTCATGTTTTTCCTTTGATTGGAGCTTTTGGGTTGACAAGAAATTGAATCCCTAATTGTGTTGTTTAATTTTGGATGGTGATGAAATGGTGGCCGGAGATGGTGTTCTCCGGTGGTTGCAGAGGGAAAAAGAAGAGAGAAATGGAGAGTTTAGGTTTTTGGTGAGATGGTGGCTGGAAGTGGTGGTCTTTGGCGATGGCAGAGGAAGAGAAGAAGAAGAGAGGAAGGTAAATTAAGTGTAGCTAAATTATATTAAGGATTAAATGTTTATTAAGGAAGTGTAGCTAAATTACGTGTAGAGGAAGGTGTTCTCCGGTGGTTGCAGAGGAAGAGAAGAAGAAGAAGAAGAGAGGTCGAGGGAGAGAGAGAGACTGTGCGGCTAGGAGAGAGGGAGGGAGGGAGGGAGAGAGAAAATATATAAAAAAAAAGGGGAGAAAAATTTAAAAAATAGAGAAAAAAATAAAAATAAATAAAAATAGAAAATTAGGGGCATAATAGTCATTTCGGATCATTTTGGACTTATTATATGAGAATTTGAGAGAATAAGGACTATTCAGTTTAATTTAAAAGGCGATGGACCAAACTGTTTTTCAGGGAAAAGTATGAGGAGTAACAAGTATTTAATCTTATTTTTTAATTTGAAATTTTTGAAGTCACCATTGTCAACAATGATGTGAAACAAAATGAGTTTTTAAAATCCATTTAGAGCACCATTGGTATGGTAGGACCCACAATTCTAAAGCACCAAAATTCTAATAGTGTCTCTTTGGGTATATGTCACGACAACAAAGCAAATTAACCAACTCCGTAATAGTTTCTAAAATGGTGGCTATTGGGTTTTCACACCAACGATTGAAGTCTATTCTATCAATACACACCATTCCAAATGGTGTGTATTGATAGCCCAGTTTTCTTGTAGTGCTTCCCTTTTGCGTTCTCATCTCTCTCTCTCTCTCTCTCTCTCTCTCTCATCTTATCCAGACCAAAACAACTCATGAAAAAACTTCATGAATCATTCTTGTCTCTCTATTTACCCAATTATGCATAAAATCAAAGAACATATCTAATTTCCTTCCTAGATGTGATTAAAGAAGATCGTAGTTGGGTATACCATTTGATTTTTTTTTTTTTTTTTGAAAAGGAGTACCATTTGATTATAGAAAGAAAGATTGATTAATGGGTTGTTGGGTGCCACTTGATTACAGAGAGAAAGAAGATACTGAAAGAAACAAAAGAAGCAGAGATACAAAGAGATGAGGATGCGATATGTCTGCAATTTTATTTTGATAAAGAAATTAATTATACAAGCCAAAACAAAATAAATAAAATAGAACATATTAAAATAACAAACAATTTTGACATATTGGTTGGAGTAAGATTAGCCAAAAATGAAGGTTGCCATGTCACATGTCAAATTTGAATTTGACACAAGCCAAAAGAAATATCCATTGGAGGGGAAATTATTACATGGTTTTGGACCATAGTGCACATTGTGGTCCCAGGTGATATTATTGGCCTATGTGACTCGTAATGATTTCTGATTGGTCTCTTAAATTAATTTTTCTTTTCTGTTTAACCCCCCCTCTATATGGTTCCCACCACATTCGAGTGATATTATTGGTTATGATCACCACATGGTAGTGCTACGTGATACTCCGAGACTACATAATAACACTCTAAGATCTTAACAATATAATTTTGAAGATTGTAGATACCTCTACTAGCATGACTAGTTTGCTATCTCACCAAGCATAAGTAACACGCTCTTTGGGACACCGACACGCCATAGTGAGGCCCAATCGCTACTTGCATCTCTAGCCCTATGTTCAAGCTACGCTACGGTATCCGGAAGTCGCAAATCCGTCTCCGGGAAGCCACCTTTCCGGCCTTGCCAAGTTGCCTTCACAAACATGCTTCAAGACTAGAATAGTGGGTTCTTGTCCCACATCTAAGAAAATGTAAATGAGGGAGCCTCCTTCCCCTATAAAAGGAATGACTCCTCCCACTTAAACACCATTCAATCCAATCTCATTACATCTCTTGTAATCTTGTTAGGCCGCAAGGCTCAACACACTAGTACACATTCAAGTGGACGTAGTTTCCCGCTAAGGCGGGAGACGAACCACTATACATCTCGTGTCACACTCTCTCTCTAAAGCTAACTAGAGATCCCACGGATCACTAACGTTAACATTGGCGCCGTCTGTGGGAAGCCAACACGATGGCTTCGTCACGTACCATGAACTTCGGTAAACATCAAATTAGAGCTTGGTCAACGCCCGGCGGGGTCTGTCAACGCCCAACTCACAAAGGTCAACGCCGAACAAGGCTTGGTCAAAGTCTGGTCAACGCAAACCAAAAAAAAAGAAGAAGATATTTTTGGTGCCAAATTGTTCTGTCTGAACACCCAGAGATATCCTTTGGCCACCCTCATTCTTCTTCGTTCCATCATCCGCCAGCAAGGCTCTTCCGCTAGCAATGCCCAGCGGTCATCTCCCTCTACTGCAATCCGCTAGACTATACACATCAGCGGAGCTCGTCTCTTTGACGCAACAAGCTGCCTCCATCGAATGCCAAGCGGTAGTAGCAGCAACAAAGCCTAGCTCCAGCGAGTCTTCCGCCAGCTAGTTGCCACCAGCGGCTCCGCCTGCCAGCCCAGCGGTAACCCAACACCTCCTCTGGCCAAAACCGAGCAGCACTATCAGCGGCATATTCTTCCGCTAATCTCCGACTGCAACAGCTTCCTACTCGCCAAAAAGGGCTCCGCCAGCCAGTACTACCGCTGCACAACCTCTGATGGAAAACCTTCTGCCACACTTTACACCCAATCTTTGGTCCATGTGCAGCGCAGTCCACCGTCCATCTCCCGCTAGCCAACCGCCGCCGGAAAATCTTCCGCCACACTGTACCCCGCTGAACCCCAGTTCCTCAGTTATGGCAGCAGCGTTGCAAGTCGGCGATCACCAACAATATATCATCGAGCAAAGTTCCAGCGTTGCAAGTCGCCACACTGTACTCCGCTGAGCTACAACACCGCTACGAGACACTAGCGATAAAACCTTCGCCGAGCACCTCCGCCGTCCATGATCCGCTGGTGTCCCAAGGCTCCGCTCCGCTGGACAAAGCTCCGCCAGCCTGTGCTCCCTGACCCGAGTTTTCCGCTATCCCAAACTTCTTCCGCTAGCCAGCTCCGCCGAGCTTCACCGCTGGCCAAAGCTCCAACTCACTGGCCAAGGCCACCCTCCTGCTAGCGCTACCCATGACAACTTCCATCTTCTTCTTCGATCAGCGTCAAGGAGAATGGTGCTCAGTCATTACCCATGAAGCTCAGTCATTACCCATGAGGCTTTGATCTAGAATCAACTAAACAACCAATCAATCAACCTCAAGCTAGCTCCGTCGGCCAGGTACGGCTGATGTCCAAACTCCGCTGATATCCCAAAGCTCTGCTATGAGCCACAACGCCGCTAGCAACTCACCGCTAGCCAGAAGCTTTTCTGCTGAGCACCAGCCTCCGCTAGGCTTGCCATCCAGCGTCTCCGCTGAGCACCAAGTCACCGCTAGGCAACTTCCACTGTACTCCGCCGAACATTCAGGCCACTGGTCAGTGTTATCTGGGCTATATTCGCTATACCCAGCCATAATAGCAATTCCATCTCTACGGCAAAGCTTAGAGCACATGCAGCAGAGGGGTAATTGGAGGACCAATTGGGGAAAATCAATTTTTAGGCAATGCAGCGGTAGATTTCTGCCCAGGCAATTGGAGGGGGCCACCTGGGGGCCACATGCCCAGGCAATTCGATGACTGATAATTGCCTCTCCGTTTGCCCGACTGATAAGTGCCACATGGGCCTGCTGCCAACATTTTTTTTTTTGACTGATCCTATTTGATAATGTTCATTTGATATCTACCGTTGGATCATTCGATCTAATGGCTGCAATTAAATGACAACAATAAAATTTATTTATTTTTTTGTTTTCACCCTAAAAATAAATCTGAAGGTAAAAAAAAAATCTTAAATTTATTTTAAAAATTATATAAATATCAATTCTCTCACCTTAATTTCTCACACCAAAATTTCTGAAAATTTTACCTCTCCATTAATTCATTCTTCATTTCTTTAAATTTATTCATTAACTTTTTCATATTAATATTGTATGATTAATCTCATTATAATTATTTAATTAATTAAATCATAAGTTTAACACTATTTTGAATTAATGAATTATTTAAATTTAAAGTGTGAACAGTAGATTGGCAAGCAAATTGCCTTTCATTGTTGCATTGTGTAAGCTGTAGGCAATTGCCAATTTTGGATAAATAGTGAATTGGTTGTACCAATTTGGTTGGCAAATCAGCAATTGTCCTTGGTTCATGGGTGTATTTGCTCTTAGTGTTCCTCCATATATAATTAAAGCACCACGTGCTTCTGCTTTATCTCACAATTTATGGCCACATACACTTCTGCCGCATGGGACACCTGGTCTCTTCACTGAACTTGCAGCAGAACCAACCATCAAGATAAGTTTCTTATCTCTTATTTGGGACACACGTGCCTGTGCCTTCACACAGGTCAACAAAAGCATGATTAGCAATATATGCTTGGGCCATATAAATTATGCTTATCTTCTGTGCACACATATAATACACTTTTATATATGCCTTTGATACATTTAGTTATTATTTCAACTACCATAAATTCGTGCCACATGCATATACATTAGCTGTCAACAGGACACCTAGCTAGCTCGCATGGGCCATGTTATCTATTCATAAGTGGAATAATTGATGCCCACATCCAATTCCACTTGATGCACATACATAGTATCATGGGCACATATAATTGGACTTGATTTATTTCTCCCTATTCAGAACACATATAGAGCTGTTATGTACATGCTATATATTCAATACACGTGAACATGTTCAATGCCATGATACTCCTGAGTGAAAACTAAGGCTCACTATTATATATTTATGCACATGCATGTTGTGTATTGCACGCAAGAACCGACAAAATAGGCTCATACTTCTCACCATATATATTTTATGGGCTTGGGCATATGTACATATACATAAGCTGCTGCATATGTATATCAATGCAACATGATTATCTCATTTGTGCCATATACACTTTGCTCACAATTTTATCAAGGTACATATGCAAATTATTAGTGTTGATTTTTCAAATCTACATATTAATCATCTATTTTGTTTCAAGGAAATTCAACTATTTCCATCAACCATGCAAACCGCAACCACGCGTTGACGTACATTATCGGAGTACTTTATCCGCCACAAGCAATGAATCTCAAATCGGCATAAGATAAGTGCCTTCCTCTTATCTTTACGCTCTTACAATTTGAGCTACCGCCGATGCCATGACTATACATGTCTCCATGAGCCTTAAGCATGCCTATAAAATGTTATTAGCAACTTTACTACAAGTACATGCTATACACATATGCCATGCTACTACTTAATTGCAACTCAATTAAATAAATATGTGACACTCATCTAGAAGCTTGTGACACTTACGACTTAATTAAACATGCTCGGATAAACGACTTGTTCGGGTTACGACTCGCTTGGGTATCGAGTATGGCCACGACTTGCGCTTGGGCCACGCCTCGCATGCTCGCACAACGCCTACACACTCAACTACACCCAACTTGCTCGATCATGTCCAACATGTTTTACTTAAGCCCCAAGTTCACAAACGCTTCATTCTATGTCACCGGAACTACTCCCACAAAATTACTTTGGACACCCATTACACTTGCCATTATCTATTGTGCGTGTTATATGGCCATAAGATCCACATATACAACTACCAATATTTTACATGTTCATACACATTAATGGAATATTGAGTTCTTCTCCCATTTGTTGTTTGCAACAAAACGAATTCTTTTCGCATTCCATTAATACGAGCGGTAACTAATACAACAAGCATTCTACATATGCGCGTTTTGTCTCATTGTGTAGGTTAAAAGAGTCCCTTCTTGCTTACGGAGCTCGGGGACTTGTAGGGGCTCCGTACCGCCCGGTTACTTATGCTTGGTGACATCATGTGTATAACTCCCCAACCAAGAAGCTCCTCTTGCTTGCGGACTTCGGGGACTTGTAGATACCTCTACTAGCATGACTAGTTTGCTATCTCACCAAGCATAAGTAACACGCTCTTTGGGACACCCACACGCCATGGTGAGGCCCAATCGCTACTTGCATCTCGTAGCCCTATGTTCAAGCTACGCTACGGTATCCGGAAGTCGCAAATCCGTCGCCGGGAAGCCACCTTTCCGGCCTTGCCAAGTTGCCTTCACAAACATGCTTCAAGACTAGAATAGTGGGTTCTTGTCCCACATCTAAGAAAATGTAAATGAGGGAGCCTCATTCCCCTATAAAAGGAATGCCTCCTCCCACTTAAACACCATTCAATCCAATCTCATTACATCTCTTGTAATCTTGTTAGGCCGCAAGGCTCAACACACTAGTACACATTCAAGTGGACGTAGTTTCCCGCTAAGGCGGGAGACGAACCACTATACATCTCGTGTCACTCTCTCTCTCTAAAGCTAACTAGAGATCCCACGGATCACTAACGTTAACAAAGATCAACCCAAGATGACATTTTGATTTCTATATATTTTAATCATGTACTAATTTTATTTTATTTTATTCACAAAGCACTTTTATTTTTGACCTACTCTGCCAATTTGCCATGGCCCTCTCTAAGATCTTATTGATCAACTGAAAATGACATTTTGATTTCTATATAGAAAAAATTATTACTTTGGTAATTCAACTATGACTCAATCACACTTTGGTCACTCTATTTTTAAAATTTTTACTATAATCAATCAAGTTTAGATTTTTTTTTTTTCACTCAAGTTTAAATTTATTTTAGACTTTGGTCATTCTAACAAGTGTTAACTAGCCAAGAGTGCTCTCTTGGCTGAAAATTGAAGAGGAGAGTTAATGAAACACATGCTAAACGTTTTACTACTTTAATTCGAATATTTGTACTGATTGGGGAAGGTATTAGTTAATAAGTTGATTGATTCATTGATTGGATTCTTGATTTTTCTTTTTAGTGACATATTGCGGAATTCAAAAAAGTAAAAGCCCTTGTTGGTCTAATATACTATTTTATGTGATCGATGTTTGTGCTATATATCCAGAGAATTCTTACCTAATCTTGTTCCCAAGCCAATTTCGATCCCATGGCTATATATACATGAAGCTTAGCGGCAATTCTTTTCATACTTAAGCAGCAAAGCTCAAAGCATATATACACAAAACCGAATCATGTCAATGTCTCTCCAAGCAGCTGTTCTTTCATCAAATGCTAAGCCTGAAATTATTCGCAGGACGGCAAATTATCACCCTAGTATTTGGGGAGATCGGTTCATCAACTGCGATTCCAAAGACAATGTAATGACATAGCATATTAGATTTATATTTTGATGATGCTATATTGCATATGAGTGTGTGTGTTTTTCATACTAAATGTGTAGTGCGTTGCTGCAGATAAGTCATGCCCGTAGGCAACAGCAAGTTGAGGAGCTGAAAGCAGTAGTGAAGAGAGAAGTATTCAAAAATCTGGCAACTGAGTTTTCACATCAACTGAAGTTAATCGATGCAATCCAGTGCCTTGGTGTGGCTTACCATTTTGAAACCGAAATAGAAGAAGCCCTAGAGCATATGCATGCCAAATATCATGACTATGATGGTGACCTATACAATGTTGCTCTTGGATTTCGGCTACTCAGGCAGCAAGGATACAGTGTTTCATGTGGTATGCATGTAAAGAAAATGTATGTATTTTTTTCGCCAACCATAATTTTATTTTTATGCTCGTCTTCTTTTCCTTGACATATTTGAGCAGATATATTCAACAAATTCAAAGATGAAAATGGTAGCTTCAAGGAATGTTTAATCGATGATGTGTCGGGTATGCTAAGCTTTTACGAAGCAGCACATCTTAGGGTGCGGGGAGAAGAGATACTAAACGAGGCTGTTGTTTTCACCACCACTAACCTTGAGTCGGAAACAATTGGTGTAAGGTACCCACTAGCAGCACAAGTAAGTCAGGCCTTACATAGACCTCTCCGGAAAGATCTAGAGAGGGTTTGTGCTAGGCGTTACATGTCAATATACCAAGACGAAGCCTCACACAATGAAGCTTTGCTGAAACTTGCCAAGTTGGATTTCAATCTCGTTCAATCTTTGCACAAAGAGGAGCTCAGTGAGATTACTAAGTAAGTCAATTTTTAATTATGCGAAGAACTAAGTAGCAATTAGTGGAGTTACGTACGAGCTAATTAACAATATTAATCCTTGCTTAGGTGGTGGAAGGAGCTAGACTTCGCCAGGAAGCTGTCATTTGCAAGAGATAGGATGGTGGAGTTGTACTTTTGGATAGTGGGAGTTTACTTTGAACCCCACTACTCTTCTGCACGAAAAATTCTAACAAAAGTGATTGCGCTGGTATCAGTAATGGATGATATCTACGATGCATTCGCTACCTTTGAAGAATTGGAGATATTTACTGCAGCTATGGAGAGGTTAATTTGTTACGATCCGAAACTCTTATGTTTGATATATATGCCTTTCAATTAACTTAGCTGGTTGGTTATGCAATTTTCAGGTGGGATGTCAAATGCATGGATGACCTCCCAGACTATATGCGAATATTTTATAGTGCACTTTTGAATGTGGTCACTGAAATTGAGGAAGAGATGGCAAAGGAAGGAAGATCATACCGAGTTTATTATGTAAAGGAATCTGTACGTATTACATAAATCCAAAATAAATCAAATCATTTGATTTTCAACATGATCACTGCATATTGAAAAGGAAAACATTATTTTGTTACTGATTATCTTCCTTCCAGTTGAAAGGTGTCGCTCGAGCTTACTTTGAAGAGGCCAAATGGTTCAAAGACGAGCGAATCCCAACCGTGGAGGAGTATTTACGTTATGCAATATTTTCAACTGGTTACCCTATGCTGGCAACTGTATCCTTGGTCGGCATGGGTGATATTGTAACAGAGGAGACATTTCAATGGCTGTTCAATGATCCTAAAATTGTCATAGCTTCCACAACACTTTTTCGACTCATGGATGACGTAGTCACCACCAAGGTAACACAACTGGCCCTTTAATATGTAAAGTTAAATGTTATATTACAAATACTAATTTGGAGCTCTTTATTCATAGTTTGAGAAAGAACGAGGGCATGTTGCTTCGAGTATTGATTGCTACATGAAACAACATGGGGTCTCAGAGGAAGAGGTGATTGAGGTGTTTAACAAGCAGGTTGTGGATTACTGGAAGGATATAAACGAAGAGTTTCTAAGGCCAACTGCTGTTCCAATGCCTGTGCTTTTGCGTGTTCTTAACTTAACAAAAGTAGCTGATCTGCTTTACAAAGGAGAAGACGGCTACACCCGTGTTGGAAAAGTTATGAAAGAATGTGTTGCTTCACATTTCATTGATCCTGTGCCACTATGAACAAACAAGATCGGTTTCGATGTCGTCGTGAGATTTCCTAAAATAAATGATATCGATGTACCAAAATACCATTAACTAATTGATATAAAATGCCCTTGACGTCCACGCCAACGCTTTGCACCTGGGCTGGGGCTTGTTAAGCCTGATGGGCTTTTTGTGTGCTTTATTGCTATTATTATTTTTTTTTGGACCTGTTTTGGGTCTCTGTCTGCAATCTAATTTTTTGTAATGTTGTGTTGTTGAATAAAAGAAATATCCCTTCATCGCCAATTAATAGCTAACCCTGTATAAAAAAAAATTAATATACACAAGTTGCAAACAAGAACTATAATACTTAGCAACTGATAATGACAAAATGAGGTGAAGGTTGCTCATGAAAGTAGTGAACTGTTGAAATTAGGGTAGGCCCAAAAAAAAACTCCAAGCCTCAGCCTCAACATAGGAATCTAGGGAAATGCAAATTGGCAGCCAAGAGTAGGCCAGCGATGAACAGACCAACGCCCAACAGACACCGAAATTTCCCCCCATCCTCACCCCGCAAACAGCCACCGAAAACTCCCCGACACGGACAAGGCTGTCGATCGAGGAATTCGGCTCACTTCGGACCCACATAGGGCCGGCAAAACCCTTCTAACGACGGCGACCGTAATGGTTTTTCTTCTAATATCCTAAGCTTTAACAATAAAAGACAGAAAAAGGAACACTAAATGATAGTTTAATATATATATTAAATAGCACTATTCGAGTAAGGGTACAAGAGGCTTTACATTTCTTTGTTTATATATTTTTTTTCCTTTTTTTTTTGGAGCAAGCAGGTATAAGAAACTTTCTTATTTCCCTAACTTCCTTCCTTCGTATTCACAGTTTCGACCCGAACCCGATTTAGAGCACCAATATCACTGAATGTCAATACAAGTAAATTCCTATCCCTCGCACCATAATTGAACGATTGAAAAAATAGCCAAAAAGTCCATTCCCTTCAAAACAAGAACGGTGTCGGAGTAAACGCCGGAATAACAGTGACTGAAGCTCGCCTGCAAATAAAGTTTTGACCAATCATTTTCACAACTAGATAATAAACAAAAATACCAGCAAAATCCAAATTCAAGAAGAAAAAATAAAAATTGAAGGTTTTACAGTTCGTTTTTCTATTTATTTACTTACCCGTAATCATCGGTGTGGCTGCGGCTTTGAACTCGCGACATTTCTCTACCACTCTTTCCGTTAACCGCTCGCTCAATGCTGGGCGTCCGATCCCCAACGGATCTCCTCACGACAACGACGTTGTCCTCGGCGATCGTGCACAGCGACGGCGTCCACTCAGCATAAGGCAAGGCCGAAGCCGCCGACCCTACCGGCCTCCCGCTCTTCCGCCGCGGCAGCCGCTGTGCTGTCTGTGCCAACCCAAGTTCCGACCTCGTCTGTCTAACAGCAACAACGCGCGGATTTGAAAATCCGCGCCCTGCTGGCCCCCGCCGCTGGGGAGATGTAGAGGACATCCCTCCGCGCGAGGGGGATGAAGACGACACTTTCCTGCGCCCGTTTCCGCGTGCGGGAGACGAAGACGACACTCTTCCGCGCGAGGGAGATATCTTCTTTCCCGGCGCGGAAGGCGACATAGAAGGAGAAGAACTGGGTCGCGTCGCTCGAGCGGTCAACGTGACTCCGCAACATGAAATCAAGAAGAACTTCATGCTCATGTACGTACGACCGGCAGTTACGTGCGCAGGAAGTCACGTAACTGCGATGGATTTTGGACCGGGGATTCTGAGAACGGGACGGCGTTGAAAAAGCGGGCCGCCAGGAATCGAGCTTAATTAGGCTCTGGCTCTTCCCTCATTTGATGGTTCAAGGTTTTTGGCTTCAGCCAGAAAACCACAAGATGATGGGTTTGGGGGAGTGGACTTTGTACGTGACTTAATTTTCTGGGTTTGTTAGGAGAGGTGTGGCTTTTATAACGTGAGATCTGGATTTATCTGAACTACGGGAAAAACTGCCCTTTGCATTGTGGGGTTATTACAAGGTGCCCCCGGCCTGTTTTGGTTGGACGATGGATCTACCTGGCGGCAGTCTCCCCCGTCCTGGTTGATAGGGTGGACAGCTCGGGCACTGAATCTCTTTTGTAATGCAGTGAGGTATATATATATATATATATATATATATATATATATATATATATTACTTTTTAGGGAGATTATTATAGAGTGCAGGTTTGAAAATACTCAACCTCATCTATATAGTAAATACAAGTTTGGCTTTTTAGGTCATTTTTATCCCAACGACAACTCATGGATTTGTCTATATTGTAACGCAAAAAAGAAAAGTCACTGTTGAGGTACACATGTCTTCAATATTGTTCTTGTTTAAGTAATAATCGGCCAAGTAATCAATGAGTTATTACGAGATATATCCTTGTATAATTGAAAAATCCGATCATTTTACTCTAATTTTAATGGTATTGTTAGTTTATCTCTATTTATAGTACAGTAAAGTTAGAAACTTCAAAATATCTCTGTAATCCCGAATACCACACCCTCAAATACCAAGGCCTTATTGACACCTATTCCACCTACAAAGTCCTTTGCCATGGCACAACTTTTCCCTGTCATTTTCACTCCCTCAGTCCCTTTGCCACTATCCTTGAAAAAATCAGTAAGCTATTTTTCTTTCTGAGCTTGTCTCTGATGGGATTCCAACCAAAGGCCTGGTCAATATCAGATGAAAGGAAAATGTGATAAATTTATTCTTCAGTATTAGAATTACATTACCATTCTCCATATGAGAAAATGTCTCCAATTTAAGGGAAAAGATAACTACTGGTCCCTATGTGAGGGTGAAACCCTAACTACTTATGAGTTCTGAAGTTTTGCCTCCTTCCCCCCAAACCCTAGTCGATCTTCTCTCTTGGCCTTCTCTGGCAAATACTTCTCCATTTGCATCTCTTCCTTCGTCCCTAAATTTTTTGTACACAAAATAAAATAAATTAACAAGGAGAAATAGAAAAAAGAAATTTAATAGTACCGCAGCCGCCAGCCGGCCGGTAGGATCTCCTCACAGACGACTGTGACAACTTCAGAAGACTTGAAATGCATGTAGAAACTATTTATACGAGGAGCCATTTTTCTATTAATCAAACTACACGAAGTACGCGATCGAAAGAAAACAATTAGAAAAAGTTAAAATGACGTGTAATTGACACCAAATATATAGTCGTCGAGCAACATGGAGGTTAGTGGAACTAGTTAATTCATAAAACTGGTACTATTCACACGTAAACTGCACCAATACTGGTTTTATATAAAAGACTGTAAAACGATTACTTTGCCGTCGGACCCATACGTTTTCTTGTTCTCTTTGATGATGGTTCATACAATCCATTAAACTAGGTCAAAATGATTTATAATGCACAGACAAGGCAATCAAGCAGTTCTATTAATTAATCATTGAATACTTATCAGCAAGTAAATCGTTTATGAAACAACTATTAACTATCAAGCTCCATTTTCGTTTGGCACTCAGATAAAGAAATATATATATATCGGTTAAACGACGAACATACGATCAATAATTGCCAGGGCAAAAGATAGTAAAGATAGGATAAATAATAATATATATAAAAAATATTGAAGTAAAAGATCATATTCATACCAAATCTAAAATATCTCACTCGTCATGCATCGACTATGTATTGCCAAAGCATGCAGGTACAGTAAACTCTGAATCCTGGAAAGTAATCGAACTCCACGTTTTTTGCAACAATCCTTGACATTAGTATTTATATTCTTTTGTGCTTTCTTCTTTGATTTGAGATATATACAATTTCCCATACGTTCTTGATATATATATATATATATATATATATATATATATATTCCATGCATGTGTACGTGTAACATAAATGTGGGAGTATTGTATATCTTCCGTAAAAATTCATAAACTGAAGAGGGTGACAGGAGATGAGAGGGAAGTGAACATGAAAGAGAGGTGGATGGAGTATCCTCTCCTTTAGTTGAATAAGAAGATAAAGGATATTTTGCGTCCACTAAGCATGGATAGCGATCGATCATCCATACCAAAATTAACACCATAAGACTCTTAAAGTTATTTTCTCACATTGCTTCTAGCTTGCACCGTTATTCTTTTGTAGTGTTTGTAGTTGTAATGGTTCATTATATATATAGAGAGAGGATCAAGAGAGGACCTCCTTAAACTTGAAAAGTAAGGATGTTTTTATTTTTAGCATGTAATTTAATAATCTAAACCATTCATTCTCATGTTACATACACACATATGAATCTTGCAAAATATTAGCCAAATCAGAAAATGTTTAACCATTTGATTAACACAATGTTTTTTTAAATTTTATCTAATGGACTACATTTGTTTACACAATTTTGAGTGACCAAATAGTTATGGGTTTGGTCTATTTTTTGTGAGATTTTCAAGTGAAGTGCACTTTCATCTACTTTAGTCGTTCTCCATATATATTGTTTATTCATTTTATTTTATCTTTAGAGGTTATAATGATGTTGGCATCACTTGAGTCGTTGAGATTTGGTTTAGGGCATGTAAAACCTTTCATACAATGTTGTTGAGATTTGGTTACTGCTATGTCAACTTCGCAATATTAAACGAAAAAGCTTTCATAACACGATGAAACATTTTCTTTCATAACAAACTTTTGGTAGAAATCAAATCTCAAAATTTTGATAGAGAATTTTGGTCAAGTGACTATTTTGGTTAAAAAGAGTCGACTATCAGCTCACTTTAGATGGAATTTGTCATTTCATAGAAGTGAAATCATGAGATACTGATGCATTAATATTATGTCTCCGGCAAATTGGATCCGCAAAGATATTAAGTCATATCAGGACGTGAACGGCTCCTCTTTTGCATATTAATACGTGTAATAAGCGGAGTTACTAATATAGGAGAAGAGAAGGATTACGGATCTGAAAACTTTCCATATATTTCCATATGGAACTTGTAAACACCAAAGTAGTCTATCAGAAATCAACAGATGACGGACAAACATAGAGAATCCAAACTGTCTGTCAAAGAATTGTCTGGACACCTCAACATATAGGCCATTTATTTCTCTACCTTCCTCAGCTATTCAAATTCATCTCCACCACAATTCTAATTCTAGTCTTCCAGAATAGCAAAAGTAGAATCTTCTAAAATCCACTATTCATACCCTATTGGTGACTCATGAATTCTTTCACTTAAATGCAAACTCTCTATCAGAAAGCAACAATCCAGATTCCAGAAACCTCTATGACTCACTGAGTTTCAGAGGCCCAGCTGTCACCAAGGACTGAAATGATGGTTGCTGAGAAACGACGACGCATGCTATATCGCCTTCCTTTAATTCCTACCAACTATTTTCCATCTAACTAAAAACGATTTGTTTGTCCCCATTGGATGACAAGTCGATGGATTTCAAAATATCCAATGTTTCGTCACTTTCAGGCGTCCGGGTTATAAATTTTTCTTGAGTTGCTTCAGTCACAAGGCACTGCCCTGTGGCAGAGAAGCTATCGGTTGGTTTAGGCCACCACCCGTAAGCAATTGTTATTAATGCACAGACGCTATGAGAATGTGAGTTTGTAATGTTGTGGGCTGAATTCATCTTCATCTAGACGCCATGGTCAACCAAAAGGAATCAAACAAATGTCGAATCATCTATTTATGATGGTACTCCGAGCAAGAATTAGCCTTGAAAAGAACTGCAAATGGGGCACGCAAAAAAAAAAAAAAAAAAAACACACACACACACTTTGTTTACTCTACCATGCTTAGGTCAGGGACCGAAATTTACTCGGTTAACTTATAACAGACAACTGAAAAATCCCCCATACATGCCTGACTGGTTCTCTAATAATCGGAAACTAGACAGAGCTTTTAAATTGTTCTTCAAATTACTGCTTACTTTGAGTTAACAGTATTTTCGAAAATAAAAATGCAAAAGTGAATGAAAACATAAAAAAACTACAAGACTTGTATATAAATTGAACCATTATCTATAGATACTGAGATGGGTTGAACGTATTGCGGGTTTGGATGCAGATCTAGGGTATTACACTGTATCTCGTGCCCCGAAAGAATTCATTCTCTAGTTGGTGCAACGGTGCAACCCTTGGTTATGTGATTGAAATTGATAGAAATTATTCTACCCACCGACGGTGCAAATGACCCAACACTTATAAGATGATCTCAATTCTTGATATTTATAATTAATATTTTTATTAATAACCTAAGAGTGTATTTAATATAATCTAACCATTCATTTATGTCGATGCAAGTGCACTGAATCCTCTCCATGAAATTGATCGGTAAAGCTTTGCTCCAAGGTGAACGGAAATGTCAACATCCACATGTTACCTGGCCTTTAGTTTTTATTGTTGCTCGATTTTGTCCATCTGTATTGCCCTAATTTATTGTTTTCTAAAGACGTGTGGGTTTGTGTGCACATATCCCACCTGATCTAAAAAGTCTCACATCAAAAATATAATAAATTTTAGATAAAAATTCCAGATAACAACGAGAATTCATTAGTGAAATCATGAGCTTCCGATGCTCAATTTATTATCATCATTGATCAGATGAGCGGTCCATGGACGTGGGTGGAATTGCGCTGATGAGAGAAACAACTCTACACTGGTCCGCCGTCAAAAGGTGGTCGAACGGCAGAGATCCAACCTAGGCCAACCTAGGCGGGTTTGGCTTGAAAATGGTTGATAGCTTTTGAGTCGGGGCAATAACTTTTCTATTACATAAAAATAGCTTTTTGGTTCAAGGCAATAATTTTTTAAAATATGACAATAACTTTTTTTTGAGAATAACAATAATTTTTCAAGAGAATAACGATAACTTTTTAATTCAGTGGCAATATCCTTTCAGTTAGGGACAGTAGCTTTAGAAAAACAGTAATTTTTCTAGTAAATATCAGTAGCATTATTACAAAAGAGTAATACTAGATAAACAACATTTTTGAATATCAAACGCATCCGACCTTTTTTAATATCACATGCATCACAAGCTAACATTTACTATATACTAAAGCTCCTACACTGTGTTATAAGCACTGTTCACATTAGAAAATGGTGGTTCTGCCCTCGAGTTTCTATACAGAGATAAAAAAGGCGTGAGTTTTGTGGTGTGTTCTGGAAGCCTTCATCAAGTGCAGTCAACCGCAAACTGTTCATTCTACTTTTGGTTTTGCTCTTAGATAGAGACGCATCATCAAAGGCTGTATTGATCAAGCTGTGAGATATAAAGGTTGGGCTAGCTTAAAGCAAATAGGAGGGGTTTGGTTTTCACAGCTTTTGAATTTTTGATTTGTTATAGTGTTTTGGATTGTGAATTTGGGTTTGTTTTGTGAATAGGAGAGATCCAAGATTGTGGTAGCATTTTGTTTTCTGAAGTTTGATTTGGTTTCTATCAGAAGGATTGGCATGAGTGAAAATTTGGGTTGTGATTTTGTTTTTGAAATTTGAAGTGTTTTTGATTGAATTATTCATAGGTTGAATTTGCTTTCTTTATTTTTGTAGTGTGCGCTAAGTCTAGAGGTTGTACGTATTGAAGGGGTGGTGATTTTTTGGGGACACCTACTGAAACTGGCATAACAGATTATTTATAAGCTCCATTTGCTTTTGATGAAGCTAACAGTTCAGCTAATCTCTACTCTCTAGCTTGGTGCCCACAACTCCTCAAATAATCTATTTTAGGTATGTATACAAGTGCAATCGGTCACATTGTTTTCATAATTTGATCTACATAGTACATTTAGACATATATGGTTTCATGTTAAACAACATGGTATGCACTGATAGTCATTATCACCTGATATATAACTATAATTTCTTATGATAAAAGGATGATATGAGATACAAATTAGTTCATATATTAAAATTAAAGTCCACTAGCTGATCGATGAGGATCTCACAGCGTTGTCGATCTCTGAGATAAAATTGTATATGCATAACATGAAACAGATTCTTTTTCTTTTCGTTACTCATATGCAAATGGTTGATACATTACTCTATGTTCCTGTTGTTTTTATTAATTGTCAATTTTCATTTTACAGTCGAGTTAAAAAATCAAATGACTCTCTATAGGTTGATCAATACATAACAAAACAAATGCAGAATACATAAAACACAAAATAATTTGAATGATTGAAATATAGAGATTAGGTCACTATCAACAGGATCAGCATCATTATGACCTTCCATACTGAAGCATAGTATCAATTACTATCTACGAATTGATAGCCAACTGAAAATACATCATAGAACATGCTGCATTCTAGGTATATTAACCCTAGCTTTTATTATGATGCAGCATTTTAGGTATCTGATGCAACATGTGCCCCCCTTCAATTAATTTGATTATGATGCAGCCCCAATTCAAGTTTTTATGACAGTCATGAAAAATACTCTTCAGGTTAATTCAGTTCTCTCCCTTAAATTGTTCACGTTGGTGTCATTTGTTTAGATATGTTTAAAGTCCATGACACTTCAGTGCATACATTTAAAAAAGTTTAAACAGATATAGAAGTGCCCATTTGAGTTCTTTGTCTAATCGAAAGTAAAACTTGGTGTGTTTCATATCGTTGGTTCCTATGCTTAATCACTTATGTTAACGAAACAGATATAGAAGTGCCCATTTGAGTTCTTTGTCTAATTGAAGGTAAAACTTGGTGTGTTTCATATCGTTGGTTCTGATGCTTAATCACTTATGTTACAGATTGAGCAATTGATTCCCTTCTTCAAAACAACCAAAATCTAAGGAAATGCTTAAATATATTGACATAGCTATTTATTCTCACCGAAATCTGCTCAGGTTCCAAGTTATCAGAAGATGTTCATAGAATAGAAAGATATAATTCAATTTATACAACGAAATAATCACTCTTTCTTATTGCAGTAGTATATATTTGACAATATTTCTGTAAAGGCATAAACCAAGACACAGAATGAAAACACATGCATATATTTAATAAAAGTTTAAAAATAGTTTGCGTAGAGCTCTCTGATCAGGAACTATTTATCTTCCTTACATGAGAAAATTTAACTAAAATACGTGCAATAGGTGAGCTGAAAGTTTATACCTATTTTGTAGTATTAAGTATCTTAGCATGAAAATTATCCTGCTTTTATCTTCTTTCAGAAGCCCAATCTGATCCAGTGCTTGAGAGTCAATCTATAAGTGGCAAAAGGGCTCAAATGCCCATGGGTTGAGATGTTCAGTCCTTTAGGTAATCATAATTTTATTTTTTTTCTTTTTTTTGCCTGTGTGTATTTCATGTTGCTTTCCTTATTACAATATATGACAAAACTTTTTAAATACATCCCTTTCGGGTTTGTCTTTCAGAGTTTTTGTAGTAACCTGGAATGTAGGGGAAAACCTCCCCATGGTGGCCTTAATCTGGACAATTTTCTTCAGGTTAATAATCCATCAGACATATATGTCTTGGGGTATGGCTTCTCTTCTGATATTCTTCAGGTTAATAATCCACATTTTCCTAAATTCCTTTTGAATTTTGAATTTTTCTTAGCTGATTTCGATAAGATTACACAGGGTAGTTTTTGGGCCATTTACTATGCCGAGCTGACAAACGAGGTTTGTTTCTTTTACTATTTTTTATTTTACTTGCTGAGTTTTTTTCTTATCGTCTGTTTCTGGGTTTCGATGGGTACATTTGTTTTCCACCTACTCTTGATATATAATTGTGCATACCTGCTATGAGTGTCAAGAGCAAAATATTTATCTCAGATATACTGCATGTATATCAACAATGGAAACTTGGAGCAGTGACTTCATGGAGGTATTCGTCACCATATATATCTCACTTTGCCTTTGATGCCAAGGTGTTGTTCTTATTTAACAAGATATACTTTTTGCAGTCTTGCTTATTTACACAACACCATTGAACCAAAGTTGATGCATCGAGACATTAAGCGGAAGCTTCTTCTTGGCCACTAAGCACTTTGTAAAGTAATATACCATTTAGGGATGAGAGGGCAGTTACTGACATTGGTTAGCCAAATCAACTCTGACTGATAAGAAAATTGAATTCAAGAGGGGAGTTGCCTCCAGGTGAGGTACTGGTAATGCTGCTGGATGCAACTGTTGGACAGCAAAACAGGAAGCTGAGTGTCCAGAGGGATACATATTGGATCACATAACAATTTGTGGTGATGGAAATCAAAGGCTTAGAGGAATCAGATGATATGGAAGTACTTAGTAGAGCAGTTCAATTGGAAACAGTTTCCGTCTCTTCATAAAAATACTATTCCGATTGATGTAATATATGGTATTTTATCAGTTTGATCAATAATAAAGTCATTTTCAATTATATCTTTTATTATTGTAAATTATTACAACAACAAATCCCGTGGTACCATTTCTAGACAAGTTCTAACCTTCACCCGTCGCTAATGTTTGGAGGATGCTACCTCGTTGTGGCCCTTTCAATGCATCAACCCACTATAACAACAAAGCAAGAGAAGCGGATCCAAATCTACAAGCCCCAAAGATCAAGGCCTTTGAAAATCTGCCGAGAGGAGCTCGACAATGAACCTAGCCCGATCTTAATTACTAGAGAAACGGAACTCACTAAACAAATATTCGGCGTTGAAAGGACATCCGCATGGATCCCAAAAGCTTCCCATCTCACCACCCGCACCGGGAGTCTAACGCAACAGCAAGCATCTGCATTCAACCCAAGCATGGTGGATTGATGGGTTGGTTCAAAGGCATTTGGGTAACTTTTCCTTACAAGCTAGGTTCTTGATTCTAGTTCACGTGCCAACTTCATCCCGCATAGGGTGTTCACGACTTCCTCAACTTATTATTTTTCCTTCTCCTCCACACGACCACACCTCTAGTTTCTTTTCCTTCATCTCTGAGGATTTTTCTCCTGCCTCTTTTTAATCGTCATACAAGTCCCAATGATACTAGAAACCGAACCAATCCAATCTAAGATGTAGGCATACAGAGACTATCAATTAAATTGAGAGCTCAGTGTGTTTTGCTAAACCAACTACTACAATTCAAAAGTTAAGGTTTGATTGTACATTTACAGGGGTCGGTAATGAACATTGCTACGGGAAAGAGAAAAAACAAAACTAACTAACAAGTAACAGCCTTCTGTCTTATCGAGCAGTTACACCCAAATCAAATTATTTTTGCCTAGGACTCCTGAACTGGAGCATATGCCTATTCAGTCTTACACTACAGGAAGCGAGTGTAAATTGGCTAAAGACGAGCTATGTAGACTAGAAATCAAACTCACAGATCATCTGGAGGCAACACAAGTTATATAGCTTCAGATAGTGTGTAATGAGCTATATTAACTGTGGTGAGAAGAAATCCAAATTATCAATATGAACTGAAGGATATTTAGAGAATCACTCTTGAAAGTATCCATTCATCGGTAATATAAGTTTTCAATCAAAACTATTCACAAAGATTAGACCCAAATGACAAGGTATGATTTTAATTTCATATCCTGAGCCATAACAATGCAATTACTTAATTTTTTTTAAAGATAAAAGAAACAAAATCATGGGAAAGCTGGAATAAATTAAGAATAGATCAGTACAAGTTCTACATGTTCCACTAAATGAAAGGGTTCTTTCACGTTGTCTTAAACAGACAATCTTAATACATATGATTTCCAACCTTATTGGTTCTCAGATTAGGATCACCTCCTCCATTTTAAGAATCAAGGAATCAAGAGCACCAGACCCTCAGACCAAATTATGAAACAGGACCAAAGAGTCCGCCTGACAAATATATTAATGAATAAACTTGTCGTTTTGAATGCTGGAATTAGTAACGGCCATACTGAGTTGAATTGTTCTCAGGAGGTGGTGTAGTTGTTCTGGGCCTTGCATATTCAGCAAATATAACCCAACCATCCAGAAACTACACAAACAAAAACAAAAAGTTACAGTTTCGACATAGACAAGTAAAAATAAAAAAAGTTATATGTTTTTTAATATATTCAGTATTATGATACATAAATTTCCAATTCCTATATGCTTTCTGCATTTGTGTGGGGTTGACAATGTAAAAGGGCTAGCTTTGTGAGGATACTCATGTAGAGGTGTACAACTTAGAAACTCTTGGACAACAGAACATTTGGTTTGGCGTAAGAGGGAATGCACAGACAACCTACTTGTTGAGAAGGGTTCACCATGATCATGTTTATAATTTTGAGATTATCTAACCATGGACTTCCACAGAGAAATTATATAGATGTCCACCAGGGGCTATTACTAGTCTGTCATATTCAATTGCAGATTAAGCCCCACAACCCTAAGTAAGACTACAGAAAAGAGATATTTAAGATGATATAGAAGAAGGGTGCAGTCCTGTATATATATATGCATCACAATTTTTTTTTGTTTATGTGGATAGAAACAAGAAAACTTAACTATTAGTTCAACTTTTTGGTTGAAGGGTTGATTTCTTGGCTATAGGGAGAGGATTAACATTTCAAATAGATGTTACAAAACAATTGAATCTCCTAAGTCACTGCTTCAGCGGTTCCCGGCAACAGTAGGGTTTTCTTAGCCATGCTGGTATTTATGTTTATCTTAGATTCTCATCCCATGAGCATGTATTTTCCATCAAACAAGGAACAGAAAAAATATATATATTTTTCAAAAGGAGCTAATAATGATGGTGTTTTCAGTTTAATTTATTTTCATTTTTATTTTATTTTTTGTTTGAGAAAAATAATCAGTAAGTTCCGTCTTCTCTTAGGGACGTGAGCTTATGCTTTTCACTAAGAGTTCCATTCACTATTTTAACTGTTTCAGCATTTACATGCCAATATGTGCCCAATGATCACCCTAATAGTAAAACAGACCCCTTTTAGTTGGGTGGAGGAGGCGACGTCAAAATAACTAAAATCTAATTTGGCTTTTTCAAAACTATTTTTTAAGAGAATCTGTTTTAGCTTAATGTATAAAGTCGAACAAACTTTAACAGTATCGAGAATACTGCCAACTGACCTGTCCATCCATGCCTTGTTTGCCTTTGGCAGCATCTTCTAAGGTTGAATACCTTACAAAACCAAATCCCTTGGAGAATCCTGATACCCGATCAGTCACCACTCGAGCTGTATACAATAGAGAATAATTAGATTATGTTCTAAGAATTTAAATATTAAAAAAAAAGAAAAAAGAAAGCCAACAATTCCACAGTAGAACACCTTGAACTACTTCACCAAATGCAGAAAAGGCTTTATGTAGTCCTTCTGAGGTAGTACGCTTGTTAAGCCCTGCAAACAAACAGATATTTAATCCAATACAAATCAAAGTACATCAAAGGGAACTCAAGTGTGATAAAATCTAGACTACTGAAGTATTCACAAACACCACATATGGAAAGAAATAGCTGTAAGATCATATATGTACAAGGTAATCCATAAAATACCACATGATCTCAGTTTTATTAAAACAAAAACAGATCACTCCCTTCCATCACTTAATAACAAAAGAAACAGAAACAATCAGTCATTTGGATGAAACGATTTCAGACAAGAATTTGCATTTGAGAACAAGGATAAATTTGTTCAAAAGGACTAAATGACATTGCATAGAATGTATTTATTACGACTAGAGGCAGTATATGCAATGGATTTGTAACAATCATACGGAAGGAGACATTTGAAATTCTATTGTCTCCTTCTAGTTTGATTCTTGACATAAATGGACTGTAATAGGCTAATCAAGCATTTATATATTAACAAAACAGCTAGAGTTGGAATCGGTCTTTTTAAAATCGACCTAACATGGTTAGGACATAACAAATGAAATACATCTGCCGGACTGCCATTACTCTGTAAAGACAATTAAAAGGAAAGTGATCTTAATTTCATTTCATTAAGATCACCTATGTACTGTTAGCAGCGAGAAAACAACGTAGGGTGTACTACATAATCATGGGTTCCGGGAATCCTCTTCTACAGCCAGTATTTTTGAGTCACTTAAAAACGGTAGTATTGACCTTTTTTTTTTTTCCACAAATGAAAGAGAGATACTTGGAGCTAATGTCAAATGTCAGAGAAAGAGAACACTAGAAATTGATGTTACAATATATACAAAATCAATTGATGTTTCGAAAAACCCATCAGTGATGGGTGTTCAAGTTCTATGATGGGTTTTCAAGTTCCAGGTCGCCAAAGTAATAACACATACATATAAATAGTTATCCGTTCTCATTTTCGTTACCAGAGCAGCATCACATTCCTCAAGTCCAGAAACATTGAATAAACCAACACACAAAGGTACGAGCTTTTCCCAATTTTACAGAGGAACAGACCAAAACGGCGATAACCCAATACGAAAGAGAGGTAAATTAGAAGAAAGTCAAGGGGCAGAAAGGGGAAAGAGTACCGGAGACGAAGAGGTTGGTGCTTGGTTCGGCCTCTACTCGAGGATTAGGCGGCGGAGAGTTCATCGGAGGAACGAAGCCAGTCGAGAACAGCCGTCTCAAGCCGCGAGTGGGCCCCGCCGCCGCTGCTGCCGCTGCCGCCGCTCTCATAGTCAAAGCCATTGCTATTCGGTTCCCAAAGGGTTTATGCTAAAACCCTTCTTTCCCTTGGTCCTTCTAGAGAGAGCGAGAGAGAGAAATTAACCAAATGGGCCTCTAAATCGTTGAAATGATTGTTAAGTTACATAAATACCCCTAAAAAGAAGGTGGAAATGCAAATGGTTGTGGGCATTTTAGACATAGGGAAATTAAGTTGGTCTTCGGCTTGGACTACTTGGGCTTTTTCCATACCCAGGATCAAAACTTCCGTGTACACCCAAAAGAGCAATAGACAAAATAAAACGTGTCCTTGTTTCGTGTTTTTTTTTGGAAATGGAATCTAGTAAGAACTTGAGCCTAGGGAAGGAAGCTCAGTCGAGTCGTCGCACTAATGCACCAATCTCGTTCGAACATGGTGGATACGGGACGAGAAGAGTTATTCGGTCCATGTCACCAGTGGAATGAGGCCCAAGCAAACCTGACATATGAAGGTTTGCCCAACATTTTTGAAGGTACAAGATCTTCCTCCGTTTTATTGAAAAACTATTACCAAAGCCTTGCAACTCCTTTCGATATTTTTGGTGATGATCAATGTTACGATCTCCGGGATCATAGCCATGGTATCATTGGTATGACATGGTAGCAAAATGAAGAAAAGAGAAATTCTAGAGAAACAGAAAATATAAATGCAGATTTTCATTCATATCCAAATATGGCAGTCATTACAATACTTAAAGGCTAAAGCAGGATAGCTAGAGCGGGTACAACTGGTACAGCTGGAGGATAAACTCATTTGGGTGTCAAAACAAGTGCCATGGGTGTCCTGAGTAATAATAACTAACTAGGAAATGAGAATTCTAACACTTGGGTTCCTAACAGTCCATCCCCCTTTAAACAAACTTGTCCTCAAGTTTCATGTTCTGAATTAAAATCTGGGCACCTTTGCAAGATATCATTTGAAACCCATAACCATTTGCAGTGTCTGCAGCAACATGTCCTGAACACAGAGTAACCCCAAGGCCAAGGAAAATGTAAATGAACCAAGGCATTGGTGGATAATTGGAGTCTTCAAATGGCAAGTAACCCAAGCTTTTGTGCCAGGCTCTAATCAACCACAAGGAGTACAAAATCATGGTCAAAGCTGGATCACGAAAGCCTGCAAATATTGGAGGAGAATCGGCATTAACGGAGCCATCCATAGTTTCCTGAATTTTGCATGTTTCATCAGCTAATGTTGTTTTCTTGGCCAAAAGAGGCAGCTGCAAATGGACAAACATATTCCAAAGCAATGGAATAGTAGGTTCCTTGTCCCCATCAGTAATATCATCTTCCACAATCATCATTCCATCATCATGTAAAACAACACCAGCTCTCACATCTCCATCATTTACAATAAGTCCACCATCTTTTTCATTGTCTTGTATATTAGGTGCGAAGACTAGTGGAATACCATTTCCTGCATCCTCTTATCTGAATTCTCTCATTGTTGCAGCTTGAAAAAAGTAATCAACTCCCACTATAGCATTTACTACAATTCGAAGTTTGTACCAACCCCATTTGTGCACATTCTCAACACCTCTTTTCTCAAGAAAAACTGTGCAGTGCTCAAGACAAATGTTCGCTGCTCTGTTAATTTGGGCAATCTGTGTGACTCTGAGCAGAAGAAATGCACTAGCTCTGTTAATTATCAGCAAGCCTAGTGTATGTGCATCATCACTTAAACTGCAAAAATTATGTGTTTTCCCATGTCCAAGTCTGGACAGTTTCTTACCAAGTCCAGCAGGTTGCATGTAAAATAAATCACTTCTAAATTCTTCTCCCATAACAAACACACTGACATAAGGGAAGAACAATTGAAGGAGATTTTGATAAATGAATTTGAATCTCAACTTCTGCATTATGTAAAGTGCATCCAAGGCAGACATAACATATCCCAAGCACTTCTCATCTAGCTTCATATGGTTTTCAAGAAAATTCATATGCAGCTCAATGACGTCTACAGACAACCACATTGCTTCTAATGGACACTCACCAATTTCAAGGCCTTGTTTCTTCGAGTTCAATAACATCAGCTCATTCATAGAGAGAACCATCATAATTCCAAGGATAAACTGTGCATCTTCACGCAATATGTCTGCTAAAAGCAGTTGTAATGAATGGACAACTACCATAGGTGATAAGAAAAACAGTTTCCTCACAAGTGCATGGAATGGAGTAAAAAAAATGGACGGGCATGTTGTCATGAAAAGCTCATCCTTATGAATATGTCCCACCATGTATTGAAAAAACTTGTGCATATTAGTCACAAAGCAGCCACAATTATATCTTGGACGAAGTGGATCAAAATAGTACCTCAGAAAAGATGACTTTAAATTGCTTTTGAGAAAATCAATAACTTTATCAACAAAAAACCTCCTTGGGTGGCAGATAGCTTTAGTTTGGCAAAGGAAATGAAGTACAGCCACTTCAAACAAATAAAGGTTACCACCAGTAACATCTGTGATAAACATTGTAGCCACAGGGAGAGAAAGTGTACGGACAGTATAGGTCATGAATAAATAGTCACGTGCATGAACAAGGCAACTCCAGTACTGAATAAAATTAAGCATTGCAGACCTGAAATCAACACTATCCAAGAAAGAATGTAGAAGAGAAAAGTACCACAATATTATAGAAGCTTCCACAACCATAGAACAATGCTGATAGAATGTGTAAGCCAAAATTATATGTAGTCCAGTGCATAAAGCTTGGGCTACCACCATGAGAGATTCTGCAATCACATCAAGAGAGAGTGGAGTGGCTTTTGTAGCCATTTTGTGCAAGGCCAATGAACCATCATGTTGCAGCTGCAGGCTTTTTAACTCAAGAAGCCCCAACAGCAGCTTCATTCCTTTGTGTTCAATGAAAATGACATGACAATCATCATGCTTACAGAGATGAGCAAAAGCCAAAGCTATTCGACTTTGAACATCCTCGTTAGTAACCCGCATCAGATATAATAGATTGTTCGATACTCGTCCACAAATCTTCCCCTCCACACAATCTTTAGTTCGTTGAACAAAGAATTCTCCATCTTCAAATTTCTGAACAATGCTAAATTTTATAAGAGCTACAATGTTGCCCTCCTTATACAGAGCAAATGCAGCATTGTGTTGCAGAGATTCATTTTTTGAATCAAGTAACTTGAGTAGAGGCACTATGCCACCAATATGAGCAATGCCAGCTTGGTTATGTGTGTCCTGTGCCAACCTCCCGATTGCAAAAGCCGACATCTCCTTGACCTGTGAATCAGGTGACTGGAACATCTTAATTAATGGTTGTACCGCACCCCTTTGAACAATGTGTGCCTTGCAATCTGAATCAGCCGTAGCAAATTGACCAAGTAATAGAGCAGCTTCTCGTTGGCTTTCCAAACAAGGTGAACTCAGTAAATCAATAACAGGTTGTAAAGCACCAGCAAGAAGAACAAGTTTCTTGATGCTTGGGGAAGAGTGGACAAGATTACCAATTACACCAACTGCTTCATAAGTCATAGTTGCAATCTCAGATCGCAGCATAAGTACCAGGTTAGGCAAAGCATTGCACTCAACAATCTGATTTTTGTTTTCGTCATTTTTGAATGCTAAGATCTTCAGAGCCCCAGCAGCTGCCCTCTGTACCTTTGTGTCAAAGAAGTTAAGCAACTCCACAAGAGGAGGGATACCACCTTCAATCCTGACAAGGTTTTTAATGTTGCTATTCTCATGCGAAACGTTACAGATTGCATCCGCAGCTCTCCTGATAACACCATCAACCGCCCCCGCATTTGAGCCACTACTACTCTTGTGCCTCTTTAACAGATCAATAAGAGGCGACAAACCTCCAGCATCAACTATGAGATGTTGATTTTCCGGCTTAACGGCAATGAGATTAAGCGCGAAAGCACTTTCTTTCTCGACCTCATGCTCAGACGGAATCGGACAGTGGCTTCCACCTCTCTCCGGCGGCGGCGCCCGTAGATGATTAACCAGAGCCGGAACTGCTCCGCATTCCACTAAGTCTTTCAGATTGTCCTCGTTCTTGGCGAGTTCGACAAGGGCTCGGGCGGTGACCTTGGCGGCGGCGTGATCGGCGTCGAAGGCAGAGAAGGTGGAGTCGAGAACCTTGACGTGGACGCGAATCTCAAGAAGCGGACCTTGGGGATCGACGGCCGGAGATTTACGATCCGGCTCGTTTTCTTGGGTTTCTTCTACGAAGTCTTGTTCCAGCTTCGGCTTCTGACACACCAAAAATAGGTGTATAAATAAATCCCTGCAATCTCAGTAGTTATCGATGGTAGTATAGGAAAGAGGGTGTCTCCCGCAGAGGATTGTGACTCAACAATTGCAAAACTGACTCGAAAACTCAAAACAGACACTGAATAGAAACGAAAATAAAAACTATAACTAGACTCAACTAAAAATTATGAAATTAAATACACACTAACTAGACACACAGACGAAGACGCATACAAAAATTGGGGTAAATCGGAGTTGAACTGATATACTAAATAAAATAAAGAAAACGACAGACAGAAAACTAACGAAAATAGAAAACGACTTAGGGTTTTTGGTTTTGATAAAATATGAGAAAACTAGCTAGGAACTACTTCTCACCACTAGACCATGATTACACCTATGATGTGTTTACTAACAAGCTCAATTCATTCGAATATCCTTACTCAAGCTAAGCCAATGATGTGTTGTACTTAACCTATCAATCTTTCTTACTTGGCATGTTAAGAGAATGATGTTTCCAACTTAACTTAGCTTCTAGGATGGAACCTAGAGTGATGTTCTCGCACAGCTCTCACCTAGTAGTCATTAAGGTCTAAAAGATTATGAATAAGGCTAGGCAATTTCGGTACTGGTGTTGTCCTAGTATACCTAGACGTTGGTTTATATGAATAGGACTCAAGTCATTCATTCGCTACTCTAGAATGCAAGTAGACATGATGATCATACAAGACACTCATAGCCTTACAACCTAGCATGCATACTAATGTTGCGCACCATCAATAAACATACAAAATTGATCAATGAACAAACAATAAACCAATGAATATCCGAAATCCTTAGAACTTATTAAATAAACGCCAACATCATAGTTACACCATGTCTAGGGCTGAAAGCAGCCCCTAACTATAGGAAAATTAGCTACTCATCATCTTGGAAAACACACAAAAGAAATACATGAGTTTTGGAAAGAAGGAATAAAATCGAAAACTGGAAAATAGGGGAAACGATCGATAAACAGAATGAAACGATCGATCGTTTCTGGGGCTCCGAATTTACTTCTTCTCCTTCCTTGCTCCAATCGTTCCTTGCTCCTTGTGTGCGTGTGTAACCCTCAAATTCTGACTTCTAAGGGCCTTTATTCCTCCTTGAGACTCTTCCACTTTGTTTCCTTGTAAATCTCCAACTCTTTGCTTCAAGGGAAAGTCTTCTTCCATCAAGAATCCTTAGTGAATCAAAATTCCACGCAATTTCCTTCTTTACACCTTCTTTTCCTTATTTGCTTCGGAAAACCTAATAAACACAAAAACAAATAAATTATCCAAAAATAATATAAACTAACAAAGAAAAGCATAGGGATAAATAATAATAACGTAGCATAAATATGCTCCTATCAGCTTCAGACTGCGGCGACTGGTGGTGACGGAGCGGCCGTCCATGGAGGATCTCACTGGGTTTTTGGAATCCAAACGCAGCTGACGTAGCTCTGCTAAAATCTCAGCCTGGATTGTTGATTGTTGGGTGCGGATGGCTTCAAAAGAGTCCTGCGTCTTCGAAATCCTTGCCTCCAATTGATCTTTATGGACCTGGTCAAGTTCCATTGAAATTGGGCGAAGCTGAAGGGCAGGTTCAACCTGCTTTAGATCTGAAAGTAGACGTGGTTGCGCATGAGTGGAAGGTGGAGGAACAAAATGGTTTGTGGGGACGAAATAAGGCTGGGTAGGTGCGTAATGGAGAGAGATCTCACTTGGATGAGGGTGAACTGTGGTTAGAGGTGATTGGGGTGTCGCCGGAAACAGGCCCAGTTGCGGGCTCTGATACCAGTTGTTACGATCTCCGGGATCATAGCCATGGTATGACATGGTAGCAAAATGAAGAAAAGAGAAATTCTAGAGAAAACAGAAAATATAAATGCAGATTTTCATTCATATCCAAATATGGCAGTCATTACAATACTTAAAGGCTAAAGCAGGATAGCTGGAGCAGGTACAACTGGTACAGCTGGAGGATAAACTCATTTGGGTGTCAAAACAAGTGCCATGGGTGTCCTGAGTAATAATAACTAACTAGGAAATGAGAATTCTAACACTTGGGTTCCTAACAATCAAATCATTACGTGTATTGTCCGTAAAATGGGACATTTTTTTGTTTTGTTTTGTTTTGCTTTTTCTTTATGACAGAAAAAAATTTACAGAACAAAATCACGAGAGACACCCCCTCCCACCTAATCCAAATGGAACGCTGGAGACAAAGAAAGGGGAATACAAGAAAACCAAATCTTAGGATGTACATGATTATATACCAAAGAGGCTAGATGATCTGCAACAAAGTTCACTTCTTGGTAAATATGCCTAAAGATAATAGATTGTCTCTTACCAACACTTGCATTCTCCAAGGAACAGCAGCGTTTCCAGAAAGACAATCTATCAACAACTTGGAATCACCTTCAACATATAACTTTCGATAAATTCTGCAGCTGAGCTGTGTGTAAGCCTTCACGAAGAGCTATAGCCCCTGCAACCAAAGCATTAGCTAATCCAATATTTCTACAAGCTGCTACAAACGGATACCCTTAAGAGTCCCTAATAATAAAACTTATAGAGGCTTGATTATTTTTAACCGAAATGAGACATTTTTAGTTGTTTCTTTTGTTATATTCCTCATTAGGTGTATGACATATCAATCTTATTTCTTTACTCGGTCAAGTTTCTTTTGTTGTATAAATCTGTGATGTCTCCCGGTTTGATGGATAAGTTCGTATGTTCCACGCAATTGCACGCCAAGTTCTCTATCCCTTTACTTTAGAAATCCATGTTGTATAATATCTAGGTCTAGAATACCATTTTTCTTTCTTTCTTGTACAATATCTAGGAAAAGGCAACGTTTCTCAGTTAATCGTCATTGTAATAAGACGACAACGTTTGTGATGTATGCAGATAGGAACGGCTAACAATACCTAGTCTTATAAACAAAAGAAAGGGCGGCAATGGAGGTGGTATATATTAGTCCTCTTCTCACCAACCCAGAACTCAGGTTGCTGTGGATGGTACGTACCATTGCTCAAGGTTTAAGACTTTAAGTTTACCCGTCATTTGGGCTCTTGCTTGATACTTATCATTCCTCTCAATCACACCTCTTCTTCCACCGGCCAGAAAATTTTGGGCTAGCCTATTGTTACATGTGACAGTGTTGAGCGACAGAACAATTCAGTTGAATTTTTTTTTTTTTTTATACGTATTAACTTAAATTTGTTCGGCACTCGACCCCTTTACTCGCGTGTCAATATCAACCAAGTTAAATAAGGAAAAAAGAAAGAAAATATCTATTCCTTCAAATAGAAAATATCACACATGTCACCTTCTTTCTACGCGGCTGCTTTTGCCCATTTCTTCTTCCATAGATTCTTCACTTTACAGTCAAGGCAGCTTAAACGCCCTCTATAAATTTAGAATCCCCGGAAAGCAATCCTTCTGTTCTTCAATGAGGCTGGAAACTCACCTGGAACACCAGAAGAATTTCCAGCTCGGAAACTGAAGACTACTTCATCATGAGACTATGCATCGTCCTGTTTCTGATAACCAGACTCTTTACAAACTCTCAATCTCTTAGCAGGGCTGATTTCCCAGAAGGGTTTGTTTTCGGAACAGCTTCTTCGGCATACCAGGTACTTCTGTGTTTTTTGTTTTAGCAACATTTAGGAGCTGGCCTGCATATTAAGAGCAGTTTTACAGTTATGAGGTTTGTATTTGGTAGTTCGAGGGAGCTGTAAATGAAGGAAACAAGGGAGATAGTGTATGGGATACTTTCACAAAAAAACCAGGTAGAATTCATATTCACTAGCAGGTTTAATTGAAGCACAAAAATTCACAGAATTCATCATCTGAGAAGCAGATTTGCAATTGCTTAATTTCCTTCTTTAATATGCTTAACAGGGAAGATTTTAGATTTCAGCAATGCAGACACAGCGGTAGATCAATATCACAGATTTCAGGTGAAGTGAATAGGACATTTGTTGACTCAGTATTTTCATTTGGAAGAGTTTTAAGCTAACAAGCAACCTCATTACTTCCAACTCACTTTGTTTACATTTCATCCAAGTTTTTTCTAGTTTAGACAAAGAGTTATCTTACCGAATGAGCACAAAACCTGTCACATTCAATGGTAGAAGGG
This sequence comes from Rosa lucieae, assembly GCA_024704745.1. Lineage (NCBI taxonomy): Eukaryota > Viridiplantae > Streptophyta > Magnoliopsida > Rosales > Rosaceae > Rosa > Rosa lucieae. The sequence goes on along the minus strand of CM045496.1, from coordinate 32,652,110 downwards.
TAATTTCTTGAACATTATATTGAGGAATCTTGCAAAAGTAATGATACTAGCATAAAATTCAAATGTAAGAATATTCAGATTATGATGATCGATGACAATGATGCATTATCATCCTTTTTGGCAAAACAAAATAAATTATTAGCCATATAACGATTAAGCATTCAAAATTTACAGAGTGATGTAGACTTGATGAAGGATATGGGAGTAAATGCATACAGATTCTCAATATCGTGGCCAAGAATTTTTCCAAGTAAGATGTGATTTTGTTCAGATTATCTTCTTCGCTACTCGTTGTCCTGTAGCTACTAAGTGCTTTCGAAACTGTCCCTAAACAGATGGAACAGGAGCACCCAACTCAGAAGGAATAAGCTACTACAACAGCCTTATAGATTCTTTGCTTGCAAAAGGTTACCATCAATGAGACCTTTTATTAGGAATATAATTCCTTTTTGAAGTACATTCATTATTGAAAGGTCAAACAATTCTTTCCAATCAGGGATCCAGCCTTTTGTAACTCTATATCATTGGGATCTTCCGCAGATGCTTGAAGACAGATATGAAGGATGGTTGAGCACACAGATAGTGTAAGTGTTTTATAATACCGTACAGAACATGTTATAAGAGTACTGATTTAACTAGGCATTATATTCACCTCAATCACTTGCAGAAAAGACTTTGAACATTATGCCTTCACCTGCTTCCAAGCGTTTGGAGACAGAGTTAAGCACTGGATCACCATCAACGAGCCTCATGGTTATGCACTCCAAAGTTATGACTTGGGAATACAAGCTCCCGGGCGATGTTCTATTCTTGGTCACTTGTTTTGTAAGAAAGGAAATTCATCCGTTGAACCATACATTGTTGCTCACAACATCCTCCTGTCTCATGCTGCAACTTATCATATGTACCAGAAATTTTTCAAGGTACCCTGACTTCTATATGTAATACCTCCAAAATCTTTTAGTAATCATTCTTTGTTTTTACTTTTTATCTTCTGTTGGGACACCTAGGAGAAACAAGTAGGTCAGGTTGGAATTGCACTGGATGCAAAATGGCATGAACCTCTATCGGAAAGTGATGAGGACATAGATGCAGCACATAGAGCGAATGAATTCACATTGGGATGGTAACTTCCTTGTAAATATGTTATTTATATATTCCTACCATTTAGGAGTAGTAAGGAAAATTGTGTATAAACAGAAGTTCCGGTACATATATAACACAGAAAAAGTGAATCAGGTTCCTTGATCCACTATTTTTTGGCGACTATCCTCTCTCAATGAAGAAGCTTGTGGGTAAGCGATTACCTGAGATTTCGCAGGAAGTATCAAAATTCTTGGTGGGATCTGTGGACTTTATCGGCATAAACCACTACACCACATTATATGCTCGGAATGACAGGACACGGATTCGAAAATTTATATTGCAGGATGCTACATCTGATGCTGCAGTCATTACAACACGTAAGATACCACAGAACAATCTTCTGCCACTTGGTAGTGTTTGGCTGCTGGAATGAACATAGGAGTGGGATGGAAAGAATATAAGAATGAATAGGGAAACAATTAAAGGTGACTGTAGTGAAAATTGGTCAGATGTGCAATTGGTATCGTCCATTCCAAACAAGAAAGTGAGCATTTAATAAGAATGCTTATTCCATTCCAAGGTTCATTCTAGTGAACTAAGCACTACCTAAAAGGCTTAAAGTACAAGTTATAGAACCAAAAAGAATTCGGGATTTCAACTGATAACTGTTATACCTGATTTTGATTGTAGAATACAAAGGAGGAGTGGCCATTGGAGAAAAAGTACGTCTCAACCACTTGATATAGCCCTGAATAAACCTTGGTTTAATTTTTAAGAGAGCTCATCACTTCTTCCTCCTCCAGGCAGCTTCTCGCTGGTTACGCATAGTCCCATGGGGCATCCGAAAGTTGGCACGATACATCAAAGATAAGTACGGGAACCCCCCAGTGATGATAACAGAAAATGGTGAGTAGGTTCAGGTTCAAGTTTCATCCATCAAACTTTCCTGAAATAACAAGCACTTTCAATTGTGAATCAGGTATGGATGATCCAAATAAACCTTTCATATCTATGGAGAAGGCTTTAAATGATGAGAAGAGGATACGATTTCACAGGGACTATCTCTCAAACCTGTCAGCTGCCATAAGGTAATAATGGAAAGTTTGAAATCCTATGTTTCCTGATTTAACATTGTAAATGCTACTTAACAGAAAACTGAATCAATACAGGGAAGACAAATGTGATGTTCGTGGTTATTTTGTGTGGTCATTACTTGACAACTGGGAATGGAACATGGGCTACACTGTCAGATTTGGGCTCTACTATGTCGATTACAAGAAGAACCTTACGAGGATTCCTAAATCTTCTGTTCAATGGTTTACAAGATTTCTCCAAGTTAACAATCATCAGAGTTTTGTGCAGACACAGCTCATGTAAAATGCATTGATTAATTATTTGATTATTTCAAATCAAAAGTGAACAAAAAAAAAAATTTCAATGGAGCTCTAGAAATTCCAATCCTTTCATCTCTGTATTCCCCATTATCAAACTAAAATCATTCTAACAAAGAAAAAAGGGGGGAAAAATATAAAGTGATGCAGAACCAAACACTAAAGCACATGTAAAATGCATGGATTATTTCAAACGAAAAGTTAACAAAGGGAAATTTAGCTCAAGAAAGTTCAGTCCTTCTCATCTCTGTATTCTTCATTACCAAACTAAAAGTCATTTAAGTAAAAAGAAGCAACATAAGAATGATGCATAACCAAACACACAGACGAATACCCAAAACATCTTTGAACCCGACGTGAATCGAACACGCAACCTTCTGATCTGGAGTCAGATGCGCTACCATTGCGCCACGGATCCGATTTAGGAATGTTCTTATCTAATTAGAAATATAACTAGATCGACCACAAAAATGTCTTATACAGAGACCTATAAATTTGCACTTCTAACAGGTGGGTTATAAATCGAAAAGTGTAGCCCATGAAGTGCAATACTCATTCATCCGAAGATTACTTTGGAATGATGTCAAATCTATTATGCATAATATGAAAACTGGACCAAGATTACAGAATGAACAGAGCATATTGCAGCAAGCCAAATCACATCGGTGAAAGGCTGCAAACTAAATAGCGTGGTGATTAAGGTCCTACCCGGGAATTTGCCACAGCAGCGGAAGACGTCTCGTGAAGGAAGACAAAGATTCTGGCCGGAATATCTGAATTGAATAGGTTGGTACTGTTGTCTCTGTCTTTTGATCAAAGAAACAGTCGACATGCACTTTTAGATTTCTATTTTTTCTTCTTCTTTTTTACTTGGCATTAATAAACAAAATACACCCATCAATTAGGTCCACACATTCCAGCAAGTACAAAATCGATGCACTACTCAAACCCAAAGCCCCTTTAAGCCTTTGTCTCTCTCTCAATAAAACCACAATCAATATTTGTTTCTTTGCTTTTCGATAGCAAAAGCTCTGATTTTGAGCCGCATTCGATTCTCTCCTGCAGAACCCAAATTGTATAAGAGTGCCATTTTGATCCTTGGCCATGAAACGAGGCTACTCAGAATCGTCCTCCACCTCTGTTGGGCCTCCTCAATCGAGGTTCAAAGCCAACCCAGAAGGTAATATTACATACCATTTTGCTCTTTGGCTGGGATTTGTAGTTTCATGTGGTAAAGTTTTGATCTTTTTGGTTAGTTTGAGGGGTTTTGGATCTGGGTCTTGTAGTTTTGTAGTCTGCTCTTTATTGGGTTGCTGGGAAAGTGAGGGAAAGGGAGAAAGATGAAAGCTTTCAAGTGTTTTTCTGTTCATGTTTTCGATTAGTATTTTATAGTTGTAGCATTATTATGCTGATCAATTCGAGCTGGGTTCTTAGTTTGGTACCTTGCATTGTTGCTTGCTTAATTGTCCAATTGGTATTCTTTATTATTACCCCTTTTCTGAATCAACCACAGTGTCTTATTTACTAGAACAAAGCAAAAGAAAAAGGATATGTTAATTGAAAGCTTCATTTGTATTTCCTACAACGCATGCAATATGGTGAATGCAAGCATTTTGTTAGGATTTTGTCTTAATCAGTGTCATACATTGTGCTCTCAGAGGATTCAAATTTCTTGGAGGATGAAAGCACAAAGATATTTGCACGTAAAGTGGCCGATCATTATAGTGCAAGGACAAATCAAACTCTGGAAGAACGAGAAGCAAGTCCGATCATCCATTTAAAAAAGCTCAACAACTGGGTTGGTCTTTTAATCCTATGTGTACTTGAATGGTATGATCGCACTCTATACTTTTGTTGTTGTTATGGTTCCTTCTCTTATCGAACAGATTAAGAGTGTACTAATTCAGCTCTATGCTCGCCGAGGAGATGCTGTTCTTGATCTTGCATGCGGAAAGGTATTAATTGGTTGTCCATTTATCTCCCCCTCCCCTTTTGTTTCACTAAATAATTTCTAATATCTTATTTTGGTAGGGAGGTGATCTCATCAAATGGGACAAGGCCAAAATTGGGTACTATGTTGGCATTGATATTGCTGAAGGCTCTGTAAGTGCTGAAATCTTATTATAAATTATAATTAACTCTTTGGTTAACATTTTTTTTTATAGATACTGTTTACTGTAATGGAATTATTTTTCATTGCACATCTGTGCTAAGTTTGTCTTTTTGTTGGAGTCCAGAATTTGATTCTAGAATCATTTTTCATTGCTTTGTCACGGCATTACTGGCCTTTTTCTCAGAAGGTGTATATTTGTATTAATACTTGTAGATTTCTAGTTGGCATAAGTTATAGCTATTATGAAGTGTCTTGTATTCAGTTCTCTAGTTTGTGTCCTTGGTCAATGTTGTAAAGTGCTTATTAGTTTCTGGTTTGGTGCGGTTTGAAAGTCTTTTTCTTGTGAAATAAGGAATGGGGTTGGGAGAACTATAACTTGCAGAAAATCCTAGTCATTAGGATGATATTCAAATGATTTCTGGAGTCCTGAGTTGAGAAGTTCAGAGAGGTGTTAACATATCCTTATTGTTTAATATTAGAATTTGATCTTCCCCCCATGGAGGGTATATTTTCTGAACTTTGCGAATTCTGTTTGCTTGTTTGTTATTCACTTGTTTTCATGTTTGTGTTTTATTTTAAAGAAGGAAAAAAAAACTTCTGGACAATCTCATAATGTGGCGATTCATCGCAAACCTCTTTGTAGCAGTAAATGATTTTAATTCTTCTCAGTACCACCCTTCCCAATTTCTTGTTTCCAAGTATGGCATTTTGATTTCCTGATGACAAACCAATAAAGTAATGACACCTCGGCGCAAAAGTCCTCATCAAGACATGCTGAAGCCTTTTTTTTTTTAACGTCTTTTATTTTTAAATGTGTGTCATTAACGATCTTATTATCATCTCTTAAACTGTTTTCAGATAGAAGATTGTCGTACCCGTTACAATGGTGATGCTGATCATCATCAACGCCGTAAAAAGTTTACATTTCCTGCACGCCTTATCTGTGGAGACTGCTATGAGGTAATGGCTGCTAGCTAAACCATTATTTTTTGCCTAGTGAGCTTGCCTGTGCTTCACTTAGTCAACCATCGGCTATTAAGCAACGTGTGTGGACATGAATCCTAAGAGTAGTTCTTTGCCCTATAAATATTAATGTCATGTTCATGTTTTCAGGTTCGACTGGATAAAGCCCTAGCAGATGATGCACCCTTTGATATTTGTAGTTGCCAGGTAATCCTTCATGCAACTATAGGATACATTTATATTGTAACTAATTAAAATAGGAAGTGAGGATAGCCTTTGAAACCAAACCATCATAAGCCAAATCATATTTTATCTTGCAGTTTGCCTTGCATTATTCCTGGTCCACTGAAGCACGAGCACGGAGAGCCTTGGCTAATGTTTCAGCCTTACTTCGCCCGGGCGGAACTTTCATTGGAACAATGCCAGACGCTAATGTGATTATCAAAAAGCTGAGAGAAGGTTATTTTACACCTTAGAGCTTCTGTTTTAGAGTGATGCTAAAGAAAGAAACGTTGAATCCATAGAAAAAGAAATCATGCTCTTTGTCGAGTAAATCCTCACATAAGCTGATAAGAAGTTTGATTGTTTTTGGCTTCAGTGGAAAGAGGAGTTCATTAGGATATGGGTGAAAGGAGCCTTAAATGGAAGTTGTAGAGTATGGGATCTTTGTTGGCATGATAATCCCCTTTTGGGAGATGTTATAGTACTTGTGAATGAAACCAGTGGAGTTATACACAACTACCCTGATTCTGTCTAGAAAGATCAAGGCCTTAATCAACCTTAACAATTCTGTCAGTGTTGGACTCCACTAAATGGTAGCCCCTCAGTGAGGATCCTTCCTTGCTGAGTACTCAGTTTTATGCCAACCACATGATGGAGGGGTTGTTCCCATTTTCTAGCCCGGGTCTGTGAAGTGGTTTTAGGGGATTTCTGAGTATAAAATGAATAAATAACTAGCATCGCTTTAGACCACTTCGCAATGAGCAATGTTCTCTGCTTCTTCCCACTGCCCGGTTCTTTAGAAAGAAATGCATGTGACCAGACATTTAGTTGAAAGGACAAGAGGGAGGGCAGGGAGGCACAAGGAAAACCTGGTTGTGACTGAATGATTGTTCTAACAAATCCTAAGATATTTTATCCGACTATTTTATTTTCCTGTTATGTTCTGTATACTTCTGTTTAGTTATGTCTTACAGGAAAAATAGTATGTATGATCACCTGATGAAGCTCATGAGAGTATTTTCTCCTTAGTATTTGTGCATAACATTTTTGAGTATCATACAAAATAATTTGTACATTTTCCCCTTTTGGTCATTATTGATTGATGATGCTATTTTGTTTTTGATTGTTCAGCTGAAGGCTTATTCTTTGGAAATAGTGTGTACTGGATACGATTTGATGAAGAATTTTCTGAAAAGGTATCTAAACTAATGTTGCAATTATACGCTCTTTGATTTCCAATATTTAGTTCTTCTCCAAGCTGAGACATGATAGATTAAAAGTCTGTTTTCCTTCTAATTTGACGGAGTATAATGTGTGGCTCAGAAATTTAAGTCTTCAAGCCCCTTTGGTATCAAGTACAAGTTTCATCTGGAGGTATCTAACTTGTTTCTTTACATTCTCTTTTGCTAGGTTGTATCTAAAATGTTATTCTAGATCATTATGTTTGAATTCTTTGCTTTGTAGGATGCTGTTGATTGCCCTGAATGGATCGTCCCCTTTCATGTATTCAAATCATTGGTAGAAGAGGTATAACTTCTTTTGAAATGGCTTTGATGTTTCTCATAGGAAAATGACCGTTATGCTGCTCAACACTTAAATGAAGATTGAAGTGCATCCAGCTATTTTGACATGCTTTTAAACTTTTAATTTTAACTTTTTAAGTCAGTTATAGTTCAAATTTGATGTTGTTGATACTTTTTAGGTGTTGCGCTCTCTTAGTCTTTGAATATGCATACAACTTAAAAATTTATTGACCTCTTGCAGTATGATATGGAGTTAATTTTTGTGAAGAACTCTCATGAATTTGTGCACGAGTATATGAAAAGACCAGAGTACGTCGAGTTAATGCGGAGGCTTGGTGCATTAGGTGACGGTAACCAAGATCAGAGTATGTTCTTTACTTGTACTTGTTTGGCCCTTAACATCTATCACTATCATGATATCTGAGATCAGTTTCGGTATTGATACATTTTTTGTTCTTGCTTTGTGATATCCAGGTACACTATCACAAGATGAATGGGAAGTAGCCTATTTGTACTTGTCATTTGTCTTGAGGAAGGTAAGTGCACATTGGTGCAAAACAACCAATATAATTCTAATTTTTGTTGCTGTCACCATTCTTATATGAATGTAACAATGAACCTGTGTTATTTTCAGCGGGGGCAACCTGATCGGACTCAAACAAATAGTAGAAGAGATAAAGGGAAGATGCATATATCAAAAGAGGACATATTGAACATTGAACATTAGTATATCGTACACCGATCATGTTTCAAAGTTCCATTTTCATAGCACAGAAGAACAATGCCTTTGCAGCACAAGAAACCCTGCTTGGCCAAATGGGAGAGGGAAGAGCTGACTGCTAGGCTGTTCTACTACTTGCAAGAAATTTTGTAGATTTTGCTCCAATCTAGATATGTATTCGACCACACTGAGCTCATGTCCAGTGGTTTCTCTCCAGTATTGGATGAGGCTGTACCCATCTCCAAAGACCAAAGAAAGAGAGATTTGTAATTTACTTACCAACTGTCGAGGAAGTTACAGTTTAGTACGTTGGTAACTGGAATGATATCAGCCTGGTTGTTGAGTGATTGATTCAACAATGAATAAAAATAGTTCCGAGTTATGGGTATTTGAACACTGACGTTCTTCATAGAAACTAAGAAAATGTACGACATGTAGCAAAAACATTTGTGAAAGTGTGAAGCACTGAAGTCTATTGAAATTACCAAGAAATCTACTGTTCTATTATAGTGTTGAAAAATAGCAAATCTCTGGAAATTTCTTCCTTTGGCATCCACCAGCAAGGAAATTCTCCCCCGGTTGCATAGAAAATGAAGTTGACATTCCTACGAGCATATCAACTACGACCAAAAACAAACCAAAATCATGTAAATGATTAAATTCAACATTAGCATTTGGCAACTTCAAATTTTTGGGTGTGCCAAATGCGTTTGCAATCAGTGAGGATGTAAGGGCAGGTTCTGTAGAAAGTTGAAACACAAAATAAAGCAAAGCAGCATCTATGTAATTATCAAATTATGATTGCCCAAATTATGTCTGAGCAATAAACTGTACAGACATGTCATACACAGCCATTAGCAAAATCATCTCTATAAGTATTGCTAAAGGATAACAAGAAGGAAAATTTAATCTTATTTATTAAACATTCATGCAGCGAGAACCCGTTTTGGATTTGCAGTTTCTGATCATTTAGGCAGACCGATAAAGCTCTAGGCACGCTTCAGCAAAACCACCATAACAACCAAACTGCCAGTCCCATGAACCCAGATGTTATTGCAGTTCTGGTAGGCCCATTGTCATCTGCAGCGGGTCCAAAAATGCTTTGAATGTATGTCGACAAATTGCTGACAATGGTATTGACAGTAAGCTTGACTTTATCCACAAAACCATTGACCAGACGTTCCAGGTCAAAAGATTCGCTTGAATCATGTTCCTCTACGATCTCCTTAGATGATACGGGATTGAAAACCTCTGAATCTGAAGCAGATTCATACCGAGCATAATTTATGTTTTGTTGAGACTCCATGAATTGTTTGACAGCAGAATTTTCCATCATAGCATTCCAGATATTTGGGTCACTTGCAATCGAAGCAACACATTCTGGGAATAAAACCAAGCAATTAATAATTCCCCTAATAAATTCTATAGTCAGTCAGTCAGTTTTTGTAGCTAGAGCTGAAACACTGAGAATCTGAGATACACTTGAGATTGGGAGGTGGAGTTTCAGTCATTACCTGAGCCTCAGTACTTCGACTCAGCAGTTCAAATGCCTGGTAAGCATGTTGTGGCACTGAAGTTCTAGTAATAAGAAGGGACTCTGCCTCAGGGTTTGAAAGCTGAGACAGCCCCGACACCTTATCAGCAGCAGTCAGTTCCCCAAGCTCAGTAATTGTGGGTGAAGATAGGTATGCCCTGAAAGTTAACGATTGATAGAATCAGCTTAAAAAATACAAACCATACACCAAAAATTAGTCAAAATACAAATTAGATCAACCGGTAATGACAGCAAAATCTTTCGAGAGTAAAAATTTGGTGCCTAGGTACATGTTAGAACAACCCCATTATTTCCCCCGATAGATCGAGTTTCCAGACTCGAGGAAAAAACAGAGAAAAAAAAAAACACTGAAGTAGTTCCACTACGTAGCAAATATTCAAAGTTTGAAACTTTTCTAATAACAAGGGACTTGCATTAACAAACCCTATTTGATCTTCAATTTTTTTCATCATCCAACTATTCAACAAACTAGGATAGAATCATTTTGCTACCCAGATCAAAACTCACAAAAATAATATACCAACAAACGGTGGTGATTCTGATCAAGGAAATGATGCTATTCAAAGTTTCTATTTCAAATTAAGCAACAAAACACACCATCAAAATTAGCACAAAAAAAAAAAATTGCAGATTCCCGTGCGCAATTCTAAAGAAGAAAGTAGAGTTCTTTTCTTAATGGGAGGAGCAATATACTTATCCAGAGCATCTTTCAACTCGTCGGTGGCTTCTTTGGCCTCCTGGAAGCTCGGAGCGGCGCCGAACACAACCCTCGGCATCGGCTCGCCGGCCGACATCACCAACTCTCCCTCGCCGACCATTTGCCAGTCCTCCGCCGTCGTCGCCTCCAGCAACGGCTTCTCGATCGCCGACCTATCACCCCCCTTGCCGCTCTGCGCCGATATCCCCGCCGCGACGGGGATCGAGGCCGTCCGCACCGACATCCCGGACGACGGAACCGCCGGCGATCCGCGCAGCCCGCCGTGCATGACGCTGCCGATGCCGGCCACCTTCGCCGCCGTCCTCATCACTCCGCCTCCCATCGGAAAATCGAAAACCCTAGAGTGGAGGAGAGTCTGGTGTTTTTGGGGAGAGAAGGTAAGGGGGTGGTGGTATTTATTGTGGCCTGAAAAAGAGAAGAAGAGGCGTCATCGGCGAGGGAATTGGATTTGCTTTTAACGCGGGGCCGCGTGTGTCGTCTTTGGTGATTCTCTTCGTGCTGCCACGTGGTGGATAAATTTGTTAAATTTTATTGTTTTGAACTTGTATTTACTATTTGTATATCTTCCTTTCCCCCCCCCCGGTACAATGTTTCTTTTTTTTTTTACTATTTCATTTTTTAGTATGAGTTTGTGTAGATATCAACTTTTGGGGTTATCCAAGAAAATCATTATAGTGAGTTTATCTTTCCTAATTTTACTCTTGTTGTCTAACTCTTTGTTGTTATTTTTATGTTTTTTATGTTTTAAAAAAACTAAATGATTCATTAGATCATGCGCACATGAGTGAAAAAAAGCTATTATGATGTTATCTATACTCAAATATCTTCGTATCATGGATTATAGTAAATTAATGTTTAATAAATGAGGGATATAAATGTAATTAACAAACTAACAGAAAAAAAAAACTTAAAAGATAAAAAACCTTATCTGTAGATAACTATCTCTACCCATTATCTACAGATAACTTTCTATCTTTTTTTTGAGAAATTTTATATACTCCCCTCTAACTTAATACAATCTTTACATTTTAAATTTAGATTTCATAGGTAGATTAAATGATCAAAACAAATATTTATCTACTAGAAGAAGAAAAAATTTGAATCGTACATTTTTTTTTTAGTAGAAAAAGTCATCAATACATTGAAATTCAGCAAGCAGTATAAAAACGATATATATCCCTGCGGGATCATCATAAAACATTGTTTGCAGAGTACCCTAAAACTCTATTCTAAAAATAAAATAAAAACTAGTATACCCCAAGTACACTCACCTTTTATTTATTATAACAAAAACCAAGGACTTCGAAAGACTAAAGAGACAACAGAGTCAAAGGTCTTTGCAACCTGAAGAAAAAAAAATTAAATAGTACTATGAGAAGAGGATGAAAATTCACCCTCAACTCCATCATCTGAAAACCCAAAGAAAAGTGTCTTTTGGGCCCAAGACACCCCATTCCAACAGCCCCACAGCATACGGGTAGCCCACTCCCAAAGAAGCCCTAGCCCAATGAGTCCAAAGCAAGAAGCCCAAAATATAGGGTTATGGTTCCAGCCTAATGTGGCCCAGTGGGTGACACCTGCAACACGTATTAAGAAGACGGAAGATGTACTCTAGAGTGATCGTTGTTAGCTATATGATCAATCCAAGAGATGAAAGAGTTATTCCAGTTAAAAGGTGTTGGAGTGAGAGATCTAGACCACACATTTAAGGCAAATGGACAATGCATGAATAAATGATCCACATATTCTATTTCATATGAATAAAAGGAGCAAACTAGAGATATATGATGATTGTACCAAGAAACTCTTCTTTTTTTTTCTAAGACCATTCCTAATTGAAGTCCAAGCGAAGATTTTAACTTTAGGAGGTATATTTAACTTCCATAACTTAGTTAAGAGTGAAGTTCTAGAATGTTCAAGAACTTGCTGGGTCTGCAGCCAATAAGCACTCTTAATAGAAAACTTACCCGAGCCTGAAGGACCCCAAACAAAAGTATCTTGAGTAGGATGAATAGGTAACAGAATTGCTATTATTTCATTAACAATATCATGTGGAAGAATGAATAAAAGGGCATCCTTATATTAAGTCATATTATGTATGAAATGATCAAATGTAAGAGTCCAATCTGAATTGCTTCTTTGATCTTCTTGAATGATTGAAAGCAAAGGAAAATGCATAATCTAATTAAAAGACCAGAATAAAATAAAATGTTCATCACCAATCATTCATTGTAAGAATATCCCTAGCTAGCATTTAAAATAACTTTTCAAGCCAAATAATTAGAAGATTTCTTATGAACAGTAAGAAATGACCATGCTTAAGATATTTGTTAGTGACTAGTTGAACCCATCAATTATCTGGCTGGGTTAAGATCTTCCATCCTAACTAAGCAAGAGCAGCTCTATTATAATTTTTCTTTTAATAATCTTAAATGATACGAAAATGCTTAAGATCCCAAAAAATTATACAAAAAACCTTTACCAAATGATGTGGCACATGCTACATCATCATCTTAATCCTAATAATTTTCAACATGTCTTCTTATTAAATCATTTTCAATATAAAATAAAAATCAACAATCATTTCAAAAAATAAAAATAAAAATCAACAGTATGAATAAAAAAAGAAATAACAAACCTCAGCTAACCCAGAAACCCCAAAATCCCAATTCTGAAACCCTAAAATCCTCACCCCGATCTTGCATATCTCAACCATGGCATATGTAGATCACCCATTTTCGATTACGACGTCATTGTCGTCAGCACCCTCATGGCCTATAATTGCGTCGGTGGCGAAAAAGCTCACGGTATCCTAATATCCTTCTACTGCTACAGTAGTGACGCAGCGAAGCAATACACACAAAAACAAATTGAGATATTGAGGACAAAGTCTCACTGGAAGAAAGAATATTTTTATTTGTGGGATGAGGTACGAATATTGTTGCCAGAATACTAGGAAAGTGAGCTTTTGTGAATAATGATATGAGAGTGGTATTTGTATTGCACACCAACCCTTAACTCTACCTTAAATCTGCTGTAATTCCTTCAATTTTGGTAAACCCGAAGTGTAGCAATGAAATAACTTATGCGATACCCTTGATATTAGAGGTGGGTGACCAGGATAATATTTCTGTGCGAAATATTTTCGTAGTATTTTGATGTACATGCAATATGATTTTGTTTGCTTACTTTTAATTTGCCGATTTTCTTATTTCAGGGTTTTGAATTTCAGGAATGTCTTTGCAATTCTTGGTGGGATCTTGTTCATTCCAGGCTCTATTACACACGGATTGCTTAGCTATGCTTACAAACGATACAAGGGCTTCTCTTTCTCCAATATACCGCCTATGTAGCAGCGGTTCCTTTACCAACTCAACTTCACAAGTACAGATCTCTCCTTCACTTTTAGTTCTTTCTTTTGTGTTTCATATTAATAATATTAGTGTTAATGTTGTAATGGGATATTGCGTTGATATCTACTCAATAGTCCATCAATTGTAATGTTTTGGTTGAACTAAACACACAAATGGTGGAGGGGGTTCTGCTTTCATTCCAATTGAAGAATATGGAACCGAGTTTAAGCCCAAGAAGGCTGTGAGGCTCTTGTTAATTCACTTAAGTGATAGGAACCATTATGATCTGCTTGTATGAGAGACTGAGAATGAGAAATGCAATCCATGCATTTTGTAGTTCTATTCTTCTAAAGTTCTGTTCAAGATATATAAACTCAGTTTGTTAAATGGAAATTTTCATAGAAATTTTCTACCAATTTTTATTCATCGAAATTTTCATTCGTTTAGTAATGCTTGGTCCGCAGCATTCGTAAAGCATATCACAGTTATCACCCGTTTGTGTAAAGCGTCTATTGCGATTATGCAAGACAAAGAGATTCACAAAAGAAGTTGGCATAAACATGAATGTTTGATTCTATTTTTGATATAAAAAAATATAATAGAAAAAAAAAACACTTAGAATGGTGCTGAAAGTGTCTTAAAGTTAGATTCTCTCTATATATATAGCATCCTCTACATGAATCACAAATGCAATTGGAATAAAATTTTTAACACCCAGGTGCCAAATCCAATTAACTTCATCATTCACAAAGCTGAATCACAAAATTTCTAGCACTTTTCATGTAATGAATCACGGTCAAGATCCATAATTTCTCTTTCTGTTTTTGTTGCACAAACAGTATCCGCACTCCAAAATACTTGTTTGAATTGCTCTTCACGAGCTTGGTATCTAAGGTACAAGTGTTGTGTAGTTTCATCATTGTGCATGTGCCACTCACTTGAAATTGGTGGTATAGGAATCAACCCTGATGACAAATTTACCTACAAAAGAAAGGTCTGTCATTTTTTTTATTTGATAAGAAAGTAGTAACATGCATATACATGACTATTAACTTGTAAAGAATAAAAATTCAAAGTGCACCTACAATACCTGTACAAAATTCCCTTTATTCCCTATCTTGACAAAGTCAATGGCAATCTCAGGTAACTCAACGTCATGCTATTCAGACGGCAATATCAAAGGAAGAAGAGTAACACATTGTACATTAGATAAATGGATCACCACCACTTTATAATATGTGGCAATTAGATACCCCATATCTGGCATGCTCATCCAATACTCTTTCTTTGCATAACCATTCATATTAAAATTAAGTGCATGCTCAAGCTCAGAATATCGTCTAGGCCCGTATATAAGATCTTTATATAAGGAAGGCATGCTTTGTAGTTCTTGCAACAGATCTTTCCGTATATTACGCCACGCTTTTTGACCAAATCCCATTGCCTCAGCTATGACTCTATATCCACAATTACCATCGGGTGTCACATCAGTTTGGGACACAATATACTGATAATAGCCTTTTAGAAACACTAATTCAAACTAATGGATGTACAAAGAAAAGATGCATTATCAAGGCATATAACACTTAAAACTTACCGAGTGGCAATGCTTCCCACATCTAAAATTGCTAGAGAGATGTTTTGAACCTAATATGGCACAAAAAAACCTTAATCCTACAAGGACAACATGTTGCAAACCCAAGGTGTTAGAAAAGCCGGAATCCTTTGGAAAAGAAAAAAGTAATTATCTATGAATTGTGGAAGATAAAATTTTGGTCTATAATTTATAAATTCTTCAAGTAGCATACATTAATCTAACAGCTCAGCAAATATATATGTGTGTGTGTGTGTGTGTGTAACCCAAGATGAAGCCTTTATCCCTAACATGCAGTTCAACAATATCAGACAATGAGTAGTATAAGAGCTAGAACATGATCCTTCCAATTGTCAGTTCCAACCTACAACTACTATATTTGAGTTTTAGGAGTATCATCTGTATTTCAAATTGACGTTTTATGGTGTATATAAGTGGGAGGTTTCTACAGAAGCAAATTCATATGAGATCCTATATTCCTATAGTTGGACCACGTATTGGCAGAAGCCTAGTACCCTTGATTTCATGAATTTGCATAGCTGGAATAAGTTAGTTTGTATTGATATTGAAAGGTTCCCAGTTCTTTAGCCAATCAAAAGAATAAAAATAAAAAATAAAATAAAAAGCCTAACAAGCACTAGTTTATTAATCATATGATTCACGTACAAAAGCCATTGAACTCTGAAACTAAAGACTAAACTCAGTATTCGTATATAAGTGTGCAATTAATATACTTACAGGGAGAGGAAACAGATTGATATGAAAGCTGCTATCCAAGGAAATCGATCAGTACGTATTCAAGACTGCTGCCAAGGCCTAATATTATTTGAGCAACGACTAAGAGAAATAGAGGAGAAGCTACATGATTTTGCATCTGTGAGGACTTTGAGGCAAGCAACAAACGACAAGCTCAGTAACAAGATGAACAATGTTGACGATAAAAGTAGTCGTTCTGCAATTTAGAATACGCTTGGTTTTGGTAAAACCTTGAAGATCAGTCTTCTAATTAGGTTAGGTTAATCTCATCAAGTCTTTTATTCGGATAAGGAAATTATTTTATTATTATGATGATTTTTATTATAAATTTTAGGCTAATTTGAAAATGAATATAATTAGATAATGCAGAAAATTGTTTAATTGAAGATGATGATGTGGTAGTTACCACGTAGGACGCCACATAATTTGGTATTAGTTTTTTGTATAATTTTTTGGTGTATGTAGCACTACTCTAAATGATAAGATCTTCTATCCCAATTAAGCAAGAGTAGCTCTGTTATAATTTTTCTTTTAATAATCTTAAATAATCGCTTGAATCTACTAACAATTAATTGTGGTTGAAAAATTACATAAATAATCGGACCCATCACATTAGATCATCATCATTCTCAAAAAAATAAAATAAAATAAAATAAAAAATATAACGTTGGATCATCATGACATTTGTTGATGATAAGACCAAAAGGCCTATATATATCCTAAAGGCTCGACTAGTTGAACGGCGAGTCCCATTCCATCAAGAAGGTAGTGCGTCTGGGCCCTATAACAACCTGGAGCCCACATCTCACTGGGCCACACTCCGGGTTCAACATCATTCAACTATATGAAGACGAATTACGAGTCAGAGTGAAAAATTGTACCCGGAAAAAAACAAAAGTCTAGTTTAAAACATGACAAAATAACAAAACAAAGAGGTACAATCCAGTTGGTCCGTGAGCTTTTTCCTCGATCATCGACCATAAACCCTAAACACGATTAACCCTTTAAACACCACGAAGATCAACAAACTTAGTGGCTAAAGATCATTCGAATGATCATGCAGGCATCCAGAGAAACAATACAAACCTTCGTGCATGTAATACTTTAATTGTAAATGACTAGGAAGTTGGAAATATAAGTCTTAACGAAATGAAAAGAAATCCGACTACAATGTGAACAAGCTAATATCAAATTAAGATCGATCATTACGAAACAAAAAAGTATTATAAGATTACTTTATAATAAAGACTTATTAAGTATTTTCAATTGGATCTATTAGTACTCTAGTAGTACACTAATCCGTCTAATTACAAAGCTCAAAACATGTGCCAATCCTATTGATGATGACCAATGACCAACATTATAATTAAGAAGCATGCATCATCAGTTAGCAAACAATAGACATTCTCTTCTAATCATGATCCACGACATTAACTTATGAACCCGAGCACTTCAGCTGAAATCTTGTGCTTTTTTCTCCCTTAATTTACGACATTCCAATCCTTTGTTTTATTTCTAGAGCAGCAAGATGGAATGAGCTGTGGGATCAACTTCATCATCATCCGATAGACCATAAGATTTCTTCTCAATTACCATTAGCAAATGATATTTTATTAATTAACCTGATACCCTCTAAAACTTTGAACCTGGCACGCATATATAAATATAGATTTAGGATGTAGACTTTGCGTTTAATTCGAAGTGGCTTTACTTCAATACTAATAATAGTCGGTGTAGAGATAATTTCTTTAAACTGAAAGACCAGCTAAAGTTGATTATGAGCTAAAAATGAAATTATTAATAAAGAAAAGTCAAAATATTTAAATGAAATTTGGAACTATCTAAACCTACTCTGAAATACTTGCCTTGCCAATTCATACTTGAAAATTTAATAGTAGAGAATAATAAAAAGAAGTTTGATCCCTTGCTTTGCTTAAACATAAGACAGATTAGGGAACAGGTGAGAATGAAAGGCATTAACAAAGGTTAGAAGATTAGAACCGCTAATATGATGAGGGCATCAGATTCTTCCTGGAGTTAACATCTTTGCATACTCCTCCTCCTTGTCCTCTTAATATACTCTCCTAGCTAATTAATCTCATCAAACTATAGCCTCCACCTAATTACATATTACTTATACTAATCAATACTAAATTTGCTTCATTATAGAAAAGGACAAAGTTGTAACAAGTAGGCATCTCCCTATCCCTGAGCTTCAAACCCTTTTTTCAGCCTCTTCACATGATTCTTCAATACACCTGCAATAGTCACATGAATTAGGCTCAAGAACCAAACCCACTCCCCATTTTACATGCAAGCTCTGTGGACCAAAAAGAAGATGCACAACACAGTAGAAACGTCGCTATTCACACACTAATTTTGGCTACCTAGTTTTCTTCATGCAGAAATTAATATTGTATAATTAAACAGCTGTTATTTTCATTTCCAATATGTCTTCATGTACCCACAATTTGGTTTTCACCATTTCTAAACACTCACAAAAGTAGTTTAGAACCTAATAAAGTGGATCATCTTTAGTGGTAATTGTATAATATGTATACATACTATTCATGGCATGCATATGCAATAGCGAATTCCATAATTCTTGTTTCTTATTGTAGATTGTAGAATGCCAGAGTGCAAACAAGTACTTGATAAAAGAGTCGCCAAGCAATCCAGAGCTTCTCTATGTTTTTGGTTTATTTGTTGTTATATAGGAAAGTTCTCTTCTTTATTGTATTTTTTAATTTTTTTTATTGGAAATTTTGATGTATCATGTGGGAAAACAGGTAAAATGGGTAGGAAGGAAATAAAAAATATATACTTAATTTCTTCTATGAATAAAACCAAGCAAATTAAGAACAGTTATTGAAACACCAGCCTATGCGTAATTTCTGAAGTTATGATCAGAGACATGGCAGACATTAAAGTCCAAAGAAACTGTTGAGCTCACACAAAAGTATAACAGAAACCCACATGACCATCCATACAAACCGCAACATATATTACAAAAACAAAACGCCCAGAAAGAAAAAGGAAAAACAATACTAAAATGAAAACTAAACAACTAAGCTAAGTAGCTAATGATGATCTGATATATCATGATAGAATAACCTGAGGGTTTACAGGAAGGAGGATCTTCAAAGAGCGACAGAGAAAGCTGTTTATGAGCGACTCCAATGTCGAAAAGTATGAGACCTGATCCCGGATCATCAACGATGATGTCCTTCACCGGCAGCCACAGAAAGAGCTCTTCCTGAGTCAAACCCTCAACTCCGATGAGACTTCCGTAACTGAGGTTGGCCCTAACGACGCTGTCAAAGAAAACCCGGTTCTCGAATTTTGTGAGGCACGGAGCGTCGAGGAAGACTTGGAGGAAGCCATCGTCGGAGAGTGAGTAGGACTTGACCTCCTTCGGGAGGAGACCAGCTGGCAGGCCCTGCGAGCGGAGGAGGTCGTGGATGGAGGAAGAGGAGAGAGAAAGGGGTAGAGAGAGAAGGATGGTGAGGAGAGCCCATGAGAGGAGTAGTGTGAAGAAGGACATGGTTGTGGGCTGTGAGTTAGAGAGAGAGCATTTGGAGAGTCTGTGTTTTTCAAGGGGGGGATGACGATGATGGTGGTGATCTTTATCTCTCTCTTTTTAAGGGAGAGTTGGAAAGTTGAGAGACTGTTTCATAAGGAGAATTGTGTGGGGAAATTACTACGTTGCCCTAGGTTGGTGACTAGGTGGAAGGGCAAAAAGAGATTTAATTAGTTTGTAGTGTAGCACCTAATGCACCTTAACCAGATCTGGAGATTGTTTATTGCTAATCATTCGGTGTTTTACTTGCTGTTGTATATTGCTTCTTAATATCTCCTTTTTTTGTGCTGTTGTGTATTACTTCTTAATATCTCCTTTTTTTGTTATCAAGTCCTACAATATATTAATATACACCTAGGACAATCAACCTCAAAAATAGCTGTAACCAAAAACCATTATGTGTGCAGTCCGTGGATATTTTTAGAGCTATGTCAGCATCTTGGAGGAAAAACGGCCACTAGGCCGGGTGCTTGTCATCCTCCGTGTGCATTCGTTAGATATTTTGGACTAATTTTGGAGAAATTCTCCAATTATTTCCTTGTTTGTATACGGGTCGTTTGATCATCACAGTGGGTGGTGGTCTATTTGGAGGTGACATGTGTTTAACGCATAACGTGGCTTCATTAGTTGTTGCTCTCGTTTGATTAGTCGGTTTTTACTTGTAGTTTTGCTCAATTAACGGACCTTATTGTTGAGAATGTGAAAAGAAAAACAAAACTCGCACATTGAAAAAATAAAACATTGTTTATGGGCTTTTAAGGATTTGTGTCAACTCAAATTGTTGTTAATTGATTTCAGTTGTGAAGCTTAAATTACTTTATCACTTATATGATTCGAATCGAGATGAGTATATTTATGACAGATTGTTCGAAGAAGTGATCAATGAGTTTGCATTAATAATTTCAGTGTCAATGTTAACTTTAAGGACGTTCTGTTGAGTTGTCTTGGGTCGCTTTTCGTCGATCCAGCATGTGTTAGATCCTTGAATGTGGACTAAGTTTATAATAGTGGTTGGTGTTATTCTAGAGTAGGGTGTTATTGATTCACGGTGGAGGCTTTACTGAGGGAGGCATCCACGATAGGCGTATGCATGGTTGTGACGGGGGTGGTAGTTGAGGGTGTTTTTATGGTGTTAACGCCAGCGATGAGGGTTTCCGATGGTGTGCTAGGGTCTTTTGGTGTTATTGTTTGGTCGTGTATCGTGTCCCAAATGTTTTTTTTTGCCAGACTTCTGTTTAGAAATGCTGCTATGATGTTATGAGTTACTTATTTCTAGGGCTGCCATTTGGTTTCGTAATTACCAAACTGACCGAATACCAACCGATGTTTTAGGTTTGGTAAACCGACTTTTTGGTAACCAAGACAGATAAAACCGAAATCGAAAATTACCAAAAAAGTTGGTTTGGTTTTGGTAAATACCGAATTTATCGATTATCTAAATATTAGATTTATATAATACAGTTTTCAATACATATACATGTATATTAAGAAATAAACATAAAAACTTTTATAATGGTATGAACATTACTACATATACTACATTAATAGTACATGTATTTTAAGTAACCTAGTCAAAGATGGTTAAATAACCTAGTTTTATTGCAAATTGTTAAACTTGATGTATATACAAAAGAAAGCTATACTTAGTAGATGAATACAAAGTTTATGACTATAAAATTCAAATGTTCATTCTAATTTATATTATAAAGAATTAGTTGTTCTAAAGTTGGTAATACCGAAAACCGAAATACCGAATTTGGTAGATATAATTAAAAATCGAAATTTTTGGTTGGTAATTGGTAGCTCAGTTTTGAAACCGAAAGCTTTGGTTTTGAAGTTGGTAATACCTATAACCGATTCGAACCGACCGAGTGACAGCCCTACTTATTTCTCAATGCATGCTCGCTCTTATATGGAATTTTCAATTATTTTTCTCTGTACACGTATAGTGGCCCTAGTTGGGCCAACATGCATACGATGAGAATTAGTGGTGGTATTTGTGGGCTACTCACCAGAGTTTGATTGTCTAGCTTGGTTTAGGCTTTTTTGGGTAAACTCTAATCATGAGGTCAAAATCGGTTGTTGAGTCAGTATATTATTCATTTCCACAATACAAAAATAATTAGAAAAAGAAACAATGAGAAAAACAAATAATTTTGAACAGTTTCTTATGAATTGGTTAGTTTTGTGACAGAGAGCCCAACTAAAAGGGTCAAAGGCAACGACAAGTTTCCTCAATTAGTGGCTTGTTTAGTCTAGCCTGACGGCCTTAATCATGTACGTAGAATAGAAATGGTTTAATTAAATTTGCTAAGAATCATTGGAATACATCACTACAAGAAACGAACAACTAAAAGGTGGTCCAAACAGCTCAGCCAAATGGACATCCATTCCTGCAACTCACACATATATATAGTCACAATCTGTCATAGAAATTCACAACAAGTAAATTAAGAACAATTTATTATTTAGTAATTACTTATTTAATCGATAAGCAACCAAAACTACAAAGCATATATCATCCTTTCCAAAAAAGAATTACTATTAACTCACAGGATCAATACTGTAACCATAGGATGCCCATTATGAGCTTAAATGTCCCGAGGATATTGTAAAGTTCTTTGAAATCATTTTCGACGGAGAAGTACTTGAAGATTTCATCTCGTCTCTTTCGCCATTGGAAATCTCACGCAGGACAGTACTGGTCTTCAGACTAATGATTAGGTTTCCTGGAGGGGACCTGAGTAGAGAGCAGATGCCCTACAGCTAAACCTGACTTGACACACGCAGCCCAATAAGTTCCCGGCTGAGGCACTGAAAGTAGCGTCTAACCTTAACGAAATTTCTCGGATTTTATAGGTTTCGAAGCCGTGCGCTTTGTTTCTACAATTTTGTCATCTTCAGGATGAGGAAGTGAGGTATTCTCAAAAACAAAAACAAAAATTTGTGACTTTTTATTTGAGCTAACCTCTTTTTTTTTTTTAATTTATTTATCTTTTACCTATACTAATTTTAAAATGATCAAAGAATTTCACTCCTACTCCTATGGTGATTCAAATGCAGGACTTGAATCTTAAGTAGTTGGTGTTCTAACCACTAAGCTAACACCATTTTGTTAAAAACTCAAAAGCTAAAAAATTAATTTTATTACATTTCTACGAGATAAAATAGTAGATCTTTAAGAAAACTCTTTTCAAACAGCACTAAATAGTTATTTTTTAATATTACACCCACCTATTAATTATTTGTGAATAGAAAAAACAAGCGGGTAACAATGATAAGAGAAAATTCACCCATAGGACCACTGGGTCAGAACATTGTTCACTGCATTTTTATGTTTGTTTTCACTTGTCAGATCAGCGTTACTCGGCCATGACACTATTCATTCAATATTCTATTAATTTATTTATTATAAATGAGAAATATATTATGTAAATGAATAGTAATGATGAACATTTCATGAAATTGCTGTTTTGGGTGCACATGGCCTCTATCAAATTTAGGACTCGATAATAAACTTTGCCATGCAACGAGTCCGTGAGAATTTTCGGGAAATTTTTCGGACACCCAAGCTATTCATTACAATTTTTGGAAGTTTTAGAATTAGAGAAAGTTATTATAAAAAATAAAATGACGCGGTGTGATCTGGGCCTTTCATTTCTTCATCGCTTGATCTCAATTGTTAAATTAAAAAAAAAATTAGGTATATATACCCAAGATTAGAACATAAACTCTAGTACGTACAATTCAGAACCTCTGATTCGATTTCACAACCCGGCGACGCCATGATCCGACTCGACTCTTGCTTTCGACTTCAGCCACCTTAGGTCGACGGACTGGTGGTCTCTAAACGGTTTGGAGGCGTGGGGCAAGTCGTGGTCTTGGTTTCTTCATCCGGCGACGAGAGGTGATGAAATGGAGCCTGAAAACTCTCACTTTTCAGGCGGCTTTTCTTGCAAATTTCGGCGACTTCGGCCAAATTCAATAATGAATAAGTATGAAAAATGATCCTCTCATCGTGCTCTACATCTTGCTATACTTAGTTTTTTATTTTGGTTAAGTATCAAAGATTTGGTGTTTTGGTGGGACACGGCCTCGACGTCACTATGAATTTATCTTCGGCTACGCTAGAGCTTGGTCTCTTTGGGTCATGATCTAGGTTAAACTACTGACCTGGGTAGTGGCTTGGGGCAATCATTGGGTAGTGGCTTGGGACAATCATTGTTGGGGTAAGAAAAGCCAGGTGGAAAACTGAAAGATGGACTTTGAGTTTTTGGGTGACTTGAGTAACAAAA